>CM057094.1:16234507-16647007 GCA_029959045.1 Taenioides sp. WSHXM2023
AGCAGGTAGTGGAAACTCCACTAGAAGAGTTACGCCATGCACCTTTAAAATTGTTGTGTTGTCTTATAGATTGCAAAAAGACTGCTAGGTTGCATACACTCTCATTATTCTATTCAATAACTAGAGACACATATGCATGCATGATGTCATCGACCTTACCAATATTTGGCCTCCAACTCCCAGGATGTTTTGGATTGCATCACACCACATTAAATAAAAAGTGAAATAACAAATAATCACTCTTCATGTAACCCTTTGTACAGTCTTTCTCAAACTGTTCCTCTGGGTCTATTTGGTTTTGAAAGCAATGCTGTGCTCATTAATAATAAAGGCCGCAGAAATGGTCTCCACATTAAAAAACATCTACATTTAGATTTAGATCCTCCCTCTCCGCCGTTTGTAGCCTCAGGTAAAGAGCTTTGGGTTTGAAAAATTAAACAGTCTGTAAAACCTTTCCTTCAAATGAAAAAGTCATTAATGTGCCCATCTCAAATGCCGACCTCTCAAAATACTGTTTGGATGCTATTGTCTTCCCAGCCGATTTAGCTAATGTTAGCAAAGGAAGGCAGGATAAAATATGATGATCTCCCTTTGCATTAGAACAATTAGACCGGCTGGACCTGAATAATGAATCCCATAGAAGCTCATAGTGGATGTTGAATATTTCATCTTTTATTCAGGCTTCTCTGAGTGCCTCCACAGTGAATACACACCGTACACAGCAGGGTCTGTAATGCAGGTAGTTTTCTTGGCAAGCTTTTAAGATGATAGTTAGGTAAAAGCCATCGTTGAGGCCCTACCAAACCCTGTTCTAGACCTGAATAATGAATTTCTTACCTACAAACATGTTTTAAACAAATTTGAAGTCATGCAAACCAAACCAAACAGCAGTTCACTCAGAGAGAATTTACCACATGCTAATTTCTTTATTCTACTTTATTCTTTAGACTACAAAAAAAAAAAAGAACATATGAAATGAGTTTCTATAACAACATTAAACTAAAAATGTTCATTTTCAATGCTTGTATGTAAAATTGGTGAGTATTTGAATTTATTAGCTGTTAAATGGAACAATTTAACATATTGTTTAGGCATGCGGGAGGCCCCTGACAACTTAAAGCAGATTTTTCCAATTCACAGAGAGTTAGACATAAATTAATTAAACAAGGTGATGCTTTTTGGGAAAAGACCAAATGAACAAGATGTGATATGATGGGATAGCAATAATTAGCACATGGTGGGTGCCCTGTAAAATTGAATTTAATGACAACACAGCAGTCTTAGTGAGTGAGAACTAATCCGGGACTCGAGAGCATTATGGTTAATGGGCCTGAAAGAAAATGATGGCCTTTCAAAAGCAAAACCAATTAACACAGAGTGGAGATGTCTAGTGCTGAGCTCTCCAAATCTCATAAGAACTTCTGCCCTCATATTATATAACTGGATTTCTGTTCATTTTGAATAATGGAATAGGTAGGCAAGCATGACATAATATAGCTATCATAATTCTGAGTCCAACCAAAGCTAAATGAGAATGTTTCACAGAGCAGTGGCACTAGATGGCACACTATAATCTTTTACTACCATTGCTGCAGATGCATGCTGTTTTACTGATGAAGGATTCAGAGATATCACTATCCTCCAAAATCAGCGCTTTCCAACTGTAAAACATCTATTGTGACTGAGATATAGCAGTAGGCAAACAAGCAGTAGTTCTTACTCTCAGTGACTTCAGAAACATTCCCCATAAAAACACAGTTTCCAGTTGATCCAGTTTCAGTTTTTACTGTGCACTTATGCAGTTTTTCCAAAAATTTGGACTCTAGGTTAAACCTGTTCGGTTCAAAAATGTCACTTTGCCTTTTTTAAACAGTAAAAACAGGTGAAATGCCACTATAAAGATGCAGAGCCTTCTCTGTTCTGCAGTTTTGAACAGGATGGACCTGCTTCTATTATTAATCCATTTTAGATCAATATTGTGGATTACATTGAACAATATTTAAATTAATGCATGTGTGTTATATATTAAATAACAGAAAATATTATGTCTTTAATTTTACACAGCTCTCTGCTCTAATCTTATTTTGTGTAGGAGGAAAACTTGTGAGTTTGTTTGATATGGCGACCCAACCCGGTCATATATCAACATAATTAAAGGGAGGTGTAATGACGCAAGGCCTCTGCAGCATGATTTCTGTCTGATCACCATGCTGCTTCATTAAGACCACTCAAGCTAACGAGCTGTGCCTGTAATAAAGTCCTCCTCTCAGTCTGCTGCGGCGTTGAAGGAGTGAGACCCAAAGAGACCGGAGCCAAGTCCCACATACAAGGATAACCAGAAAAACTACCAACTTAAGTGTATTGGGAAAAGCATACCATTTCTATCTTTATTTCTGTTTTTGGAGTTTTAGTTCTAAATAAGAAACTGCAGAGAGAACTTTGTAATCCAATGAGCCTGTTTACAATATTAATCCCACTGAGCTCTAACCTGGAACTGAAATGTAGGTCTAGGTTCTATTCCAGTTCTAGGTTCTATTCCAAGCTACTCTAATAGTAAAGTCAACTCATAATATAAAAATTCCAAACAGCTAACAGGTGATCTGTGATATTGTGATATTACAGCATGTTGGTTAACCCATCCATCTTTTGCTATTGGTACTTTAACGAAATATCTCCCCCTGTCTACCCAAAACATATACTATTTGCTCATAAACTGCATCTGTTCAAATCCTCCTATTTTGTCCACACACTCCAGGGGTGTTGCAGCTCTAATATCCTCCTGGGTTATCCCTGTGGTTGGCTGTGATTAGTCACACAATACAACATTAACCTGTAAATTAAAATTCCTCCATGCAATTTGATGGGTGATTTAATTCCAGTGTCTCCCTCCCCTCCGTCCACCCACCCACCAAGCCTCCCTCTGCCCATTTCTGCTCCTCCAGACGCCTACCCCCACACCGGCTCGTCTCTCTGTCTTTCTCTCTGTTTGCCGTGGGCTAATCCCATTATGAATTCTTTATATAGCCTTTTCCCTTAATGATCAGTGGGGCCTGCTCCAATCCTGATTACTATTGTACACTTAGCACTACATAAAGCAGGGGATTAATATGCCCCGCTAGGATCGTTGCTATGGATCCACTCGTTGCCTTGCGAGAGATGTTGCTGCTGCTTCAATTGGCCATAAATCGCGCTCCCCAGTGGCTTCCCACGTTACAAGAATAGGGGTGAATCTTCTTTCTCGTAGTGTCTCTGCTTGGCCCAAGTCGAAAGTGATCTACTGTATAATTCATGACTGAGCATTTTTTCTTCTTTCTTCTCCGCTCAAATGTTTTCTCTAGTTGTTAAGGACACTGCAGTAACCTCTCTGTTTAGTGCAATGGCTGCTCCAAGTGAAGGTGTTCTTAAAGACAATGGGGTGCCACTCACTAATGTGTCTGGAGAAGGGTTTCTGAAGTAATTCTGCAATTTATATGTGCAAAAACGACATTTAGAATTTTTTAAAAGGTCAGTACATTTTCTATGCTGCTGTGGAGCACAATCAGGTTTATAATGAAGATGGTACCATTGCAAATTTCAAGATCAAGGTTCAAGAATACCAGGCCAAGCTTGGCTTCAAGTTTGTCACTCTGTGGATACAGCTTATAACTCTGATCTCAAGTTTCTAAAGAATCATTTCTTAATTCTAGGATGTAATACTTTTATTATTCATTCCAGAACAAAGCTTTAATATCAGTTCTTCTCTTGACCCTTTCTTCAAACCAGCTGCTGTGGAATTCAAGTGTACTCAAGGTACATTAGGTTTTGACTGATGTCCAAAGCAACAGCTGTGAGCCACCTTCTGGTTTTCACTGTGACACTGACACCAGATGAAGTGCACTGCCTTGTGCTGAGGTTAATGAGGCATAAACTATTTTACAAAGAGATACTGTTTTAATTTTTTCTGTATTTGATAGGCCTTTTCCAAGTCTCATTGGCCTTCCATTTCATGTTTTTTTTTTTCTCCTCTGCTTACATCCCACTTGCTTCAATATCTTCCAGATCCAGCACCTGCCCTGGACCTGTGCCGTCTGCTCCCGGGGCCGAGGAAGTGCGAGCCTGGGTACTCTGGGCACTGACCCAGCCTCTCCATGTCCAGGGCTGGAGCTCAGAGACAGAGGCCAACAGCTGGCCGTGTGCAGAAGGGGCCTGGAGGCTTCCACAGCAGATGAATCACCATGGATTAATATTTAACTGTGGACTCCTGCTCCCCTGCAGCATCCCTCCCCTCTCTATACTACTGCTGCTGCTCCACCTTTGTGCATCCCCCATCCTGCCACACTCTAGGTAAGCACTCACACTGAAAAAGTGAAGATAGTCATTTTCATTTTCTTCACCAAAGTAAAAACAAGGTAAAAATGTCAGTCTGTTTGAAATCCAATGTATATGTTAAATCTATTATCATGTAGTTTATCTTATGTATAATAATAACAATTATAAAACTATACTTTATCACAACTGAGACAAATAGATTGGGTATATGTTTGAATGTTTGATCTTTATATTCAGTGCTCTCTTTGCCATAGAAAGTCATACTTATATGGTTATGGTAATAATAAAATAATCACCTGTTCCATTTCCCTGTGTAACTTTTCATGAATGGAAAGTCTTGAGCAGCCTCAGTCCCACACCCATCCACACTTTTATTAGCAGCATTTACACCATTTCTGTGTGAGTATTGAGCACCGTGTAATCCTGAGGAGGCACGCTGTTTGAGCAGGTGCTATAACGACAGGTCACGGCTTCAGTAAAAAGCCTTAGTACCTCTGCTGCTGTACGCCCAGCAGCATTATCCATGGTCAAACCTGTAATGTCATTCTCAGATGGAATCTCCACTGATGACTACATGGCCTGCCTGCTTGTCCAGATTTTGTGATTAAAGTAGCAGACGGCCTGTTGCAGTGCCCTTGTTCTCTCCTCCATCAGAGCCTTGCCTCCCTCGCTCCTCTCTCTGCCTTCTTGAGTAAGCGCATATATGATGATGGTGAAGGTATAGCACTCCCCTGTGGTGCATTTTCATTCACATCCATGTTTGGTGAGCCTCCTATATTGGTGTGTGCATAAAACTCTGCCTTTATGGGCTGACATAAAAGAAACAAGAGGGAGAGAGAAGCGATATTGGCCTGTTCTTCTTCTTAAAGCTACACTATGTTGCTTTTGCAATATTTAGGCTGTAGAGAATCATATGTTGTATGGCTTGATGACTCATAAATGCTGCTTAGAATACATACATGCATATTACCTAGGGCTAGGAATCACAGGGTGCCTCATGATTTACAACAATATACAATATATATGGCTCACGTTACAATACTATAATAATATGGTGATACATGTGATAATCAATAAATTACAGATGATATTTTACTGTTTTTTAAGAACCAAACACATTTTAGCAATATTTCAGTATTTCTTTGTTAAACTACTACTTGTGTAAATTTAATATGAAATACATCTATTTTCATCAATCAAAACAGTGAATATGTCAAGTGTAATGCATAAACAAGTTTCCTCCCACTAAAGAGGCAACAAAATTGTAGTGTGGTCACTAAAAATTGCTGAAAGATACTAAAAAATACAACTGATGATATAACGATATAGAGGCTGTATCACCAAATTTTGTATCAAGATATACTGATATTTTACTATTTTTGCACACCCTTAATATTACCATTTAAGAGAAGAGACTGTTCAAGTTGTGTCATGTCTTGATTAGAACCTATATGGGCAAGGCAAGCATATCTCTGCATACCAGGAGACAGGACCAGTGTTAGAAGCAATACCAAGCACTACATTTGTGACTGCACATGGAGTTTATGTTGGCAGTAGAAAGAGGGACTTACATTGTGAAGCTGTGATCTTTCATGTATTAGACTGACCTTTGATGAGCCAGTCTTTTGTTTCTCCTGTAACTTCAGCCACAATGGCAATTCTCTCCCCACTAAAAAGGCCAATCTTATTGGGCGCATGTTGTGATAGTGAATGAATATAATTTTCTCTACTTTTTGCCCCCCACGTGTCCCTTTATGGCACTGATGCATGGCGTTGCATCTCTGAATAAGTAACCAAACAACAGCCCAGTGGAATTGTGGGAATTCATGGGAATCGCCATGGGGACGAAGCTTTGCAGAGGACCACTTCCTGTCTGTCTGATTCAGCGACGCTCAGGGGCGCTGCAGCTTCCCCCCTGTGCCATCCCTTACCGGGCCCCAGCGGAAAATTTGTGTCTTTGTACGGGACAGAGCTGAATGTATTGAAAGAGGCCAGCAAACTTCACACTTCTCATTGTCTCTCACATTGCCTATCCAAATATGAATATGAATATGCATCAGCAACTTTCATTATACACTTAAATCCCTCCCCGGACTTTCTTTTCATCCTCCATTTTCTTTTCCATTTACAAGTAGTGCTTTCGGCATCACATAGGTTACTGTGCCGCACCCCTGAAGATTATGTGATAAAAATAATAATTACTTCTTCTGTAGGATTCTGTGATTAGCAGATGATTATTCCAGGAAATTGAACACATGAACTTTAGGGTGAGTCCTTCTGGGATTTGGAGAGACACTTGTACTTAACTGCTTGGTTTTGTCTTTAGGTCAGGGTGATATTATTTCTATTGAACTCTTCTGTGTAGTTAAATAGTAGCAGACCAAATCCCACACTGTCTCTTTTACCGAGACCCTGCCCTTGCCCAGGCCTGTCACGATAACACATTTTTAAGTGTGATATATTGCTGATGTAAATATAGACCATAAATGATAATACTGAAACTAATTTATGCCACTTACACACTAACCCAAGAGCAGATTTAAACCACAAAAACTGTTCTAAATTTACAAGACTGTTAAGAAAACACAAGCTGCAATAAATACATAGCAGATTAAAACACTATAGTGCTCAGTTTGCATCTGTAATGAGTCATAGAAATTATTAATTCAACCTTCTGTGGCCCAAATCTTATATTGCCAAAAAATAACCAACAGTTTTCCAGTATTGCAAAGAAAATGTACACACGATAAATACTGACCCCAAAAATATATTGTTCCATCTTTCGTATATTGAATGATAAGTTGATAATAGGACACTCGTCCTGACCCCTCAAACAACAGTTCTTTCATGTGCCTTTAGTGATTTTGTACAATGTGGAGAGTTGAAGAAGGAATATATTATTGTATTAAATGTGCAAAATATAGCCGTTCTGGTTGGGGATCTGCCACATTATTGTCTCCACGGAGATGTTCTTTTTTTTTTTTTTTTTTACCTGAAATGCTCCACGATATGGCATTAAAATTTTCTACAGTGTGTTTATTCTATTACAAGTGTATTTATTGCTCATAAATACTTAAAAAATGCAACCTTACTCTGAGCAGACCTGTAAATTTGCCTGGTGGAGTCTCCATGGAGATGCATAAGTTTAATGCCAAATCTGGCATCATTCTAGGCAAAACAATATCATCTTCATAGAGACAAGCAGGTAGCAGACCTTCTGCCAGAAAGTTTCATAGTGCAAGGGCTAACATTTCTCAAACAGGTAGAAGTTTTTTATAGAAAACCCAAACAGAAAATTCAAGAGCTGAACTATTACTATTTATTAGAGATTGGGAAACCTGCCTTAATCTTATGGCTAAAAGTTAACAGACAACAGTCACACATTTTACTGAATAATGCCACCTTTATGCCTAAAGACAAGACATTTAAAAATAGTTAATTTATGCCTAAATAGAAGACATTCATGTTTCTTGCAGAGAGACTGAGTGATAATGGCGACAAAATACGTGTGATGCATGATGACAGTTAAACAAACTTTTTTCCATAATTTTCCGTATTCATCCACTTTGCCAACCATCTGTGGGCGTGGCCTGAGTTCACTGTTTGACATTGGACATTTGGACATGATCATTACTAAAGCCCAGAGTCAAGACCATTATCTTGTCTCTCCTCCGAATAAAGTGTGTCTCGTCTGTCACAGAAGGAGCTGTCAGGCAGAAAAGAACGAGTCCTTGCACTGTCCAATGAGGCAACCCAAGACAAACTACCAAAGACACACCTTAAACCAGTGAGAAAACCATTATCTCTGCATGTGCTTTGTGATTAGGATGTACCTTTTCTTGTACAACTCATTTTTCTCCAATTTCTTATTTTTCTCGTCAGGGGATTACATGGGGACATTCTCTCAGTCCCACCTGACACAAAAGTAATCAGAGTGGTGAGTGGAGATCTGTGGAGCACTCATTAAAATGCTCAAGGCTCAGACTCCAGATAATTCACTGTGTTGGGAGGGCAAGCCCACACCCACACACTCCTGTACATGTAGATAATGTAGGTATGAAATGAGAAGTTCACCTGACAGTTTAATGAAATGTAATGCCCTATATTCCTGCACTGAGGTGTCAACGCATCATTTCTTGCAATCACAGTGTGCTATTTTATTAACCATTAAAGTTGTCCAGAGCTTCAATGATATTAGCCTATATTATACCATATAGGATTTCTTTCCTATAACAAGAGAAAAGCGGTTAACCCATAGTTGATTTGTTTTTTTCGGTGAAAAATCTCATTATCTCATCTGTTTACATTGCTTAACAATAGCCTCTCATTCAGACTTTTGTTATTTTGTTATACCACACTTACAGTATAGCAGTGTCACACTCAATAAAGAAAACTGCAAAAAGTAATATCTAGGTAAATTCTAATCACTCAATTACTCAATCTAAGAATATCTAACTTGATTTAAGTAGATTTGACTTCACAAGTAAAATGATCTCCCAGTGGAATTAGCAACATAAGATTTAGTTGATCTTTTTAAGTGCAAAAAATGTGTTGTTTTTCTTATCTTAAGTATAAAATACAAGATGTATTTTCTTATTTTAATTACAGAAAGACTTGTTCCATTGGTAGATCATTTTGCTTGTCATGTTTCACAGTAGCATAACATTTTGCAAAACCTATAGCCTTAGAAGAAGTAAAATATGTCCCCTGCCATGATATGTATATAAAATGAGTGGTGATCAGTGGTGCAAATGAACCATTAAAAGTAACATTAACAAAAGTAACAAAAGTAGCATTTTATTTTTAAACATATATTATTATTTTTTCTATTTCCACTTTACCAATTAATAAAAATCAAGCGACTGCAGCTACAGCTGGCATGTTAATTCAAGTTTTGACATCTGAAACAATAAACATGAATAACTACCACAGACATTTAAGAGAACAACATAATATTAAAACTATGTTCGTTTTATTTTTTCATAATGCAAAGGGTACAGGGTAATATTTGGAGGGGCTTTAGCGTTGGCAGCACCTGGGCGCCCTCCTCTGCTCCTCCACTATGTCCGCTTCTTTTGGGCGGCAGGATGGCTGTGCTCTTTCACATTCACGATGAAACTTCAGGAGTCGCAGCTCCTCTCGTGCTGAGAAGAATTCAAAAGACAGCTCCTGCACCTTCCTGTACAGTTTCTCATTGCCTTTGTAGGTTACATCTCCACCAACTCCAATACCAGTGGTTTGAGAGTCCCTGCAGACCTATGGATCCGACCTGTTTGTGTTTCTCATCTCAGCGATTAAGTTGTTCATCTTTTCAAAGGCTTTACTAGTGCTGGATAGCTCTTCATGACAGCTCTTTGTCTTTGTCTTCTGGAGAGAAGCTTTGCAAGCTCTTGCTTCAGTTGCACAATTTTCCTGTACTGTAGAGTTGTACAGGTACTGGATCTTCTTATGTGCATTAATCGTGTCTTGCAGTTGCTTGTCTTTCTTCTGAAGAGAATCATGGAGTTTTTTCAACTCCAAGTCTTTTTCTTGGTCAATTCTCTCCTGAGACCTAAGCTTGTGGTCCAAAGAATTGCTTATTTAGACCTGATCTGCAAGTTTGGCCCTTGCTCTCTCCAACTCTTCACGGTGCGCCATGACCAGAGTGCTCTCCTCCAGGGGTGGAAGTACCTGGACCAGAATTCTGTCCACTGGGTTTGGGGGCTCCTGGATGTTGAGAGACACCAGTTGGGTCTCCTGTGGCTCTTGACCACTCCCTGTTGGTGTGGGGCAGAGCAGAGCCTCCAGGTCGAAGCCCTCATTATAGAGGTGGGCATCATCTTCTAATGTGTAGCGGGATCAGGGCTTTGCTGAGAAAGACGTAGAGCTATCCATGTTTGTGTGCGATTTCACCAGTGTGCTGAGAGGTTATGAGCCAAACAACAAAAGTGTCACTCTGGAACAGAATAATCATTTCCATGGTGATTTACATATTACAGAGTAACTATCCAAAACAAAACATATCATACGCTATTTTATATTACTGATATCAATTTGACATCAGACACTAAAAATGCATCACTATCCATGTGTTAGGACAGCATTTAAGATAATCTGCATTCAGCTGTGTATAAATATTACTAGTACATATGGCTAATGTTTTCAGTTTATTCTGTTTGTAATTTGTCAGTTGCTCATGCTATCATTAAATGAACTACATTTTAATGGCTGACACTGCATTTTGATATCAATGGTGAAGAATCCTAAAGGGTTATGTGTATGGATTTAGTATTTACATATTTTCACATTTACATAATAGTTAGTATTTAGGAAGTTACCCTTTATACTTAATAAGAGACACTTTGTTCAGTCTTAAAGTACAAGAGATGGTGACTATAATCCAGGTGTGTATCACATTTAGTTAAACCACCTTTCTTTTATGAAGCAGCTTGATTAGTATGTTTTAGATTATATAAATACAGCAATAAACAGATCATTGATTACATTTTAAACAGCACATAATAAGCCCTGATTTTTACTGTCCCATTTGTGGGTTTCCAATACAAAAACCCAAACAGCAAAACCACACAATTTTACAAGAAGAAGTAGGGTACTATGTTTCTATAAGTGCATTGATTAATTTATTAGAAAAAAATGTTTGCACAGAAGAGGTCGCAGGGGCAACAGTCTAAGCAGGGACTCCCAGACTTCCTTCACCCCAGACACTTCCCCCAGCTCCTCCGGGAGGACCCCAAGGCCCAGCCGAGAGACATAGTCTCTCCAGCTTGTCTTGGATCTTCCCCGGGGCCTCCTCCCGGTGGGACACGCCCGGAACACCTCCCGAGGGAGGCGTCCAGGAGGCATCCGGAACAGATTCCCGAGCCACCTCAGCTGGCTCCTCTCGATGTGGAGGAGCAGCGGCTCTACTCCGAGCTTCTCACCCTATCTCTAAGGGAGCCCCCAGCCACTCTGTGGAGGAAACTCATTTCGGCCGCTTGTATCCGCAATCTTGTCCTTTCGGTCATTACCCAAAGCTCACGACCATAGGTGAGGGTAGGAACGTAGATTGAAAGCTTTGCCTTTCGGCTCAGCTCCCTCTTCACCACAACGGTTCGATACAGTGACCACGTTACTGCAGACGCTGCACCGATCCGCCTGTCAATCTCACGCTCCATCCTCCCCTCACTCGTGAACAAGACCCTGAGATACTTGAACTCCTCCACTTGAGGCAAGAACTCTCCACCCACCCGGAGAGGGAAAGCCACCTTTTCCAGTCAAGAACTATGACCTCGGATTTGGAGGAGCTGATCCTCATTCCAGCCATTTCACACTCGGCTGCAAACTGCCCCAGTGCATGTTGGAGGTCCCAGTCTGATGAAGAAATCAGGACAACATCATCTGCAAACGGCAGAGATGAGATCCTGTGGTCCCCAAACTGGATCCCCTCCGACCCCTGACTGCGCCTAGAAATTCTGTCCATAAATACAATGAACAGAACCGGTGACAGGCCAGCCCTGGCCTAGTTCAACATGCACCGGAAACAGGTCCGACTTACTCCCGGCAATGCGAACACAGCTCCTTCTCCGGTCATACAGGGACCGGACAGTCCTTAGCAAAGAGCCCCAGACCCCATACTCCCAGAGCACTCCCCACAGGACCCCACGAGTGACATGGTCGAATGCCTTCTCCAGATCCACAAAGCACATGTGGACTGGTTGGGCAAACTCCCATGAACCCTCGAGCACCTGATGGAGAGTGTAGAGCTGGTCCAGTGTTCCGCAGCTGGGACAAAAACCACACTGCACACTTTTGCCTCTGCGACCGCCTGGGCAGCAGCATGCTTAGCCCGCCGGTATCTGTCAGCTGCCTCAGGAGTCCCACGAGCCAACAAGGCCCGATAAGACTTCTTCTTCAGCCTGATGGCATCCCTTACTTCTGGTGTCCACCACCGGGTTCGGGAATTGCCGCCGCGACAGGCACTACAGACCTTGCGACCACAGCTACGAGCGGCCACATCGACAGTAGAGGCCGAGAACAAAGCCCACTCAGACTCATGTCCCAAGTCTCCCCTGGAATCTGGGAGAAGCTCTCCTGGAGGTGTGAGTTAAAGGTCCCCCGATAGAGGGCTCTGCCAGATGTTCCCAACAAACCTTCACTATACACTTGGGTCTGCCAGGTCTTTCTGACTTCCTCCTCTGTCAGCGGACCCAACTCACAACCAGGTGGTGGTCGGTTGACAGCTCTGCCTCTCTCTTCACCCGAGTGTCCAAGACACACAGCCGGAGGTCATATGACATGACAATAAAGTCGATCATTGTCCTGGTGCCACGTGCACTGATGGACACCCTTGTGCTCGAACATAGTGTTCATTATGGACAAACCGTGGCTAGCACAAAAGTCCAATAACAGGACACTGCTCGGGTTCAGATCAGGGAGGCCGTTCCTAACGATCACCCCTCTCCAGATGTCACTGTCATTGCCCACATGGGCGTTGGAGTCCCCCAGTAAAACAATGGAGTCCCCGGTCGGTGCACTGTCCAGTACCCCTCCCAAGGACTCCAAGAAGACCGGGTACTCTGTACTGCTGTTCGGCCCGTAGGTCGACACAACAGCGAGAGACCTGTTCACCGGGGTGAACTCCAACACACGGTGGCTGAGCTGTGTGACAGTGAATTTTCTCTAACAAAGCTAAATTATTTCATATTATTAGCAGGAAATATACCTTACATTAAAAAAAGAAATACCAGTGGTGTGCTTTTATTTATATGTTAAATCTATATTTTCCCCAGTAATAGTTTGGTAAATTATTCCTTTCACCTCATCAGAAAATTCAGCTCCCAGAAAAAGCAAATGGCCATAACTAGTTCTTTTTTTTAGAAAAGAAAAGCCAATTCTCCTCCAAAGTTTGGCATAGATCTTTGTTGTTGTACTATTTTCCACCAAGATTTTGACTTTTGACATTTTTTCTTTTCCCTATTAAATCTTGTGTCTTTTTTGTGGGCTCATTACCCCATCCTTATAATTTCCTCACTCCAAATTGGAGTTTTCTGCTTGTTCCTTAGACTTTTCCATGACCTTTCCAACTGCCCGCCCCCCATCTCTTTCTCTCATGCTCTCTCTCTCGTGCTCTCTTGTTCTTTCTCTCTTTTTCTCTCTGTCTCTCCCCCTCTTTCTCTCTCTTTCTCTCTCTCTCTTTCTTTCTCTTTCACTCTCTCTCTCCAACCTTGCACCTCCCGTCCGCCCTCAGCAGAGGTAGTGTGCAGTGTTCCGCTTCAGGCTGAAAAATAGGCCACGATTACTCTTGCCGACTTGTCCCCAGTGAAGCGTGTGTGTGTGTATGAAGTATATATGTGTGTGTGGGCATCCAGGCTGGCCAGGCAGCAGCGAGGCTTGAGCTTGGCATATGGAGTGTTCGTATTGGGCCAGCAGGTATTTTTCAGCGTCTGCTCTCCTCCTTTGTTTAATATTCCTCCACTTCATGGCGTCCTGGCTGCAGAGCCAGTTAAGGCTGCCAAAGCAAGACAACAGTCACTATGTTTAAATGTACACCAGGAAAACTGAATAAATACTTGGTTAGTACACAGAGTCCTGCTTCAAGTTTACAATGCACTCTGATCACAGTAGGAGAGGTATTCAACTACAGAAGACAAGAAACAGCCAGAATGTTTATACATGAGCTTGAACATTTACTCTCATTTTAGAACAGCAAAGAAACCATTATAGTCACTCCATCTGTGGATTTGCATGTGTTGTTTTGTGGTTTTGAATGTGGACCTTTTAAAACAGTCAACGCACAGCATTTGCTGGTCTCCTATAGGGTATGTGAAAAGTAAAAACAGTGGTGCATCCAGGTGAAAGTGTTTAGTGTGGGATAACGTAGCGTTGCAGGTGAAACTGTTTAAAGGTTGGTAATGTGACCTGCACTGGCCCCCTGCTCACACAGCTGTGCATTATTACACTGTCCCTCCCTCTCCCACTGTCTGCTGATTGTTTCCCTATGTGGCCACAGATTAAGAGAAGATCTATACTGTATACTGCTCCAGTAATCCACTCACTCTGGCAACCTCAGCTATTTAGCGTCTCTTTGCGAGTGATTGCCACTGTTATTTAAGGGTTTTCTTGGTGGAATTATTTTAACTTGTTAACCAGTAGCAGCATGTGCACAGAATAGTGTTGTTCAAAACGGCTAAAAAAGATGGTTGTGTCGTGTAGCTTCCCACAAGATAATTGGCCATGATTTTACCCAGGGCCTGAGCTGCTCTAATGGGGGATAAGCTTGCCTTTTGACGTGGGAAGGCAAGCGTAGCAGTTCCTAATCAGGAGGCCCATGTACAAGTAGAGTGGAAAACACCTGTTTGTGTGGTACAGGTGTGTGCTCCCTCATGTCAGCAGTTTACTCTCTTCCTCTAGTTCCTACTTTTACAAGAAGGCTGACTCCAATCTCTGTTTGTTTGTCTCATTACTATGAAAGAATAGCAGACTGATATTTAACATTTTTTTAGATCAGCTCCATGTATATGATGCCAGTTAGGTTGAGTATTTTTGAATCTTTGTCTTGTTTGGATAAAAGGAAATTAGTGCAGTGAATGCTATTACTCCATAATGGCCACACTAGCATTATTCCAAAACCAATGGAAATCTATCTACTCTGAAAATGTCTAAAACAAAACAAAAGATTCCTTAAAATTCCTTGAAATTTTGTCAACACAGTATGTCATTTCATAAGGTGATCACCTGTCATGTTGTCTACACCACACCACCTCTGTTCCATCCTCTTTTGTCTTCATCTAAACCAGCCGCTCCTTGCTTTTCAGTGGAGGAAGCAGTGCATGGCTAATATGGTTATGCTGTTAGTGATGCATAAAGCTGCGTGTCTGGTTCTTGTCAAGACCTTGCCACCAAAGTCAATTTGACCGTGCCCTGGCAGAATGTCATATTTTTTAATCAGATCAACACGGAAATTACATTGGTGGACTGTATTGATACGAGAGGAAATAATTAAACATAGGGCTCCAGGAATAATTTCACCCTGCGAGCTTTACTGTAAACCTCCTTTCCGCCCTCCTGCAGGATAAGATAAAGAGGAAGCAATATTGAGATAAACAGACAAGATTTCATTCTACAGCCTCTGTTTTTCTTCTGGTCTTTCAGCATGTTGCGCTCACTTGCTGATTTGCTTGGGCATTGATACTCATGTACATTGAAGCCAATTAAACCTCATTCATAGTTTTTCCTTGTATGTGGAATTGATACTTTTCAGCTGATGTCATCAACATTCCCTGGCGGTGTGAAGCTAACTGAAAGCACTACTCTGTTAGAAGCTCTGTTACTCAAGTTAGACTTTAATCTTTTAACAGTCTCAATCTTGCTTGAGTGGTGCTTGACTGTTTGTGGTTCTTTACAAATAAAACGGCAATAATCAAGTTCTGTATAGAGATTAAAGTTTACTTTATTCAGTGAATCCACGGTAACTCTCTTGGCTCCACAGACCTTTCTGTGAGCTGTGTGTTTTGACTGCAACTTAAGCAGTGAACACCTACTCAATGCGCAAGGATATAAGATTAAGTGTTTGCACCAGTAAAACACAATGGACCTTGATAAGGCTCTCAAGCAGAAGATTAATTTCCTCTTCTCCTGAATGAGTAATCCTGCCACTCTGTAATTATTCAAGTCCCATTTTGGGTCAATTATGGTCATTAGTGGTTTTGAGTTCTAATTTTGAAAGAAGTGTCTTGAGATTTAATGAAGAAAATGAAAGAAAAAACACACGAGAGGCTTCAGAATGAACAGATCATTTAGTTTGTACGATGTAAATTGATGGAAACAGCTGAGGAGGGAGGAATTATTCTAATGATGTGACACATGCAGATGGAACAAATTAGATTTAGTTCAGACTGTGAAACTGGCATGTTGTTATGTGGAGTGTTGGGAATAATTACTGATAAAAGCAGTATATTGTGGTACTCAAGTATATTACTATCAGTGATCATTATTAATAAGGGAAAACCGGTATTGAATCCATACACTGTATATATGGACTTTCACTTGAGGATCATTTTTTTAATTTATTCATTTATTTAGAAACAGAATACCTTTAAAGTCTGTGTTTTGTTTCTTGGCCCAATACCTAAATAATTACAAAATGATTAATTTACTTTTCTTTCTTTTTGTACATTGCACATATTTTTAGCCCTAAGCTATATGCTTACAATGACGTGAACACATACATTTGTAAAATAAACTCTTTCTTAACATATTTCCACCATAAGACCATAAAAAAGTTGGAAATCCATTTGTCTTTTCTGTAAAGCGAGCTGTACAGGGTCAGGATGATGCAGGCTTCTTTGGCTCTGGCTTGTTCCCCCTCAGTAGAGCATCCCAGCGTGAGGAAAAGCTTGTTAAAACACTAATAGTAGCTATCAAAGGCTATTGATTATCTTTCCCGCCCTGTTTGGGTGACAAAGTGAGCATTAGTTGGAGCCATACAGAGCTTCTTAAGACTGGCTTCCTTGGGGGCGGCCCCTGTCCCATGGGCTGTCCACTCTCATACACACTCAGCCAACACACAGTGATACAACCACACGTGCACTGGCTCACACCCGCTCTCCTTCTTCCCTCCTGCCACTGGATAATCCTTTTTACAAGTAGGGATCAAACACCAGGCCCTGGAGCTGTGTGCTGCTGTGGCCACTGTACACACAAACACAAAATCAGATGTATGTGATTTACACCAGGAACATTTGGTCTAATTTGGCTTTGAGGAAATTTGTGACTTGGTTTGTTTATGCAACACATTAACTCAGTTGTACCAATTGTGCAATTTGAATCAACTAATGCAGATTCTAACAAGCATTGATAAAGCTGGTGCTGAATTGCTGCAACAACAGGTACCTTTTCTTCTTTAAATATAAAACATGCACAGATTTAAACAACTTTTAATTATGGTTGCTGATATATTATAGCACAGTCAACAATCTGTAGGCGAGGCTAGCTTCCATGTTATCTTTTTTAACCAGAAAATGTCAGATTAGTACAGTAGAGTAAACCAATAGGATCAAGATGCTAAATCATAGGCAAAGTTAACACTGCATTTGGTAAAGCCATGTTGAGGCTTTAGACCACAAAACTCCATCTTCTGCTGCTGTGCAATGCTCCTCTTCCTCTTATATGCAGAAACCCACTAGACAATAAAACACAGTAGAAAAGACACAAAGGCTTGTATGGGGAAGTACATAAGGCATTATAACAACCAAATTAATGGATGTCTTATCAAATATTCATGTTATTAACCTCCAGATTTAGGTTACATTGGAAATTCAGAAACTCCAAAATGGCTTCTTTGTGTCTCTCTTTCGCTCGGCTGATCAGCAGTGCAGAAACTGTACCTGTTTTCAGCACAACAGACTTCCCAAAATAATGTTCTTTTTTTTACTATCATCTCTTTGGTTTCACTTGTTTCCCAAGTTTTTGTGTTTTGTTTTTGGTATAATATTAGATTGTATGTTATGCTTTAATGTTTGGATTCTTACCCTATGCATTAGCGTGAGGTGATGCTTTAGGTTTACCCCAGCCACTGTAGCATGCCACAGTAGACATATTTAGTGGCTTAGTAAAGGGATATTCAATTTATTCATGATGCCAACCACAGGCTTGTTGTGTGTGTGTGTGTGTGTGTGTGTGTGTGTGTGTGTGTGTGTGGGGTGTGTGTGTGTGAGTGTATGGCAAGTGTGGACTGAACCATGAAATGAAAACACCCTATAACCATTCCACTGCGTCTCTCAATTAGGACATCATCTATGCAGAGGGCGCATTCATGAGTGGCTTCTTCTTTATTTACAATTACACACCACAGGGCCAACAAATGGAACCATCAGAAAGAAAAGATAGCACCATATATTCAGTGAAAAGATAAAAAATAGGGATGGTCCGATATAGATTTTTTTGGAGGCGATAGTGATACTCGATATTTGTCTTACTGCTGTAGTTAATAACTGATATTAAATTTAGCAATGTCCAAAATGTATGTTTAAATCTAAAATTAAAGTTTAAGTTATAGTATTTTTTTTATAGTAAAAAGTAAATTAACTTTTGTACAAATAGTAACAAAATGGACTTTTACAATCATGCAAACATTTATTTCAATAGCCCAGATAAAACCAAAGCTATTTTTTAGGCAGATTGCTCCATTTTTACACTCTAGTATGTTCAAAAAGACAAATCTGATTGGCACACAGAGACAGGGGAATCGTAGAAAAAATATCTGTGCCAAATATCGACTGATATTGTATGTGACCAATATATCATCCATTCGTAGATTAAAAAAAAAGAAAGAAAATAGCATCCTAAAAAAAAGCAATGTGATCATCGCTTGATTATTGTGTTATGGTCTTTTGACCGGATGGCCAATGTATAATATAAAGTGTAAATCCAGATCATCACTGCAATGCAAATTACACAGGGTAAGCTGTGCTGGCAGATTTATGGGAAACTGTGGACACTGGTCAGCATTAGACTCTTTAGCTGTCACTCTATGTTTGAGCATAATAACCATCACTGGCTAACACTTATCTTTGTGTCATCCAGTAGCTATGGTACACTGTTGATATGCTTGTTCATGTGTTTATTTATACATGTGGTCCTTTACAAATACAAGGCTGTCTATTATTCTGATATTTTATATAGGAATTTGGTAATTTAATGTCAAAACAAGCCCTTATTAATGATATATCTATTTTGTCAGGCGCCAAGCAGATGCTCATCTAAAATTAAATAAATCTCAACTTCCCTAAGACTTATCAAACAGTTTTCTAACACTTTCTGAAGTTCACCCAACTTGCCTTTGAGAGAGTGCAAATTTTGGAATGTGATACCTGTTTCAGTGGTTTTTGGCTCGGACATCTGCTGAAGTAAATTTAGCTGGAATGATGTCATAAGTCCAGCAAAGTCCTGACAAGACCAGGAGGATGGATTATTTAATGGCTGCTCCACTTTGGGGGAATTATTCTAAGTATTATAATTGCTGTGGGTTCTCCTTGGGCTGATGTAGGAGAGAGGGCCCAAGTACTGAGTGAACATCAGATATCAGATTACTGTGAGAGGACCAAAATAAACCATAATAATGGCTAAAATAGAGGAAAAACATTGGTCTGATCCTATATTTTAACAAATAGGATCGTCAGATGTCTTGTAGAGCAAATATTGACTTCTAAATATAAGCAATGTTATTCAGAAGTCTGATCTTTGTGTTGTTCCTAAGCCTGGAGAAACAGTAGGCTTTATATACTGTACAGTATGAAAGCCTTGAACCTACAAAACTGTTCTCCTTTGCAATAGAAGTTGTCCCTTAAAAGTGCACTATGTAACATTTTTGTTGGGGGTCTGTCACCTGCTTGTTTGTATGGATAATGTCATTACTCTGCGTGGAATGTTCCACGGTATGGCATTACACAGCTCTACTTATATTTATTCATTTACAAGTGGTTTTATAGCATGGAAATACCTGGAACAACAGGCATTATGAGCAGGGTTCCCCAGATCTGACCTGTTACTTGGTCTGGTTTGGTCTCCATGACCAGACAGAAGATAGAAAGGGTTAATGCCATACTGCGAAACATTCCAGACTAAGCAATAACACCTCCATGAAGAAAATCATTTGGCGGACCCTCCACCAGAAAAGTTACACAATGTATCTTTAAACTTGTGATGAGTTTGTTATCAAGAAACAGCTATGCAGTCTGGGGAAATTATTCCTACTTCGTTATCCTGAGGAGATAATTGTTCTGGTAAAGCATATGTATCACAAGAGCTTTGGGGATCAGTTTACAAATTAAACGTGTGTAGATACTGCTGCTTCTGTGTTCCCATGTCATATTTCCCCTGATGCGCACTAACTGAAAACAAAAGTATTGCATTAAGTGAGCTGTTGTTTAAGAGATGAATAATCAAGTGTGTCAAATCTCTCACTGGAAATGAACTATCTTAAACAGTGAAATTAAAAAGTGTAATTTATATAATTGTAACTTTAGGTTTTCTCTTTATTGTTCACACGATTCAAAGTGCTGTTTGTGCAGGTGTGTGAGCAGGTTATGATTTAGACTGATGGACGACTTATAAGGAAATCAATTAGGCCTTGGCCCAGAAAGAGAATCCTACTTTTTCTTCCATTTCTCTGGCTCTGTCTTGTCTTGACTTAGACCCTCTGGTGTCTCTTATTGGACAAGGACAAAAGAAAGTCCTTAGAGGTTTTGCAGATTAACCAAGTTGATATGAATGTAGTCTTCTTTATATAGTTTCACCATTAAAAAAAATCCTTATTATATTAAATAGACTGACATTATATGGTGGATTCAGTGGTGACAGACACCTGTCTGTATGCGTCTGACCTCTGGGGTCAAACATAAAGGCCTTTCTTTTCAGCAGCATTCACTTAGCACTGAGACAGGGGCAGGCATATTATCCATGTACCTTTGTCTGTCATATTCACTTTTTATTGACCGGCTCAGACAGAACAAGACCAGCTTTATGTGCGCAGACACACAGGTCTCCAAGCTTCAGAGTGAATGATTAAAGACATGAGGAACACAAGAAAGGTTTGTTTTAATAAATGTGTTTAGAAGTGTTAGAACAATTAACTATGTATGAAATTAATTTAAAAAGCATTTTTGTAATTTTATAGTCTAGTAAATAAAGTATTATTTGAGTCTTTACATTTCCTAAAGATAGCGTTCATCCTTTTAGACATGATGACACTTTAATAGAAGTGGCAACACCAAGGACAACAAATGTGTAAAAATCTGTCGACAGTGAGCGATTATTTGTTTAAAGTGACTCTGGTGATAGATATTTCACATTAAATTTCATATCCCATAAACAACACTTCTCTCCCCTGAGCATTTTATCAAAGACATTTCAAATATATTATCACTTTTAAAGTGAATATTCCCTGGGTTCCCTGTAAGTAAACCTTCCAAATCCCCAGCTCTCATCCCTATTTTCCTCCCAAAAACGGCATTAGAGGGATTGCTCTGCTATTGTTGCACCTCTTGGGAGCAAATCTATTTCAGCAGAAATGGAAATTGTCAGTGCCCACAAAGCTGCTAACATGCGCTCAATGGAGGTGTCAATTCTCAAGGCCTCGCCATTGTGGACTGTATAATTTAATTGGAGAGGCACGACGGTGTGTTCCCGGTCGAGGTATTCAAATGTTGTATCAGGGCCTGTCCCAGCGCTGGCTCCTCTCCTGCTGCACACATCCAGGATTAAGTTCCCCTTTTCCTTTCTCCCGCCTGGCTCCCTGTGCAGGTGGAGGGAGGACCTGTGCGTCTGTGCCCCCTCAGAGAGCTCTTTGTTAGGGTAGTGGGCTTGGCTTAGTGGCCCCTAAAATCTCAGAGCGGCTGTTGTGCTGAAGGCCAACCTGCGCCGCCATTACCTGAGCGGTCCCGAGGCAGACGCAGAATTAGTCAGCACATAATGAAGCTGTCTTTGATTGCGGGACAAAGCGGGGTAGGGGTTGGACACTCCTGTACTGAGGGCCTCCACAGGGCATGAGAAGCATGTCTTTGGAGGAGCGCCTGCTGTCAACGGATGCTCTGTTCCTCTGAGATCCTGGCAGAGTTAAGGGCTGAAAGATGCACAAGGGTTGGAGAGGACACTGGCCAATACATTCCTGTGTACAGCTGGCGCACGCTTCAAGTTACAAGGTGCCGCTGGACAGACACACATAAACATTTGTGATGGCTTTTGTAGGCTGTTTGACCATTTGTGTTCATTATTAGAAATCAAGCAAATATTTCTTATGAACTTGAAAATTACTTTTTGAACATGAAGGTTAGGAAGTGTATTTGATGTGAATAAATAATGATTAATATGGTTTAAAACTAAATAAATAACTGTGCGTGATGACTGATAAATTAACAATCTTCCTTTATAGTAAACAGCATGACTTTTCTGATCAAAATACAAGACAATTAACATGTTTCTGTGTGTGCTGTGTGACTGATGGCTTCTCTCCAGCCTTCAGACAAAGCATTTATCTATTGAAGTTGGCTTGTGTCTGCTGGACCTGAGGGGAGCTGCCACTCCAAAACCAAATGGACAAAGAGCCCTGGCACAACTCCCCCCTGTTTACCCCAGTTTACCCTGTCCACCCTATGTAGTGCCACATTGATGCCCACTTCTTGTCCAATGATCTAACGATGAAGAAACAATGAGACTAAAATGATAGTAACTGTATTGGTATACTATTAAGCAACAGTGGCCTTCTTGTAAATCCACCATAGTTCTATAAAATATTTTCATTTAAGCTACTTAAGTTCTGTTCTACCCTAGGATATCTAACAGTGATAAGTGATCTCCTGAAAACAAGAAAAGTTTGGGGGTAAATGCTTTATAATACACCATTAAGCCTGGCACTTGACACTGAAATTCAATCCATTAATAAATTTTCTTTATGCACTAATTGTTTGAATGATCCGTACTAATACTCATAATTAATCCAGAATAATCAAACTATTTTTTATTGTATCAGAAAGTTGATGTATTGTGCCGCATAAGCCCTTGTGGATATCCAGTGTGGACAGGCTGTGTAAAGTGGCTGTTCTGTGTTCTTCAGCATGTTAGTCACTGCTCAGTATAAGATGTGACACTGAGCCTGGGCATTTGTCACAACAGTGCTGTGTCACCCACACGCATACCTGTAAGTAACTCGCTATGACACTTGTGTTAGGGCTGAACGGAGGAGAGAGCCTTCCTCACAAGAGAATGCTAAATATACATAAGCTATTTGTAATGGGCTTTAGTTTCCTTTCGATAACACAGAAAACCTGTTTATACCATCTTCTATCTTTTCTATCCGAAACCAGCAGGAAACTTAGCTTACCCAAAGAGGTTATATTTGACTGACAGATGCCTACATTTGTGCATTTATATTATTATTTATATGAATGCTATGATTTCATGAGTAATACTAGGACCATACACATCACTAATGTTCTGATAATTTCCCCCATCATACTGCTGCCATGGTATGTTAGCACCATGTTGCTAATAGCTGTAGTCCTTTCTAACTCAACAAACTCAAATCCTCACTAATGCCAGCAGACAGACATCATGTCTTTAAATAGATTTTGTATATATATTTTTTTTAAATTCCTGCTCATAACAGTAACCATGAAACCAATGCTATCATAGAGGCGGGGGGGACCAATGTTGGACCAAAAACGGCCTCTAACCTCTTAATGAATATGACCTCTGGATCCTTCCCACAATTCCCTGGGCTCTCATTCCGACTCCACAAAAACCCACTGAGTCTAATGACTCCAAGGACTGTGGGGCGCGCTCCAGCTCTAATCAATGAGTCTCATCTACAGGGAGTCAGGACCCAGCCAGAACAGGGACGCTGTTCAGAGACAGTTGTGTTTGGCAAGGCAGGTTCTCCATGGCGATGACTTTCCATAAGAAGTTTTTACTCAGTGAAAAATGTCTCTCTAAATTTTAAAGACAGACTCATTACGCAACTTCCAATTTTATTAACTTTTAGAAGAGCTTTTTTACATTTTGTACTGATTCAGAGCTATTTCACCATTTGTTTAGATAGAACACTACACTTTTTGGATTTCATTAAATATTCTCTTAAATAGACAGCTCAGAAATGCAGGCGATGAAAGATTTTTTATATTATTCAAAACCCTCCTATTTTCTATTGTGCCATTCTACTCCAGTATATTCTAAAGATTTTATTGGCATGGTTCTGATTATAGCAGTTCGATTTCGAACTTTGGAGCAGAGACTAGCCTCCATAGAACTCTTTCCAAACTGAAAGAGCCTTTTCCCCACTTGCTCTCATTGATGAAATGTTTTCTCCTGCTCTTGTATTATTTACACCGTTTTCATTTGAGACATCCCAGTGGCACCCGGTGAGATTTGCATCCGGATTTATTTGTCATATATCCTTTATATCTCTAAATTCTTTATACCTCTCCAGTGGCCCCATGCATCTTTCATGCTTTCCTCAGCCATGTTTGCCAGCCTTGATCCAAACACATTTAACACGTCACACAGCTCACTAACTTCACCTTGGCTGTGCTGGTGAGATGAAAGATTTATTGTCTAGTGTTGTTAATTTTTCTGCTTCACACCAGCGGGTTTTTGGGTTTGGTGTCAGGAGTCACCACTAGAGTGAGTACTTTCTCTTTGACTCAGTTGATCTGTTTTTGGCCTGAACTTGGAGAAATGCAAGGCAAGCAGCTTTCTGACCCCGAAAATAAAAATATGCTGAGGAAAAAACACAGCCACAAAAGTAGGTGAAATGAAATAAGCAAAAGGTGTAACTTCATTTGTGGCTCTTTTCAAACCATAATCTTATCTCACCTACTTTAACCTTCAAAGGACATGGTATTTATACATGTTATTTCTTTGTAATAAAAATGCTTTATGAGAAATCTTTTAACACAGTTTCTTTACTTTGTCTGTTTGCGATTACATGGTTAAACTTGACAGTGCTTCAAACTGGCACCAGGCTGATTTCCCCTTCACAGTCTGCAGTATAGGGATAAAGATAAACATGTTTGTGATGGTGTAAATTTAAGCGTCCGTTTGGCCCTTACTATCACCCATGCATTAGAAGACACAAGCGATGCCCATTCTCCGCTGTATAATGCCTCTACAATTATTTATATCTTCTCTGTCGATCCTTCCAACACGCTGCCACTCTAAAAAAAGCTATAAGTGGCATTAAAGATACACATTACATACAATGCTATTCAAAATGATTTGACTATGTATATAAATGCAGAAACATGGATCAATGAAAATATTTTCCAAACTCCAAAAAAGCATGTTGAGCATGGTTCCCCAACTTAAAATGATTAAAGGTGTGTTTGACTCAATACTGTTGTTTTTTAACTTTTTTTTTTAATTGGTGGAGACTTCTGCCACATAAAAGTGAGCTGGTAAGTACCTGCTCCAAAGTGCTCCGAAGTATAACTAAAGATGTCCCCAAAATGTGTCCACAATACCCAGTTTTTCTCAGGAGGAAGGAACAGTACTAAAATTGTTATGGGACGACAGGTCTATGCACAAAGAGAGGCCCCATTTCTCTGTAGTAACCACAGACTGTATAAAGAAGTGGACTGAGTGTGACGCCACCCATAGCGTTCAGCTCCAGTCAAATGAAGCTCATGAAGCTAGTGGTTATAGGAGTGAATTTGGATTTTCCATATTAGGAATAGGAGTTGATTTACGGACAAAATGGCTAAATAAAAACACCAGGATCATGTAGAACGGGTTAATACAAACATTTTAATACCAAAATAACAAGGCTCACTGCAACAGTTACAGAGAGAGGGGTGACAATTTTGTCAGTAGGAGCCGATGGAGCCAGAAGCGCCCCTATGCTCTCACTTCCTATTTGGAAAGAGGCGGCCAGTGGGTTAGCTACGTCCATTTACATATACAGTGCAGTGTAGGGCAGAGCAGTCCTACATTTGCACAATGTAGGACGGCTCTGGCCTTTTTCTGTGGACCTGAAACACACAAGGGGAGACAGATTGTGCTGCTGGAACGCATCGTTGAGCCTCAACTTCTCCATCTGTTTAGGCACGTCCAGATGAAAGGACAAGTGATGGAGGAGCGGAGAGGAGGCGCACGGAGGAGGCAGGAAGATGGAGCGCATATTAAATATACAGCAGCTAGTAAAGAGCAGACACAGCATTGTTTGCAGGCATTATAGTTTATCGACAGAGCAGTGAATTTCTATACCAATAATTCTAGTCTATTATTTCATTCAAATTAAACAGCTTAACTTTTCCAGTGGGGACAAAGTTTTAATATAATATATTAATTTGATGTGCCAATTTGTATCAGTTACTTACGTCTATAAACAGGGATGTTTGGAGAATATATCTGTCTTCATCAGCATGTATAAGAACACAACATCATCAGTGTACTTTAGATGTAAAGATTCTTATTCTTAATTCAGTAGGAGGCTGTTTATAATTAAACTGTTTGAGAGTATACTTGTCTTGTAGCAGACTCGAGTGGAGTTTAACCCTGGTGTTAATCCAGGCCTGACGCTGCAGCTCTCACAGCGGTGTGTGTGAGAACTGTCTAAAGCTTTGTGACAGTGCGCTAACATAACTCCAGAGGTGTCTCTGCCACATCCTCCCTCTGCTTGCTGTCTAATTCACACTTAGCCTGAGTACACAGCACACAGATTGGACAGTAAGACATTGTGAAAACATCCTGAGATGACACTGGGTGGAGGGCCAGGCCAGTGGGAGAGTATGTGGGTCAGTTATCCATGACCAGACCATTTGGGAGATTTTCCTGTGTCTTTCTTTAGTAGCACAGATTTCTTCATTTCAGGTTGGAGGGAAGGCAGCCGTCTGTCACGAAAGACTGCGCTGGGCGGGGGCATGTTGTTCAGGACGAGGTGGTTTAGAGAGCAGCTTGACTGCAAAACCATGTTCAGCTATTTTTAATTCATGGGATACCACCTGGCTAATGGTGTTTTTGAATCCAGTGACTTTCTGCAAGCTCAGAGCTGAGCATGTTTCAGATAATCAGGTCGAATGCAATGACATTATGCATGCAGCCTGCATTAGTTGTCTTGGATTATAATATGGAAATATTAAAGCACTGAGATAAGGCATCACCATACATTCATGCAGTTCTGTAACCCACATGGGCTATTTATAGAAACACCCAAACCTTTTTCAAAACTGACATTGCTTGCTCTGAACATGCCCTGGAAAAGGATTGCCTTCAGTTTACTAAACAATTGCTTATTTGATGTCCATGTTTTCACCATTTATGTAATTAGCTGATGTGTTCAAGGTATTATGCAACATTCTTTAATCTGTTTTGACTATAGACACAGATCACCTTTCTAACAATTATTTGTCTGTATTTGTGTTTAAATTTTATTTGTCTGCTTCTCTGCCACAGTAGTTCAGAAGCAGACTTTGTGAACGATATGCAGTCTATAATCTCATCATATCTTCAGTGCCCTTAAACATATTGTCCATGTCTGAATCTTCCCTCTGTGGGCCATAACAATATTGTGATGTCAACATTACTGGAAATGTTAACATGGTAATGATGAACTTACAGTAACCAGCAGGCCACTGATGCTATCCAGTAGTGATTTCCTCTGAGGCCATAAGTACTGACGGCTTCAGCTTAAGATAGCGCTGAGACCATAAAGGCGCATAGACCCACCTCACATGATCACATGAAATATTGATAAAGAGTGGTATCCTCTCCATCAGCTTTAGAAGTCAATAAGTGGACAACTGGACATGAGGAGCTGGACAAGCTATATATATATATATATATATATATATATATATATATATATATATATATAGCTTGTCCAGCTCCTCATGTCCACATATATATATATATGTGTGTGTGTGTGTGTGTGTGTGTGTGTGTGTATATATACATATGTTATATATATATATACATATGTGTGTGTGTGTGTGTGTGTATTATATTATATTTACATAATATTTTAACTTAAGTCAATATAGGCCAAATAATGTATGTTTGGAACTAACTTTTACAGCCATAGATTACATGCATATCACCGAAAGAGGTCTTATCTGCTTTATTATCTTGATTTGTTCTAGAGTATGTGTAAAATCAGAATAATGCAAGATAAAGTTATCTGTTTAAGTTATATGGAGTCTGACAAAATGATTATCATGGTTGTTAGCTGCAGTTCATCAAAAGCATACGCTGGAAAAGCATTGTTCGTGTCACTGTCCAGGCCCATTTTCCTTTTTTATCCACAGGGAGCACCTGTCCCAAGCCTGTGCTATGAAGGTACGTAGAAGGGGAAATATAAAAAAAGAAGGTACAGTTAGTATACAGTATACACATGTACCCCAGTGGTCTTCTTTGTACTGTTTGACAACAAAGGCCACTGCAGCGGTGGAGCTCTGACTTATTAAGAGCACATGTTTAGAGTGACAGTGCGAAGGAACACACTTTTTAACAAGCCTTTAGCTGTTGTGCAGGATAACTGTAGGCATTCTTCCATCAGCTGAGCACACTCTTCTGATTGTGGCTTTTACAAACAGATACAACCTCACACTTAACTTTGATGCTGGTGTTTACCAACAAAACTCACTCACCATGTGAAGTAAGAGGATTATTTCAGTGCTGTCAAATATCATTGAAATGGTTCTTAAATAGTGAAGTCACACATATGTTCTTTGTTTTGGAGCAAATTATCTTGGATTTATAAATACACACTTTTATCTAAAATGTTTAAATGTGTCTTTAAACACAATAGAGATTCAGTACCTGATGTTGCATTGACAGTATGCGCATAATAGCCATATTTGTCACAGAAATGAACCCACGTTAATATGAGAGTTATTTTTAAGTTCATATCTGTGATCTATGGGGGCAGATGTTTTCACCTATAGGCCCAAAAGGAAGAAGCTGTCCCACGTGGAATGGGGAACAGTTCCAGGAAGGCCCTGCGCTCTGATCCATTATTCAACAACAAGCACAATTAGCCTCTGTCAAGCTATTTTTACATGCTCCGATAAGATACATTCAGTGTACAAAGGAATGCACCACATCTCAGCGTACCCCTGTCTTATTTATTTATTTATTTGGCATGGTAATGTGCTCGGATGGTATTGATGTAGCTTTTATCCCTTCACTTATTCATCAGGGCTTTAAGGAGAGTTTGTTTAGAGCTGTTTAGAAAGCCATCATTGTCAAAGAGATACAACCGAGATGTTAAGTTGACTCCTATCTGAATCTATAAATGACAAGTGGGCAATATTTCAATGTGTAAATGCATAAGTGTGGCACTTAAAGCCGGAGTGAACTCAAAGGCCTGGAGAGGTGATTTGTATTAACATTACAATGTCATTACGGACCACAATAAGTGCAGGTGGATGTTAACACACTGACACTCAGTGCTGGACATCATGGGTCTGATCACGAGAGGAGAATGTGTTGTTAGCAAAGATAAATGAAAGAAACTTTTAGATACTTCACCTATGTATCTTCGGTTACAGCCCAAAGCCTCTGGTACTTGTGCTCAGCTGTTTATCGAAGTAAGATGAGCACCCCTCCTATTTCCTATGAGCATCTATTATCTTAATCATCATTCAGTTTGAAACATTGCTGCATATTTTGCTATCTATAATCTTTCGTTTTGTGTTATCTTTGATAGCTGATTGCTATCCTTGTACTATCTCAGTATATCACGCTTGAAAATCTGCATGAAATGTACTTAAAGGGGAAATATGCTTTTACGTCCATATTTTAAATTTTCATCTCCTGTCCCATTTCCTGTCTTATCCATAAAGCTGAAGTATACAATACATTTTTTATTAAAAACACACACACCTTTCTATGTCAAAATGTATTTGAAAGGAGCCAACCTTCTCTATACATTCTAATACATGTATTAGAATTTTAATTCTGACTTTATGTGAATGTTGCCTTGAATCTCAATTGGAAGTTCAAATTGCTTAGCTTGTGCTGTAATTTCAGAAGTGAATAGGGGCAGGACTACACCCTGGTTTCATGTCCGACAAACGCATGCTTTTAAGATGAAAAGAGCACGCATTAAAACTTCTCTTTAAGATCATAAGCTGCTCCTTTTGCATAGACCCAAATGTGAAGCCTGATTACAGCTTGTTAACATGAGCTGCTCAGTAATCAGACTCTTAGTACTGGAGACTGATACTTTGACCTTGATGCAGGTGTTACTCTCCAGGTAATTAGCTGCTCAGATACATATGTAGAAGGGCATATAGGGGTGTTCATTAGACCCTCACTTATCCAGCCTTTAACCAAATCCAGTTGATCTTTACGAGACGCCCTCCCCTTTCATTCTCTCTCTCCTTTCTTATCTCCAGCAGTGTTGCCTGCCGGACCCCTCATTGGTCTCCCCGTGCCCCCCAGCAGTGAGCAGGGCGGGTTGGAGGTTGGATGGTTGGGATGGCTGATCAAAGCCAAGAGAATCCCCAGGGAGGGCATTCACAGAGCACAGGGAATTTAAACAGGAGGCTACGGTGGGATCAGGAGCGGAGGTGAGAGGGCGGGGGTCATTGTGAATGTTTCTAACCAAAGTAAAGGGCTGAGCTGACTTACATTCAACTAATGAGTCCGAAGAGCTGACCACAACTGCTTTCACCTGTAAAGGCTGATTTATATATTTATATCCTAAAACTGTTAGCATTTTAGAAAGACTAACAATAGAAATCTCAGTAACAGTTTATAATAACTATAATTAATTAGCCTTAATAAAGCATGAACAAAGACTCTAGTTTAATAAGATTCATTCAGGCCTTCTGATTAGGTGCACTATATAACTCTTGCAGAACAGACCCTGCCACCTGCTTGTCTACATGGAGATTTTATTGATTTGTTCCTGAGCATGGCTTTAAACTCTTCTCCATAGAAACAAGCAGGATAAGGCACTAAGCCAAGTTACAGATCAGGCCAGTGGAGAGGTGACCCTGCTCACTTTAAGAACATATGTTCTTTTAAATGTATTTTTGAGCATAAAAATGCTCACACTTGAATAAATGCACATTAGATAAGTTTAATACCATACTGTGGAACATTAGTTACACAGTCTGAATCATTCTTAATAAACAGTTTGTTCATTTTGAATTAAATCTTTGTTCAGGCTTTATTAAGGCTTATTAAGGTGCAGTTATTATGTGGAACAGAAAAAAGCAGTGTTGGCGGTATTGAGAATGGCAAACCCTTCAGATGTAGCAAAGAGGTCTGAACAGGCAGAGTGTGTGTGTGTGTGTGGGAGTGTGTGATCTCACGTCTCTGGGCCCGTGTGCGTGTGTGTTCTTTCACATCGCCGACATGACAGGCGCTAGTGCTGATTCAGTGTGGCGGCCGGAGCTTCTGAGAGCGCCAGGGAGCCGACCAGGAGCAAATGATATTCATTGGTCTTAAACGCTCGGCTTGGCTGGACGGCCTTGTTGCAACCGCCAGTGTCATGTTATATTATGGGCGGAAGATGATGGGACAACACAGATCTGAGAGGAGAGGGACGCAGCAGAGATGGACAGTGGTGTCCTAAAGCTATGGGCAAAGACCTCTGACCCCAAGTACTTTCTGCAGTTGTCCAGTACTGATTTATGGAGATTGAGCCACTAAAACCATCCCCCTGACAGTGCCCATGTTTGTTTTAAGACTCAAGTTCTAAAATACTGGTCAGAAAGCCATGATGGAAAATGTGCTTGTTTCTCAAGTTTACTAGCAACAATAAGACATGGAAATTGTCTGTGTGTATTCCTTCTTTTGTTATATATATTTTTTATATTAAATTGTGTGTTTTTTCCTCTTTAAATGATCACAAAGTTAAATTATAAGGACAGCTGAAAATAATAGCTGTTTATTTATTAAGCCTCTTCTAAAATACTTAACACAATACAACATTTTCTAACTGTTACACCTCAAGTGGATCAACAGGGGGGGCTCTACATCAGCTCAGCCATTTCCTCAACACAGAGGATTTTCCCATATGGAAATGTTTAGGTTTGTATCATTAGATATTTTTTGCATCTGTTGTCATGGGAGTGTCTTTGTCTCTGTGCAGTTCCAGCTTTGGGCCGAGACTTGGTTTGAGGTTGTTTTGAAGTGTCAAATATTCTCTGTCTCAGTCTCAACCAACAAGTTATTCTTACAGATATGATTATGAGGCTGCTGACAGAGAGCTGTGCAAAGTGTCACTGTAGACTTTTCAAGACAAGAATTTGTGTTTTATACAGAAACATTATATAAATATAGACACTGTCATCACAATCACATCAAAATGAGTTAGTAAGTAATGTAGCACAAAATAATCATACATATACTTAAAGCTTGTATAAACTGTTTTTGTAAAGGTAAGTTCTAGATTAGGTGGTCCACAGTTTAACCTTAGCCACCAAATATGGCAACAACATTTTTGGAAATTACATCTAATCAACATTCTGTACTGAGGTATACTTTTATGCAATGAACAGTTATATTAAGAAGCAATTTGTGTATCATTACTTGAAAAGTTTTGACGTTTAAAAAAGTATTTCTGGCAGGAATATTAATTATAACAAAACAATGCTGATGTTGTGAAACAAAGACTTGTTTATTTGTTTGTCCCTTTGAATGGCAGACATTTGATTGTGTGCGAAGAGAGGGCCAACAGCTGTGCATCTTCATGAACACATCTCAGTCAGATCCACCATTGTCAAGCTATACCTTCTCTATTGTTCTGACTAACAAAGCACTATTATTCCCTGTCACCTTGTGCTGCTGGTCAGATAATGAGGATGTTTTCATAGGCGGAAACAGAAACAGAGAGCTCGCATCATTATGAAGCTGTGTGGTGCTGATGTGGAGGGATGGTAAAATGAATGGATTTGTCTTCACATTTGGTGGCAGTGCTGTTTGTGTCTGTGCCAATGTTGACAGGCTCAGTTTCAGTCTGGGCCTTGGGCCTCAACCACAGTCTTATAGAAAAACGTAATATTCTTCTCTGCTTTTCTGACATGAAGTATTAAGCTAAACTTGAATAAAAGTAAAAAAAATATTTTACCTACAATTAAGCAAATAAGCAAAATGCTAAATAACACTCTGTCTCCTAATGCTTTTGCTTTATTTTGTGCTGTGGTTTTCTTTCACCTCTGAATTGCTATGTGGCACCATGACTTCAGTCTGTGCACGTTGTGGGCTCTATTTTAACCTGAGCATCTTCCAGTGCCACATCTGTGCCAACATCTGTGCTCGTCTGCCCCATTCCCTCCAATAACTCTCCATCCATATGAATAAAGTAAAGAACAATCTGGAGACTTGTTGTACAACCTGCCTTTGGAAGTCTAAGTATCTATTATACATGATCAAGGATGACCCTTTTACAACTACACAGAATTTGAACTGTCTAAGATGAGCTAGAATTTTATATAATATATGAAGCTAATTATTACAACAATTGAGTTATAAAAATTTCAAACATTTTAAATAATGGGATCAATATAGATGGGCTTTTAGCCACATTAGCTATGTCAGTTGTCATTTACAGTAGCTTTGTGTAAAACTGTACTTATTTTTAGTCACTATTCTTGCAAGCACCCTTAAACATTTTAGCTAAATACTAAATAGCTTCATTTTTGGCTAGTTTGTAAGTCATGATAATGATGAACAATTCAGTATAGAAATGGAGACTGGTAGATATGCAGTCACCTGAAGACCCATTACCACATCTTGGGCCAGGATCTTGGTCAGGATTACCTAGTCGAATCTTTAAACTGCTGTGGGCTGATGAGGGATCCTGAGGTACCCAGAGAACATGCAAACTGTCCATGCCGTCTGTACAGAATTGCTTTACTCATAACACATGATGTTTACACTTAATACTATAGGAAGATGAGATTAGGCGCACAGTTTAGTTGAAATGAAAACTGAATTCAATAGAAAATTCAAAATAAGCACATTTTACCTTATATGATACAGCACCTGGTTTGGTACTACGGTGAGAAAATCCCCTCTAGCTCCGTCTTGGCACTGCACATGTTGGCATGTAGGCAGGCCCATGTTAATATGGTGTGAGACTGCTAATGGCTTTATGATTGGATAATTAGAGGAAGGTGGGTAATTAGAAGAGTATGTGCACTTGGCTTCCACATTGGAGAGAGCCTGAACAGGAAGACGCCATGCTGGATGCTGAAAGGTGTTTATGTGTGGTAGCAGCTAAGTGTGTGTTTTTGGATGTCAGTCCCATTGGCTAATGGCATAAATCCATGCTATGCCAGTTTAAGATCCAAACTTTAACACCGGGCATGTGAGTTCTGGTGCAGTTCAGAGATGCAGGGGATTTGGTGAAGTTGATATGTTTGAAACATACGGTCTGCTCCTTTGCTTTACTATAACCCAGTGGTGAAAAATGACTCATGAATCTAACTTTTCCTCCAGCCATCCAGGCATCATTACATTGAGGTTATAGCCCCAGGCAGCACACGAACCCCTTCTTCAAACTGTACACTATCCATAATTTAGCTAGATTTCTTTAATTATTTAAACATATAGTCGAGGAAATAATGGAATTGCCTAATTTTACTCACTTAAACCCTCAGCAGGAAATGTTCTTTTGTAAATCTATAAACCTGGAGTGCAGTCAGCTCATATAAACAGCCACATATTTGCCTCACATCAACATTATATACATGCAGAAGTCAGTTACTGACACTACAGTTTTGTGTTTCAAGTGCACAAGAAAATCTTCTTCTGAATTTGCTATTTTCTGCTAAAGCTGACACATAAATATTGTGTATTAATATTTAGTGTCTGTGTATATATGCGTGATATACAGGCCAGTGGCCACCACCGCTGCCTCTGCCCGTCTATGCTCATTTTTAAAGGTTGCACAAGGGTAAATGTAGCAGTGGCCTCTACTTGATACCTTATCAGAAAAGGCTGAATTAACATTAGTTGCTTACTTACCATACTGTAAGGCTGTGTAGTAAATCATTTACTCCCTTTGGAGTGGCTTAGGCCATGAAAGTTTTATCACGGGAAAAGAATCAGAATTCCCGGATGGCATCAGGGTGTCTCATGCATAAGTAAAGACTGCAGCACACGTTAGCTCTAACCGCTCAGGGCTGTGGCTGGGAGCACTGGTTTTATACTATATACTATACTATAACACAGTCTATCATATAGAGGCCTGGAGTATAGCTTTAGAACATGGCCTTTACAGCAAAGGAGTAGTGTACAGATACAACAGACCTGAGAGGACACTATCCAGTGTCTTTGGGCCAAACACTCCTCACCATATTCACATTTGTAATTCTCACTGTTAAGTGTTTGACAGCATGACAAAATAACAGGACTGAAGGCTTAGTGCATTATGTTGTCAATTCAGCTTTTTTACTTTAACACTTCAAACTTGTCTGAAACTAAGTAAATGTTTCTATTGGAGATACCTAGGGAAACTTTTTAAAGCAATTTTATATGTAACTTCCTGGTACATTATGTTTTTATTATAAAATTATTACAAATTTTAGACAATACTGGCATAAAAAAAAAAAAAAAATACATGACTGTCATTCCAGCTTCTTTGTTTAGAGCTGCGTTGCTGAGTAGAGCTGAGCTGAGTTAACAAAGCTAACAGTCTTGTGTGTGTCCATGGATTCATAGGAGGACAGAGGACCCAGGGATCGGGTCACTGGAGGAATGGAGAGGTGTGTGGGAGGAGAGAGAGGAGAAGAGATCACAGTCAGGTGGAGAGACGCGAGAACTAATTTGACACATTTGCCCGGAATTCCTGCAGCGTCTGCCACCATCAACACATTTAGCCTCTTTGTCTTGTTACCGAGGGAGATGAGGCCTCAGAGGTCTGCAATAGCTTTAGACGTGAAGACGCTGCTTTTCCAGGAGAGACAGCCATCCAAATGCATAACCCATACCTAGAGAGAGGAGAGGAGGGAGAGGGCTGGAGCAAAGTGAGACTGACCCTCATTTTCCTGTTGGTGGTAGGGGGTAACACTAGAGTATGTCATATTGGAAGCATGTCTTTGTAGACCTGTAACAGTTTTACGAATCTGGTCTGATTTGGATGACAATAAGATTTTTGTTAAACCTTTGGGAACTGTTAAAAAATATCAAGAACATCAAGAACTTTAGAAGACTGATACTGTTTGCTTGGTAATCCAGAATGAATCTGTCTTTACTTTTTATACAGAGGTGCTTCTGACAGCACTGTGCAATCAGGCATTTCAGTGATGCATGTATAATGAAGGAGCTCATTGGGTATTTATCATTTTGAACTAAATAAAATTGATCTCACCTCACATTAACAGCATTTGTGATGGTTTCTTTTCTTTCTTTCTACTTGTAAGCAGCCTACAGTACATACTCCCCAAACATATTCACTTTTCATATAAATGATTACATCCAAACTCTTTGTGTCTTTGTGCTCTCACTTTCCCATCCTTCCATTAGCCACCTTTGTCTCCCCTAATGAGATATTCACAGCGAAATGTTAATTACTAAACACCAGGCCCAGTTGCTTCCAGTACTGACCCCATTCTGATTAAACTTAATAACAATTTTATTTGAAAAGTGGGTTATGTGAAAATTAGGTTGTTCTGATATTGAGACAAAGGAAGTGTTCATTGTTGTGTAGTGCACTTAAACACAGTCCAATTAATAAAAGGTTAATAATATAACATTCTCAGATATGGCATACGATTTATTTTTGCTGTCAGTGCAATGTTTATCCAAGCTATTTTTTCCCCCTTTCATTATTATTATTGCACATCAACCTCCAGTAGAAAGATTAGCAACTGCAGTATTTTGCCATATTTGTACAGCTCTATAACCACTTGTATCTGGATGAATCCGGGCCTGTGTGTGTAATTCCAGAGACCTTCTATGTTGGCTCAGTTGATGAATGACAGTAATTGTTGGAGCCACTCTCTGTCTGTTCCTTTGTGCCCCTGCCAGCTGGCATCTGGTGCCCGCCGACAATAATATGCAGCCCCCGCACCACCTCTAATACAATCCCTGCTTTACACACGCTGCTGCTGTCACGTGATCTCCCAGCTGTGTCCACATGTTTCTATAGAGACCATGTAAAGAGCGGATTTGGCAAAGGTACAAATATACTTACACATGAAGCTGGAATGGTTTTGTTTTCATTTTATGCACCTCTGTAACAATCACATTTGACCGACTGTATCATTTATGTCCATTGCACTTACCCTGGTGAAACCATCTCACCATGACTCATGACCATTTCCGGCTATTAGGAATAGTTCAAAATGTTGTCTGGCACCTTACTGTGGTGATTTTGTTAAGTACTTAATGCAAGTGGTCCATCCATCCATTTTTTTCCACTTACCCAGGGCCGGGTTGCGGGGGCAGAAGTCTAAGCAGGGACTCCCAGACTTCCTTCACCCCGACCACTTTCTCCAACTCCTCTGGGAGGACCCCAAGGCATTCCCAGGCCAGCCGAGAGACATAGTCCCTCCAATGTGTCCTGGGTCTTCCCCCAGGGCCTCCTCCCGGTGGGACATGCCCAGAACACCTTCCAAGGCAGGCGTCCAGGAGACATCTGGAACAGATGCCCGAGCCACCTCAGCTGGCTCCTCTCGACGTGGAGGAACAGCGGCTCTACTCCGAACCCCTCCCCTGAGCTCCTCACCCTATCTCTAAGGCAGTGCCCAGCCACTCTGTGGAGGTAACTCATTTCGGCCGCTTGTATCACGAGCTTGTCCTTTCGGTCATTACCCAAAGGTCATGACCATAGGTGAGGGTAGGAACGTAGATTGACGGTAAATCGAGAGCTTTGCCTTTTGGCTCAGCTCCCTCTTCACCACAACGGTCCGATACAGCGACCACATCACTGCCGACACTGCACCGATCTGCCTGTCAATCTCACGCTCCATCCTCCCCTCACTCATGAACAAGACCCGAGATACTTGAACTCCTCCACTCTCCACCCACCTGGAGAGGGCAAGCCACCTTTTTCCAGTCAAGAACCATTGCCTCGGATTTGGAGGAGCTGATCCTCATCCCAGCCGCTTCACACTCGGCTGCAAACCGCCGCAGTGCACGTTGGAAGCCCTGGTCTGATGAAGCCATCAGGACAACATCATCTGCAAACAGCAGAGATGAGATCCTGTGGTCCCCAAACCGGACCCCCTCTGGCCCCTGACTGCGCCTAGAAATTCTGTCCATAAATACAATGAACAGAACCGGTGACAAAGGGCAGCCTTGGCATGCAAAGTGGTTATTTTACTAATAATTGTACAGTACTAGTGACGCTTTATCAACACCTTTTTTGCGTCAATTTTGGCTTAACAGATGGTGTGAATTTTATAAGTTGTGGCATAATTTGAATAGAAACAAATTGCATGCACTTCATTCTGAATTTCTGAATTTGGATATTAGAAAACATCAAGTCTGTGTCAGTTTTATGAGCCTGTGTGATTTCGTGTCTTTACTATAAGACTGGATTGATTTATTCCTTATTTAACCAGGAAAGTCCCTCTGAGATTTGAAGTCTCATTTTCAGGGCAGGTTGGCTCCAGAAGGGGACTTATATTGTCAATGTTTTTAGTGCAAAGGGAAACATGTGCATAGATAAGGGAAGAACATGCAAACTCCTATGCCACACTACAGCTGAACCCAGGAGTTTGCTGTGAGGTAAGAACGCGAGCTACTTCCCATTTTAGTTAAATTTATTTAAATGGAATATTTCATATGATGTTTTGGGTACAGTTTTACTCACTGTATGTTTATATGTATGGTTTCTAGCAGTTACATGTATTTTAACTTCATTTGTCCCTCCTCCCACTCAGTTAACCTCCAGCCCGGCATTTTCCAAATGATCTCATCAGATTAGGGCCAGATTGCTACCTATTACAGCCCCTCTACTTATTTAGTAATTTAGCTAGGAGGAAAATTGCTGCCGCTTGATGGCTAATTTCAGAGGTGACATTTTGCCACATTGGTCGGTGGTGCTGAGGGCCATGTTGTTGGACAGACAGGGGGTCCAGTTGTACTAGGGTCGTTAGGGCTAAATGATCCCCTCGGATTTGATTTACTGACAGCAGTCTTTACTTTGTAACCATGAGGGACAGACTGAAATTGGGAAGTTCTCATAACTTCACAAAGATACAGCACAAAGAGCATCTATGTTTTGGCTCGGTGATCATTTTAATGTACAGTATTTGTTTCCTGTTCCAAACAACATACAGATAATCAATTGCCTTATCAGATATGTATTAAATAGTCAGCTTTGTGCATGGAGGACCATACAGTTTCACAGTGATTTTACAGTGGTCAGTGGCCTCTGTTCGAAATGGGGTCTGGGATGCTCATCTAAAAGTGCATCAATAATCCCTGGTGAGTTATGAACTAACCCTGATTATGGCTCTGTGACTGCAGGAAATCCTTTTTAGGCTGTAAAATATAAAACCATGACATTGTAAATATGCAAGCCATTAAAACAGCGGCTGACAGAGCCAAAAATAACCCCGGCACGCGGTCCGGGGCAGAAATATGGATTATCGCCCTCTGCAATACAATTCTCTTTATATCTTTCATTATGTGAAAAAGTCCCTCTGCACTCATTTATAATGGATGGGAAAACCTTGTGCACATTGGGCCGTATGCTACACCAGTGATGCTCCAAGAGGCAAGCTTTGTGACTGTCCATATCAGTGCTCTCATTGTATGTGTAGCTCTGTTTGTGTGTATTAAATTTAGTTACACCTCTCTTTTTCCACTGTCTTTATCCAAATATTACAATGTGTTGATATCTTCTTCCTTGTGATGTAAGAATTGGTCTATTTACAGTATTGGTAAAAACAGTCTATTGTGTGTTGTAAGCAGGAACACAATACATTGACTGTTTTTACCATATGATATAATATCATCATTGTGTTTGTGGTCAGATTAGCCCGACTGCGGCATTATCCAGAGGCCAAATAACCTGATCCGTGCCATGATGACCAATTTGAAGACCCCTGAGGACCCCAGCTGTGCGCGGAGCCGGAAGGATTGGCCCTTGATGAGTTAAACCAAACCTATTTACTTATGCTCTTTTTCTGTCTGTTTGTGTCCGCCGCTCACTCACAAACACATATGCATAATGGAGAAATAATGGAATCTTCCAATAAATTGTTTGGGCCAGTGTTGGGAGGGAGGGTGTGATTTTTCTAAATGACATGCCCCTGTGGCCTTAACACGATTAGAATTTAAACTATGAGCCCTTCTCTGAGCTGCATCCAGATGAAATATTGAGGTGCCATGGCTTTTGCTCTCTTCTCAGATCTCTGCCACATTCCCTCACAGCGACACTTGTCTGCCAATCAAAGTGAGTGACAGCTAACACAGGAAGAACAGAGAGGGTCCACAGAGCCAGTTTGTTTAAGTCACTGCTCCAGCAACAGGCTTGAGTGACACCCTGACACCCAAAAACACAGCAGACAGAATAGGTACATTTTTAGTTTATACTGCAGTAAAGTGAGGTGAAATGGTGGTTGGCCTTTGGAAAGTAAAAAGTAAGAAGTAAAAAATACATATAGTACTAGATTTTTCACATGGAGTTTTCTCAATTAAGTATGACAGAAGATTATTTTAGTGAATTTGAGCATCTGTGTAATGCTTCACACTATTAACATTTTCTTGATAATGAGAAGGCTCTATCGTAATCTCTTCATATACTCAGACATCATTTGTCTCCCATTTATAACTCCTCAAACCTAAATCAAAACAAACAAACAAAACAATAGGGCAGCCAGGTCAGGTCCAGAGGTGTGAAAACACCCATTATGGCCCTGAATGGTTATGTTAACAAGACCCCACACTCAGTGCATATTCAATAGGCCTAGCTGACTAACAGAAACTGTAAACAAATAGGTGTGGTAGTCTCAGAGTCATTTCATTGTAGTTAGCTCCTCCTTTCAGGCAGATATAAGGCAGTGTCCACCAGCGTCTGACCAGAACTGAAGAAGGAGCTTGGATGAGCTGCGAAACGTATTTGACCAAATAAACTTTTGTCCAGTTGACAAATTGAATTTCACCTTTTGCCATGGATTCTATCTGGACGACTGAGGGATTCTACACACTCTTCAATATGCTCAATATATTAAAATTATAACAAATGTGTTTCCTTCTTTTAAAATATGACTTACATAGTTTTTCCCAGAAATCAGTCCCACTGAAGCCCCTGCAGCTAATCAAAGGAAGAACAGTGGCTTAAATAGTATCCTTTCAAGTTTACAAATATAAAAATATAGATTAAAAAAAATTACAAAAGGAAGGACCAGCACATCGCACATATCTTTCCTTGGAAGAGCTTAGAAATTGAAATTGGATATAGTAAATGAAATTATTAAGTGTGTGTGGTAGCTTATGTTGGTGATAAATGTATTTCTCTCATGTATGGACCGGGGAATACTGTTTGGCTCTGGTGCATAGGCTCATGATTTTTTGAATATTTTCTCCCTCATGAATAATACAGAATATTGCTTGCTGGCCGGGGCTATGTGCGAATGACTGTGATAGTGTATTGGCTGTTTGCAAGCACATGCACACGCACACACACACAACCACACGCAAAAGGCATTACAGCTCTTGTGCACAATATTTTATCTACTTTTTCTATTTAATTCTAGACTATATATGAGAGTATTTCTGTTTGATATAGTGAAGTGAAAAGGTGGCCAGTGTATGTCCCTGGGGTTCACAGCTGTCACTGAACATATGTTTATTTATGTGATCTGTGGCCCACCAGCGATACAGGCATTTCTATGTCCCCTCAGACCAGACCAGTGCCATGAGAGCAAACAGGATGTGTGTGGTAAGACCAGAACACTGTCCACAGCATAGACACCAGGGCTACTTATCCTACACAGTGTTGAGATGAATCTGAATTACAGAATTAACATTTTAAAGGTGTAATTTTTCTGATAGTGGTCCACAATCTGCTTGGAGATGTGGTCAAGGAGATGTTGCTATGTTTCGAATGTTCCACAATCCACAATATGGCATTAAACTATCTGATCTGTCTTGCATTTATTTGATTTATTGCTCAAGAGAAAGATAGATAGATAGATCTAAGCGGGTTGGCCTCTGCACAGATCTGACCGGTAACTTGGTCTGGTGGCACAAAATGCTATATTGTGGAAGATTCAGGAAAAAGCAATAAGAGCTCCATGAAGACACAGAGGTGGCAGAAAAGTTACATGGTGCACCTTTAACTTGAGGCTTGTCTATTGCCATAGTATAGACAGAAGAAGCAATAGTTTACCATTGTTGTTATGGACAATCTTGAAAAAAGAATGAACTGTAAGTATTTTTTCATAAACCACAGTTGTCATTTTTAATTTGTAGTGTATAGTATGTAACCCAGCACAGTCTGTGGAGAAACATGTTTTAACTTCAGGCAGTTTCGTGTTGTGATTGTGACATAAATTGCAGGCTGTTGTCCCCTATTGTTGCTGAGAAGTTGCAGTAGAACCCAGGGGAATATATATTACTGGTTAGATGTACAACTTCTCAATAGAGTGATGACCTGAAAATCTTGCATATTTTCTTTCACATTTTTCATAAATCATTCAATTTTTTTGCGTTAGTTCTTTTAAAAACATACTTCAAACAGCACACCATTAAACAGAGAATTATGTCCCCTTTGAACTCAGCCTTAACATGTGTAGTCAACTCAGTGTAAAAATATTTGACCTTTTTGAGTTAGACAATACTATAATGAATTGAAATAATATCAATTGAACCTTAGCTATTTAACTTTCAAAATTCTGTATACATTATGACTAGTATTGCAAAATAGTTTTTCATTCAGAAGTAATGTGATCATGTCAGTTTTGGTTGGGGGTAGTAAGTAACTTAGTAGACCCGTATAATCCATGCGTTCAGGACGGTCCCGCTGGGGCCCAGTCGAAGTTGTAACAAAATCTGTGTGTTTGAGCTACCCCTGCAGCCGAGGAGATTAGCACGAGTGTCACATTCTTCTGTGTCTACGTGGACGGGACCTCAAAGTCACTGCTAACAAGGAGATTAATTTCACACAGTCACTATATACAACATGTACCGTAACAAATGTTAAAGTAGGTATTAGGCTCTAATGTTAAAGGCTGCAGCTTTTGACCACACTATAATGTATTGTTCATAAATCAGGTAAAGCAGGTCCTAGCATCAGAATTGACTTTGTGATAGTTCTTCTCTACTCATACTCATAGAGATGGGCCAAAGAATCAATATATCAATGATGTCATACTTAATTTGATACAGTATCAGTATTACAAGATACTGATATCCATGAGCCATGTTGTGTATTGTATCAAAATGAATCGTGAGGGACTCTGATTCCAAGCTCTCGTCATTACCTTACAAAAATAAAAGATTTAAGTGATGGTAGTGATAAAGATTTTTTTCTTTATTTGTATACATTTTCACTTAGGTGTTTTACATTTTATATTACACAGTAGTCAAACACGTTTCTGAGCAGGTGAGCAGGATAGATAACATTTTGTGCAAGTTTTACTGTGCACGAAGGAAACTGGAACCCCCTTAAGAAACCTCATGCAAATTCCAAACTGTTAACCCAGGACCTTCTTACAGTGAGATACAAATAATGTGGCCATCTCATAACTGTTATAAACCAATGCTGTGCTCTCCTGTCTCATCTGTCCTTGGTCTGCTGCACTAGAGCTGCACTGGAATGACTTTCTTTAGTTTAACACTACTGACAACCGGCATGCTGCAGTTGGAAGGTTTTTGAAAATATGTCATACTAAAGGAATATAGCGTGACGTTGAAAGTGTCACTTAGTAGTGATCTGCTCTTCCATATTGTAGATACCGCTTGTTTGAGGACATCCATACATATATCACACATGTAAGGAGGAATAAAGAATGAGTCAAACTACAAGTCTGCCAACTACTGTGCTTGGATGCCGACAGAGAGAGTGAGGGACTTGTGGCTCTTAAGTGAAAAGCCAGCCTGCTGCAGTTTGGCAAATCTTAGACCCTTAACATTGTGTGTGTGTGTGCGTGCGTGTGTGTGTGTGCACGTGTGTCTAGAGTCCATAGTGTTGGAGAGACTTCAGACAAAACCAAAGGGCCACTGCAAAGTCTGGCTAACCATACAGAGCAAGGACTGGGGCTCGTGGTGCATGGGAAAACTCCTTCAACATGTGCATGCACAGATTAGGAATCAGCTGTCTGCCCCTCAGCCCATTAAAGCAAATCCTGCAAACTGACTAAAGAATTTAAATGAGGAAATCCCTCTTTTTATGTTGTTTACAAGTACATAACACCCACTGCGACATTGCTGTGATGCTAAACCTGTATTAAAATTGGGTGCTTGGGCGACACACATGGCCTGAGCTAACACCAACAATGGCCTTGATTTAGGGGACTTTGAGTGAAATTGTATATGTGTAAATCCAATTGAAATCCCCAGCCAGCACTCCCACCAGCCCAATTTTTCCTGTAGTGCTGGTCCAAAGAAAGTGGATAATATAGTGATTATAGGGTTAGGCTTGTATGCTCAAAGGTATTTACTTTTTACTACTTGGAATTTGGGAAAAAAATAAATAAATAAAATGGCATTAGTTGATTTATAAGTGTATATTGTCCCTCAGTAAACATCCTTTTTTTAAAAATGTGCCTTTTCACATACAAAATTAAATTAAATTAAAATGTGGCAGATACAAGGGTGCAGACGGTTCTGTAGGAGCAGTGGTCGGCTGCGCCTGCTGGGGACTGTCCCGTGGGCTCCTGGTGGAGGGATGGTGCTTGGGCCTCTTCTCTCCCCTGGACCCTGTGTCCTGGTGGAGGGATGGTGCTTAAGCCTCTTCTCTCCCCTGTGTCCTGTGTCCTGGTGGAGGAATGGTGTTTGGGCCTCTTCTCTCCCCTGGACCCTGTGTCCTGGTGGAGGGATGGTGCTTAAGCCTCTTCTCTCCCCTGTGTCCTGTGTCCTGGTGGAGGAATGGTGTTTGGGCCTCTTCTCTCCCCTGTGTCCTGTGTCCTGGTGGAGGGATGGTGCTTGGGCCTCTTCTCTCCCCTGTGTCCTGTGTCCTGGTGGAGGGATGGTGCTTGGGCCTCTTCTCTCCCCTGGGCCCTGTGGTGGTTCCTGGTGGTGGTGGACGGCTCTCTGCTCCTGGTGCTTTCTTAACTGGTTCACCTGTATTCAGCCTCACATTTTACTATGTTTAGTTTTATGTATTTTAGCATCTTAGTATGTGTGTGAGTGTGTGTGTGTGTGTGTGTGTGTGTGTGTGTGTGTGTGTGTGTGTGCGTGTGTGTGTGTGTGTGTGTGTGTGTGTGTGTGTGTGTGTGTGTGTTACTGTTTGGGTTGTTTGGTTGTGTGGGGTCAGGCAGCTGTGGAGGCTGGTTGGGTGGGTGGAAGGAAATGTGGGATTGTTTTTAATCACTGTAAAGCACTTTGTGTTACATGTTTTGTATGAAAAGCACTTTATAAATAAAGTTTGATTGATTGATTGAAGATAGACCTAGACTTAGACTTAGGGCCACCACACACTACAGGAGAATTTGCCTGATTTTGGCTGCAATTTGCTTCTCCCAGAGTTCGGGGAGGCGTGACCTGACTTTTTGTCCTCGTATGTGATTTTGCAGCCACTGCGCTCCTCATGTGTGTGGTGTCAGTGTGATTCTGAGCTGCTCTTTCATATGGTATATGATAACAGCCAATAAAACCGAGTGCCAGGCGCAAAATACATACTCAGTATAGCGAAAATAATTATTACTCACCTCTCATAAAGTTGTAAAGTTGAACTGCATTCATATTATTCATAGAAATTGTCCTTCGCAAATAATGACACCCAGCCCACAAAACATCACTATTAATCCAGTCTGAAGCATTCTTTAAAAGTAAAATAGCAAGAGTAGTTCACCATATGTGTCTACGTGTTTACATCCACGCAGCGCACGGATCGGGGTGAAGCTGCAGATTAGAGATCAAGATTCTACTTCCTGTGTACTTTACTACCAACCTTCTATGCATTAAAAATTATGTAATTTAAGCATTGCACAACATTTCACAAATAATAATAACACCATTATGCTCTGATCCTTTCAACACTTAAGAGTCTCAAAGTAAGTGGTTTTACTGTAGACAAGAAACAGCTGACGCAAGGTGCGTTCTCTCTACTGTGATATGCAGCCATATCTCGCTGCAGTCTTTGCGACTGGAGAAAATCTCAAAAGATTCTCCTTGTGTCTGTGGTGTGTGCTTTTTGTCGCAAGTTAAAAAATCCTGTAGTGTGTGGTGGCCTTTAGACAAACTTAATTGATCCAAAAGGGAAATTACTTAATGGAAAGGAGTTGAATCTACACAAAATAGATAGTGTGCTTTGACAAAATATAAACTATGCAAAAAATAAAAGACATTCATGCTTAAAGGTTCAGAATAAAAATAGACTTTGACTGAATCTAAATATAAAATACAGTATAAATAATAAGAAGAAAGTGCCAAATTAGGTGTGCAAAGAGATGTATTATTGAAGTGAGTTAACAGTGACAGGGGTTGTGAATGGTGTGAAGTTAAACAGTTATGCTGGAGAGAGAGGTTCTGGTCTGAATGGAAGTGAATAGTGAATGTACATATCTGTCATATTGTGGAAACCTCATACATCTCCTCTCCTCTGACCCGGGAAACATATTTTCCCCCAATTTGTTTTTGGAGCTTTCTAATTTGTGTCTATTTTTAAATTCCTCCCCAGAACCTTTCCTTGAAGACTTCTCAGTGCATGTGTATTAGCTATTTAGTCTGGGATTTACCTCTTCAATCCCACAAATCAACAGAGGATGGATGCCCATTGTGCCTAATCAAAGCACTTCCTCCTGGGCTAATCCCACCATTTGAGCAGGAAGAAAAGCAGGGTAAAGGAGGCCAATGTTCAGGATCAATCCTATGAAAACCATATAATATTATACACCTACAGAATTCTCTGGCAACCTGCTCCAACTGTTTTTCTGATGCAATTGTGTTTATTTTGATTTCACTCCTTATTAATCTCTTTGCTCAAATGACATTGTGAATATATTTGTGCTTGGTTCACTGCTGGATCAGTTTACTGCATGATGATTGACTTGTTGCTTTAAGGAAGATGCTTTCTTCTATGTTGACAGGAGCAGCCTTTGCATGTTCACAAAGGTCTTTTCCAATTCTCTTTTCTCTTTTCCAAGTCTGTCAAGATTTATTTCTAATTGGAAATTTCATTTTTGTCATTTGGGCCAAAGATGTCAAGGTAAGCCAAGTTATCCGCTCTATACATTTACAGTGGTTTGACAGACAGACAGATGAAAATATGATCTTCTAAATTCTCAGACCTATTAATAATTCAAAAATATCTAAAATGATTCTTTTGTGATGCCTTGACAGAAGTGTTCAGGGTCTATCATATTGTGATTTTGCTATTGCGAGACAATGAAAAAGGAGCACAATTTGAGTCAGAAATGTATACTTTCATAGACTGCCACAGTAACTGACAAAACTAACATTACCAGCTATTAAAGGCACTGTCAAAAAGGGCTGGGCAATTAATCAAACTTTAAAAGGTTATAAGGGAAACTTTCACACTGGGATTGATGGTCCCATCCATTTCTGGATAGCACCGTTCCTATGCAGGCATTGCATGTAGGTAGCCCTACATGGAGTTACCTCAGAACAACAGAGGTGGACTCTGGTGTCCTACAGGGTACCATAGTACCATACTACTGTTTTTAATCTCTATAAATGACCTCCACACCCAAGACAAGGCACTACTATTCTCCTATTTGCTGACGATATAGGCTGGTTTACAGACAGATTCTGTCCAGTACGGATCAAGATGTTCTCCAACATGACCTTCATGCTTCGTAGAAGTGGTTACAAGTTAACGTAGTGTCACAGAAGGCAAACAACAGCCTGAACCTTCAGTAGTAACTTGAAGCACTGTCCCCCGGAAGCTAAGACCACTGCCAATAACTCGCTAGGTAACAGCCCCCCTTGAATACCTACCATCTGAGATCCTTATCCATCAAAGGATAATGAATGGAAAACTCTTGAGAAACATCGAAAACATCAATGACTTGTCCTGATGTATAAAATTACCAACCAACACATAGCTGTGCCACCCACCTACCTCATTACAGCTGACCACTGAACCAGATCTGATCATCCATACAAATATTAGACTTTAAAACCCAACACGACCAGAATAAAGCCTTTTTTTCCCCACGCAGAATGGATTCAACTAACTAAAGTAGTTTTAAGTCCAATCTTGGACTCAATATTTTGACTTAATTGGTGTAATATCCATTCAGAATTTGTTAATTAATCAACCAGAACCTGAGATTCAGTCATGTCCAATCGTCAGTGCTTTGGTCTTTTTTTAAATGAGAGGTCTGGCAGTAAAAGTATGTGGTTTGGACTTAGAAGGAATGAAATGGGCTATTAAAAAAAAACAATAATAACAATGAAAATTGAGATTGATAACAGAAAAATCATGATATATTTTTGCCATAATGCCCAGCCCTACTGTCAAATGTCTTTATAGAAGTAATCAATCTTGAAATACATTTAGAAAACTAGTTAAAGGGTTTCCAGAACATTATGAGTACGTATTTACATGTAAGGTAGTGCATTTGTTCTAGGCTGTACTTTCAAAACCATTTGTCCAGGGATGAGGTCACATGTAAAGTCCACTGGGCAGACTCGGAGCCTTCTCTCCTGATTGTACTCTGCTCTAATGAGTCTCTGGGGAGGCCCTCTCTCACTTAATCCACTCGTCTGTTTTGACTTCCTTCACTTGGAAACAATCACCTCTGAAAGCTGCTCAAGGTCATCTCCTGTCTGCATGACTCAGACATCCACTGCTGATGAATGCTGTGGTCTGTAAGATCATGAGGACAACACATTGTAGTATGTACCACCAGCCATTTTCACAAAAGCTTCAGAATGTAGTCAGTGGTGTTGTGTTTGTTGTCAATTACAAGCTCTGAGACAAATATGGCATGTTTATGGATCCAGTTACATATAAATAATAAGGTTCCACATTTGTGGCTCAGTGAATGAATTATTTATGGGAGTGTTATATATATATATATATATATATATATATATATATATATATATATATATATATATATATATATATATATATATATATACTGCAGCTGTCCATGAGACTAAAAACCAAACAAGTACTTCAATGGCAACACAAGCACCTGTTAGTGCTAGACAAAGCAACATTAAAAAGAGCCTTAAAGTGGGATAGGATGGCTAACAAATACTTAAATCTGCTGGTGGTGCCCTCATCGCAATAAATCATCCTTTTCTCTTAAGCCTCTCCACTTTAAGCACTTTGGGTTGTCGCCAGAAGCTGTTGATTAGTCAAAGCAAAAATTCTGTGGAGACAATACATAATGCACATTTACAGAAACACAAAACACACCCCACTTCACCATATAACAGTACTAAAATATGCAATAGCTGTATTTATGGGTTTCATGTGAATAATCACGTCCTGATTTGAAGGATATCGTGTGGAATTTCCCTACTGAAAAATGATTCCAAGTGGAATTGTCGAATTGTTATAGAATGAAACCCATGAAGACTAGTTGAACCTAACATTACAGGACAACTTGTGATGTCCACTACACCCCATATTAAATACCAGTGGCACAAAATGTCTGTTTCCAACTCTTGTTTCAGTCTGAGACTGAATCAATAAGTTAGTAACAGTAATTATTCTGTATGACTGTCCCAAATCTGTTTAAATGGAAAAAGTTGCATTGTGAAGTATAAAGCCAAACAAGATCTGATATACAGTAATATGATTAAATCACACAAAAAAATGATATTTGAAAAGCAGTTCATGGTTCTTGGCTTTGGACATGTGTGGCCCAGACTGGAGTGATGTGATGGACGATGTGAGTAATTCTCATTAACTGGGAAATGGCTCATTAACATTTATGACTTTTAAGAGTGGTATGTGTGACTACTACCTGGCCAGGCACTGGTCAGGAACAGCTTGTGTGCGAAGGCTTTTAATTCCCCGATTACGCTATGCCATTTAAAAACGCCTTGTGAAACAGAACACATGCCCACTTCATTTCCAAGCATGCAAGCTTTTCAAATGTTTTTATACCAATTTTTGTCATGGGATCAGCAGTCTGTTGTACACACTGGTCTTCGTTCTAGGAGCCATATGACTGTCCCCTTCTTTGCGTCTGGCCTTGGTGTCAAACTTAGATCACATGTGAGGCTTTAAAAGAGTAACGTTTGATGTGGATGAGAAACTGCTTAAGAAACACTTTAATCTGCAATGCCGTAATGTATTTAATTTCACACCCTCTGATGGTGTTGCCCCTTCATAGGATTACCCCTTGGGAGAGGGGAGCAGAGCCCGGGGCACAAGGACACAAGCTGTACATTTGTTAAAGGAGTCAGAGGTATGCATATTCAGTAATGCAACTCCATAAACATCAATGAAATAATCAGCATAGAACTGCACAAACTGAAGATTGTGTCTATAGTTGTATTTAGTAATTTTGTTGTATTAGCTCTCCAATTCAGCTTTTGAAAATGACGCATTTAAAATGAATGCAGGTCTTCATTACAATACTTATAATGGTTGTATGTGTGGGTTGAATTTATATTCTTGAATTTGATTTCATATGAAGGAAAGAGGCCAGTGTAACTCTATGGGGGACTTACTGTTTTTGAAATAAATATTCACTTCACATTTTCACACATGTTGAAACTTATTATTTGTTAGCAATTGTATCCATGGACATGCCGTAATAATCTAGTGGCTTAAAGTTCTTTTGAACTAAGAACAGTCAAATCTTTTGGGCTGAATATGGCATCTTTTTCTGAAGGTATTGGAAGAAAGTAATTTCACTTCTGTTTATTTGTGCTGTCAAAGAAAACATTAAACTTCATGCCAGTTTTTGTTTCATGTGGATAGGCCCATAGCAATAGGGATATTAACCATAAACCAGGCCAACAAATCTTATTAGAAAGTTAAACAACAAATTCCACCAAAGAATTCTGACATGCTGACCAGCTCAGTTTTAAACTACAGGATTTCAGACTGTTTTTTCAGACTGATCTGCTAATACTGAATATGACTTTTGCCATTATTTTTGATTTAGACTTTTAAACTAATCTTATTGATCTACAAAGGAAATTATTTGGACACAGTAGCTCACCCATCACAATATATTACAACAACAAAGAGCAAAAATATAAATGGTAATAATAAATTCAATATAAGTAGCAACAACAGCAAGAGACTGATGTAAAAAAAAGGCATAAAATATAGAAATATAGTACAATAATACAAAATATATATTGGCTGGCTATATACAAGAAGTGGCTAAGGAGAAACAGTGCAAAGATGAAATATTGGTTGGCATGACATAGGGTTATCTATTGCATAAGGGTGAGTCATTGTACAGTTATATGGAGTATGGTATGAATGTAGTCCTGCATCTCTCATCTTACTATTTTGATAAGTTTGTTTGGGAAACATAATATTAACTGTAATAATCAAAATACTTTTGAAAACCATTGGTACTACTACCTTGCCCTTGGTAGTACCCAGCAAACAGGAGAACGTGTGCAAAATGGGGTCAAGGCAAAGATGCAGAAGGAACCAAAAAGGCATAACTAACCACGGAGCTGCTTCACTGAGGGAGAGAAGAATGCCACTTTACAATTCGGAATGCTTGTATTCAAATGGGAAAGCGGCGCTTTGGAGCTGAAGAATGCAACTATATATGCATTGTCACAGCCCCTCCCCTGGTGTGGATGAGGGGTAAAGACACCCTGGCAAATCCCATTGTCGAGCTTGGGAGCTTCATAAAAGTTAAGGAGCGATGGATATAGTCTTCTTTGGCCCCCTTATGAGATGAGGATCTATCTGGCTTGGTTTTTCGGAAGCCCTAGACGCATACGCAGGGATATTGGATGCAGTAATTCCTCAGGACGGGAGCACACACAGCCTCTATTATATCACTCCCTAATATCCAATTTACTGGCTCAGGCCCTCAGCCAGTGCAGCCCCCAAGAACTTAAAATGCACAAATGCCAGCGTGAGATGGAATTAAAGCCAAGTTCCCTTTTCTTGTGTTGGCCAAAAGTTCGATGCTTACAGAAATATGAAACTGTTTTTTTCTTTCTGTCTCTCCAGATTCACTCATGCCATCAATTAAACAGACAAGAACTGAAAGCAATAAACTATCTGGCCCTGTGTTGGAAAATGTTTGAGACAGCAATGGCAGCACAAAATCCAAGTATTTCAAGCTGATTGATTTTTTGATTTTGTTAGACACATTAGGGAAGGAAAGAGGTTGTGGGTTAGATTCTTGTGCAAGTTAGCGTTGAAATGTCTCTTGAGTGGCGTATCCATGTTCCCTTAATGTTACTGTGAATTCTCTATGAAATGGCTGTGGAGTCTATCTGGTCCAGAGATGGCCTATAGTTGCTGGAATAGGCTACAACTACATCTAATGTGATAAATCTGAAGAAGATAGTAAAACTTACTGTGATGTGTGAGCTATTGTGTCTAAATAATTTCCCTTGAGGATCAATAAAGTTTGTCTAAGTCTTAGTCACTTGCAATTTACATTTAACATAAAAAATATTATCATAATTTAGGTTTTGGCTCAAGGCTGTGCTATACCCTTTAAATAACAAGAGATTTGATCATTTAGCAGGGCAGAAAAGACTCAGATGTGTTAGGATTTGGGCTGAAAAAGTAAAAGTTTGAAATTGTATACACATGCTTAAGAGGCGTGATATTCCCCTCTGCTGATCTCCTTATCCTCTCCTTAGCCCCTTAACTACACACACACACACGCACGCACACACACACACGCATGCACGCACGCACACACACACACACACACACACACACACTCTCTGCCATTGCTGGCTGAGTCTTCCCTCAACCCTGCCAGCCTCTGTTGCAGTGGATGTATTTACTCATAACAAGGGCTTAGACCAATAAGAATATATGGTGATTTATACTGTACCCAGCCGAGGGTTATGTGGCCCATGCTCTAAGTATTTTACACTTTGCTAAACTCCCTGACACAAAATCCCCCATTTGTTCACTGAGTTGTCCTAACCCCCTCTCAGGAAAACACAGGGAAACAAACAAATATCGGGTTGGGTTGACGCTAGTTGTTCAAATGGGTTTCTGTTCACTTACTCCATGTGTCTTTGATCCAAAATATAACTCTGCATTTTTCACATTATCCAAGTGCCTATGATTATGAAATTATTTGAGGGTATTATCAAAAAATACATGTGGTTAACTTTAAACAAAAAATCAATTCAACTTTTAGTTAAAGATGCATTGTGTAACTTTTCTAGTGGAAATGTTGCTTTGTCTGGAATGGTACGGTACCCTTCTGGAATGGTATTATACCTTTCTATCTTCATGGACACCAAACCAGGCCAAGTTATACATAGGTCAGATAGTGCACCTTTAAGTTTGATTAAACTTTTTCAGAGATTTTTCAAATATAATCTTTCTGTTACACATAGACATCGTTCTATGAGCTATTCTAAAAGCACAATAATGTAAAAAACAAAACAAAACACATGGAGTAGGGCTGTCATGTTCCATGTTCTGCAGATATACTGTATTCTTCTCATTGTCTGTACCGTGTTCCATCCATCACCACCATATTATTTGAATCATTAAGTCCTACAGTTTAATCAGTACTTCACCCTGCCATTCTTTAAAACAAGCTGCACCCTTGTGGTGAGAGGTTAATTTTGTCACTATCACTTTATATTTAATTACTGACTGGGAAACCTCACACAACCTCTCCAAACGCCCATTCATCTCCATCTGAACCTGCCTGCTCTTAATTTCCCCAGGTCATTTCGGGCCCACTCTCCAAATGGCATCACTTTTGAAACCCTGGTATTATCCATCTAGTTTCCCCAAAAGGTCAAGGCGAGTGTGCCCAAGTCATAAAAATCTCCTCTCTCATTATTTGAGCATTTCTCGGCACTGTGGCAGGTGTGTGGTGCAGAGAAATGGAATGATATATCGGAGGTGGTCAATAGTCGATCTATAATGACTGTGTTGTTGGGCTTTCACTTTAGAATAATTTATATCCGGCCTGATCAATAACTAATCTTGGCCATAGCCAGCACAGAAATAAAGAGGAGAATGATGGTGGCTGGGGGAGAGGAGCCGTAGGGACGGAGGGGGAAATGATGCCCTGAACTGCCATTACGAACACGTGCAGAGAAATCACATCAAAGCTGCATCTGAAAACTTTAATGTACTTTGGTCCAATGCGTTACTGTCAGAGGTGGAGAGTATTCAAGTAAGAGTACTAAAAATAATATTGCTCACCTCAATATTACTCAAGTAGTGGTCCAAGAAATTACACAATTAAAAGTAAATTGTGCGGAAATGACCACTCAGTACCGCCCAATAATAATAGTAATAGTAACTGGCAGAACAATAAATAACATACAAAAACTGTAGGATACAAATTGGAAAAATGAAAAGATATCTCAAAGAGTGTTTGCAAGAAATGCAAATATTCAAATTTGTTAATATTGCCAAAGCTGTTCATTCACTTGTCATCATTTAGAAATAATGGGTATATTTACAAGTGTGACTGCATGTGAGTGGTTAATGATGAGAAACAAATGTATAGAAAAATACAGTAACATCTGCTTTGATGGTGGTGAGGTCTAAATGTCTTCAGTTTTAAACTTTAAATTTGCAATTCTTTCTGTCAGACAGGAAAGTTTGTTTACATGTTTTGGTTGATGAGATGGTGTAGTGACATGTCTTCTAGGCTGCTTTACTTGATTTTGCTAGACAGTAGGGGAAGCATACGCCCCCCAGGACTGCATCCTGTGTGTGTAATAAGATGTACGCTCCCTCGTCACGATTCATGCTCCTTGAACCTCATTTGTGGATGTCAGTGACACAGATGACCTGGGGCTGGCTGATGTGGTTTTGTCTCTTGCAGTGGTCAGATGTGGCTGATTTCAGAGTAAAGTATACCTTGTGATGGATCCAAAGGTATCCATGTTGCATATTTGACATTCCTTCTCTGTGCAACTGTTTTCAAACTAAAAGATTAATTTATTAATTATACTTTTGGATCTTGACTCTAGTATTGACTTAATGTGATATAGGATTGCTATATTGTTTTTGAGCGCTCATTTTTTGTTACATTGCGCTGACTTTGACTGAAAAACAAAATGCCTGTGTCATTGTAGTGATTTGTGCACCTGTGTGAGTGTGTGCGTGCTGGCCCCTGGAGCGGAGGCCTGAACCCTGTGCCCTCAGATTAGCCCCTGCTTGATAGGATTAGGCTCTAATGACTGGGACTTGGAAGACAAAGGGAGTTTCTGCAAAGAAGCTTAGATATGGAAGAATTAGCAGCAACCTTCCCTGCTCTTTCTCCCTGTCTTTTTTTTGCTTTGCTTCTGTCTTTTTCACTCCCTCTTCCCCTCTTTTTCTCCCTTCTCTCTGACCTTTCAACTTCTCTTTTGTAACACTTGAAAGCTTCCTTTTCATTGTGCTTTTCCAAATGGCTAATGCACTTGCTGAAATGGCAAGTTTGGCTGTTGGAAAAGTAAACATTTGGAGTTGGTTGTTTTCCTACAAATAGTCCAAACTAGCCTGATTGTAATTCACTATTCATCTCGCCTGCAGTGACAGACTTTTAAGTTGACAAGCTGCACAAACCAAGTCGTCTAAAATGAATTATTGTCTTATTAATTTGTTGAAAGAACACAAAATCTGGTATATGACAAGATTCAGGAAATGTCCTGATGTGCATCATCTGAGGAATTACTAAAAAAGTACTAAATATTTACGTTTAGAAGATGAGACACCTCAAATAATAGATTTAAGGTTTGAGCATATTTTTTTAATATCTTATCTGAAGTATTCTATATTCAAATGCTAGTTTTCTTCTAGACAATTTAAAATCTAAGTACGCATTTTGTTCAGAGTTGTTGCAAATAGAAAGCAAAAAGTGTATCACACAAATCTCTAGCACTATTTATTGACATTTATCATCATGGCTACACATTGCACACACATTTCACTGTTTTTACATGTAAACTGTACTGCCCTTATTAGCCTGTGTGCTAAATGGTCTGCTGCTCCCATGGCCGGGCTCCAGGTTCTAATTGCCCCCGGCTCAGATGCTCCAACACAACAACAGCAAAAGGAGGATTTAGGAGATTTTCTGCTAGCTTATGTAAGAAGAGAAGAGTTCAGGCTGCATGCGTGCTTATGCACCCAACAAAGATAAAACCATGAAACCATTAGAGCAGTATTGCTCAATAAGCCTTGGTATTTTAATTTGGAGCAGAGCCTAAGTTTGTGTGCTTGTGTATTGGAGCTACAGAGGAATCCCTAAACAAAAGCTGTGCGGAGGGGAGGATGCAGTGGTCGGGTGTAGAGAAGTTATGTTTGGTGGTATGAGTGCATGGAGCCCCAGCTGTGAGCTAATCCAGTACACTTTTATAAACCTGACTGGGCAGAGGGCTGGCATTAGCCCCATGGAAACGCTGTGTCTGCTGTGCAGTCTGATCCAGGTATTAAGCTGTTTATGTAGGCTTGTTTTGTTTCCTGTCAAAAATGTTTTATACAAAAAAACATGGTTCCATAAAGGATTTGTCTACTTTGTTTTATGAGCCGAACAGTAATTTAAAGAGCTCAAAAGCTAGGCTACTTTTTAAACAGCCACAAACATGGATAGGTAAATATAGATCAGAAATATTACTCAACATAATGCGAATAATCAAGAATTGTGAGTGATACTTGAGGATGAAATCATTTGTTTTGTTCTAGGGGAAATAGCTCAAATTTGGTATGAGTAATCGTAAAAATTCTTTCTTCTATATTTGAGGACCTTGGAGAAAATGGAAACCTGAAAGCCCACCATGTTTGACCCTTTGAGCAGGTTACACTGCAAAATGAACAGTAAATCACTATATTTACATTTGTTCACATGTTTTAGAGTCGCCATTAGTTACCCAGTCAGGTGTGATAGAATGTAAATTACTTGTTACGCGCACTAAAATTCATATAATATTTGTCCTTGCGTATCTACATATAGGCCTGTCATGGTATGAAATTTTGAAGTGAAGAAAATACAGACAATAAACTATAGTACTGAAACAAATTTATGACATTGATACATATGACCCTAAAGCTGGATAATCCCCAAAAACTCTTCTAAAAAATGCACTGAATAAGACATAGCAGAATGAGACACTTTAGTAGTTAGTTTGTATCTATGAGTCAAAAATTTTATTTATTCAACAATCTACAGCTCATATTTTATTGTAGTACAGAAAAATACCAAAAATTTCCCATTAGTACAAAGAAAATGTATTTAAGATAAATATTGACTCCCAAAAACTATTGTTCTTTCAAACATATATTTAATGACAAGTCAATATAGTAATTATCATGACAGGTCTATCTACATAGGGTGCTGTCATCCTTATATTTCAGTAAGACACAAACCAAATCCAGGAAGAAGAATAAACATATACAGAATAAACATATATAAAATGAGTGATGAGTTGACTAACATTTCCTGATTCATAAAAATGTCTTTTGTTTTCCATTCGACCACTTCAAAGACACCAAGCCAGATCTGCACTCCAGAAATCCTCAAAGCTGTACCATCAGCAGTTACAGCATAATAATAGTGACATCATGCAGTTTTCCCCAACTATCCTGAGTTATGTTGCCTTCAATTTGCCCCAAAATGCTTACATACACACGGGTCTTTTATCTTTCTCTGTGCTGTAGATGAAGACCATATGGAGCTTGGTGCACAATTATGGTGTGGTGAATTGGTAGAACAACAAGTCGGTGTTTCAGTGGAGCAGTAAATGCAGGTAAGGGGCTGTATTATGCTGGATCAGGTTGCACTGGCTCATTTGAAGTCACATGTCATACTTTTGTTGAAGGACAAGTGGACATTGGTATATTGGGACAGACGTTGACCTACCAGGCTACGTGGGGTGTTTGGGTAGCTGTGCGTTTACTTATGTTTTACATGTCTGCGTGTCTTGGACAATCTGACCTGATGTGTAATAGTGTTTGACATGTGACTTGCAGGGGTCAGAGATCAAGCCCTTTAACGTTTATATGAATGTGTTGTTTTTCCATTTGGTAATGAACCCAAACTGCAGGTAAATGGCCTTGAGATGACAGTTTATTAATCTCCTGGTGGACAATAAAGTTATTGATACAGGCACAGGGCAAAAGGTTCACCAACAATTTCAGACCATTTCAAACTATTCTTATACCTGAAGTTGACGTGTGCATTTTATACACAGTACAAGACTCTTTTATGTCTTATTTTTTTGTAAAAATTAGTTGTAGGACAATAGGACTGTGGAAACAACCTCTTCAGATGGAAAACAGAGTATGATGTGTGTAGGATGATGATGATGATTCATGCTCCCTTGCTACCGCAGTTTGTATTCGCTTACAAGATATAGTAATATTTATTAGCTTTTTTTTCTAATATAATGCATTAAAAAGTGCAAATGCATTATTTTCATATTTACAAGTAAAGGTGCACTATGTAACTTTTCTGGTGGGAAGTTGCGCCACCTGCCTGTCTCCATGGTGAAGTAATGGGTTTGCCTGAAATGTTCCACAGTATAGCATTAAACATTCCTATCTTGCGCTCCACAAATCTGGCCTATTCCTAGACCTGACTGTATCGCCTGTTTGTCTCCATGGACATTGCATTACATATATATTTAATGCCATAATACCAGCAAACCAATAAAATCTCCATGAATATAGCGGAAAAGTTACGTGGTGCACCTTGAAAAAAAAACACACAAGATAGATGAGTGCAAAGGAAAACATGTGCAAAGTAAATTTAAGAATATATGAGATGCTATAATGTTTAAAGCTATTCTATTTTCACCATGGACCTTATAGATTTCCTTACAGTTCACCTATAACATGAGTTTGTTCGTTAGCTGAAGTTTGCCCATCACTTTTTCCACTTTAAAACCAAGGCCATATGAGAGACGTGCGAGTGTGGAAGAGTGAAGCCAAGCAGGTGTGGTACAATGTGTGATAAACAGACAGGAGAAGAACAAAGCAGACACACAGAGAAGTGTCAAACTGCAGCACGCGCCCATGTCGTCTGTTGTTGTCTTTTGATGGCTATGACACTTGTGATAATTAACCAAAGCTAAATGAAATACATTTACAGAAAATCACAGCACCTTCATTCTCTTGACAGTTTGCACATTACAACTTTTCACAGAAGAACAAAAAAAATATTAAGTTTGTGTCACATTGTTTGAAAAGTTGGCATTTGTTGTTATTTCTATTTGTGAAGTAAAATTACAGACAGACTTATTGTGACAAGGGTGCACTGTTTTAGATTATAGAGAAATTTTCAGACTCCCCCATGGATATTTTGTGGATAACTTACTCAAAATGATTTACTGCAGTTATGTTTTAGGTACAACTGGTTTGTTTTATTTATAACAGTATAAAGTTTCTGTTTGCATGTTGTTAGTTCTCCATTGTTTGTATACTACGCATTGTTATTCATTATTAACTTTGGGTTGCAATGTCATCTATCTATCATGTCAACCTTCGACTTATTAAGAAGTTAAAGTGCTTAATTTATGTATGATTTCTGTAACAATATGCAGTAAACTTAGCTTCTTTGTCTTTGCATGCACTTACTGTCATTACTGGGCATATATCTGTTGTTTTCGCTTGTTCGTCCTGAGCCCTTCAGACACTGTGGTGGTTTGTCTCTGTGGTACAGTCCGTGTGTTTACTGCAGTCTCAGATAGACATCTACCACAAACCAAACACTGGTTCTGCTCAGGTCCTGTGTACGGCCATGTTTCCGTGTGAGATATTTGGAAAACAGCCATTTAGCGGAAGACTTGGTTTTGCACTGGAAAATTAAAGGGTCCAGAAAGTGTGTGGCTAACGCTGAGAAAAAGACATACAGACTTTCACCGAAATGCTGCTTGGGACTAACAACAGCGCTTTATTCCTCAGAAAAGTTACTTAATTATCCACAGCATCATCTTGTAGGAAAAATCTGGCATATATGACAGTTGTGTATTTATTCATGTTAATTTCTAAGCAATTACTAATCAACTTCTTCATCAATTTCTAATACAAATTTTTTATTATTCAATTTTCCCAAGCAAATACTAACGTGGGATTGTTTTTATATTATAGATCAACATTGTTTTCTATTTATTTAAACATTTGCTACAGGTTTATTTATACATGCAGGTAGAAATGGTTTGCAGCTGGAGTTGACAAAGCATTTTTGCATCTCCAGTTTGGTTTTTGTAATCATTTTTTATCACTTATGCACCTCAACAATATATATTATCTTTATATTACATAGGATTTCCTTTGAATGTCTTCCACCCTTATGTCTCCTCTATTGGGTGTTTCTCCAGGGTTTGCTGCCTTATTACCTCAAAAACGTTCTCTCTGATCCACCAAGTCTTCACACCCGTGCTGGAAAAGATGAGTCTTCACACCTCCATCCCTCTCTCCCGTTCCCTCTCTCTTTCCCTCTCCTCTATTTTGATTTACCCATATCTGGACTCCACTCCTCATTCTCTCAGTTTTCTCACTTTCTATCCCTCCTCCTCCTCCGTCTTTCTCTGAGGTGCTGATCAATTCACAGCCTCCCAGTGAGGTGTCAGAGGGCCCCCAGTATCCCGCACCAGATACCCGTGTTTCTGCGATTTCACCTCAGCATTTTGTGTGATTATTGACCATATTTCTTTTTTTCTATTTTTTATATCCTGTTTTCTTGGGTTCCTCAATACTATTAGCACACAAGAAATATAGCACTGACTGGTGAGAAGTACGGGTTAGCTGCTCTAGTCTCACAGAATAAAGTGGAAGCTACTGACCCCCTGGCCTGAACCAAAATGTGAAAATTGACTCAAGAAATGCCGAACACAGCTATTATTTTCAAGTGTCTCAGTGCGATTGTGTCTATATGTTTAGCAGTCTATATATAGGTGTCTTTTCACACTTATAGTCGTATATGAAAGCAGCTGTTTATCACATATGTATATCCATAGGTGTGATACAATGCCGTCATATACGCTGCCGATTCAGGATCACTCATTTTCAGTTTTTCGATCCACATGTTGAAGATTACACTGACACCTGCATGGGGAGTGTTTGGAGACAGAGGTGGTAATAAGAGACCAGGAGGTAGTCAGTAGAAGTGGAGTCATAACTGTTTAACATTAAATTCTTTACATTTAGAACTGCGTGGGGTTTCACGCTCTCAACACTAGTTAATACATAAATACATAAAAATAAATAAGTCACAACAATCATGCCAAAATGTCTTTTATTTTTCAAAAGAATATTTTTAAATTATCTTGAATCTATTTAATACTGTGGTTACTATACATCTGCAGCTAATACACTTGTAGCTGTAGCTGTGTCTTGTATTTTTTATTTATTTCAGTTTGGTTGAGCATGTTTTATTTTCATAAAATTTGATAGAAAAAATAAACTTTTGCATTATTATTTAAGTAACATTTGTCATCTTAATTATGCAAAAATAAAATTAACTAAGCAAACCATAAGAACAATATATATTCAGTATATTCTTACATTTTTTATTGGATATTACATGGCCTATAATAGAAGATTATAAAATTCGAATTTTAAATCTTACATTGTTTTGTTGAAATTCTGTTTTATCTGTGTACTGAGCGCCAGATGTAATTTATGTTTTCTCCGGGAGGAGGCGCACATGGCCAAGCAGTAATACGTTTGAGCGGCACGAGGAGCTCCGAGCTGATATTTGGGCCACACTGGACGGGGACAAGAGGAGAAAAGAGAGAACGACATTAATTAACAACATTTTGGATGAAATTAATTAACACTCTTCAATCACCAGTTCACTGAATTTAGGTGTTCGCCTACTCTTTTTTTTTTTTTCCTAAATAAAAAAAAAATCAGCAACTACTGACTTACATAGAGGCACGGGAACGTAACCTTATTCTACTTACTACTACTTGAATACAACATAAATACAGTCATAGTAATCAATACATGAATTACCTATAAGGCTTATCTATCAGGCCAGTCCGGTTGCTACCAGGTATTAAACTCAAGCTTTGGTAGGACAAGCCGTGTAATTCCTCTACCCAGAGCCTGCAAGTCAGAGACAAAAAACAGAACGAAGGGCCTTATTGCAGATCCCAACACGTTTAGGCGCAAAGAGCTGCAGGGGCTGCGTAAAAGTTTGACCTCCGTTTGACTCCTCGCGTTGCCAGTTGCTCCTCGTTCCTTTTCAAGCAGCCAGAGAGTGCAGCGCCACGCAGTTGACCCCATGACACCACCGAAGCTTTTTACGTGTCTAAACTCATTTTGTGAATCGCATTATTATTAACTCCAGATCAAACTTTGTAAGAATGTGGACCTTTCCTATTTTTTCGCGGCACTTTCCCTGATTGCGTTGTATGCTGTCAAATTACATCCATCCGTCTCCATGTTAATACCTGCTGATTTGATTGAAACGACTCGTAGCGTTAACATCAGGGCAAAGCGGATTAAGTACAAAATGAGCCACTGGGTGTCTTTAAAGAAGCCAAAAAACACTGACCCTGGCGCTGCGCGTGAGAGAGAAGGGAAAGTGCACTGGGGTTCGCTTTATGGCGCGTAATTACAGTGGCTTAATTACTTTATAATGCCATTGTTATTGTTTTACAGTTGGTCGTTTTCTTCCTAATACCTCCAAAATGTGTGATTCACTAAAGCCCTAAATTACACAAAGTGGTTTAAATAACCTTCTAATGTAAAACCGTGAAGTTTTAAAACAGTTTGCCTTTATTCTATTAAAACAATAAGACGTTGCTTTTTTACGCAGATATAAAATTCCCGCTACTCACCAAATTCTAAGTTCAGCCGTGCGTAAAAGTCCGGTGCGCTTTGGAGCGAGTGTGGTCCGTGGTCCGCAGTGCTCTGGAGAATAGACTTGTAACAGCAAGGCTCTTTAAAAGCCCAGGGTCCTGCGTCAAAACGAGCAAAGCCGCATTATCGTGTTGTGACACTGTTTGTGGCACGAAGGCACATGATCGATGAGTGGACTGGGCTGGTTAGGCGCGCCATATAAAAACAGGCTGTCACTGTGCCCCAACACGAGTTAACGCAGAGTAACACAGAAAAATTGATCAAAAGTGAAGAATCAATATAACATACAAAAAGTACATAAACAGCGTTTATACCAGGTTTAAAATGTTTTGCACTCAACACATTTATATTACAGTTATAGACTAACATTGGTATGTATGCCAATTTAATTATGTTTCTGCGATTATTTTAATAGATGTATCCGAAGTCTTGTCTGCATAACAGTTTGAAAGAAGTTAAAAAAAAGTAATTGTAACTTTTAAATAATACTGAACTTTCTCTCAGAAAACTTTTTGTTGTATTTTTCTAATCATTCAGCTAAAACCTCTCCTTAAATACATCAAGTGAAAATGACAGACTTGCTCAGACAGAATAGTTTAGCTTCATACATTTAAATATACTTGATTTTTCATTATTTAAATAGGTGCCATAAACATGATGTGGGATGTTTACCAAAGTATGAACTTTACATGTTACTTATTATAATTCCTGATAACATTCGTTGATGTGCAAGCGTGTTTATCTCTCTAGAGTCTCTGGCACTGTGCGCCTCTTCGCCAGTCTGGCCTGTGAGCGATCAATCAGCCTCCAATCGATCATGTGAAGATCCAATAGAGGGCTCCATTCTCAGCGCCGGCCTGCCATTGGCCAGCCAAGTCAAACTGGAGCAACCCATTGCGCACTGCTGTGGGGGAGAGGGACGCACGACAACGGCTGCACACACGAGGGTCTGGACTATGTAGTCTCCATTCTGCAACACTGTTCATTCATAGATTTTAAAATAGATTTTTTTTTCTTCTCATACTGGACATTTATTCACAAACCCTATTTTGAATTAAGGCATTGGAATAATAGTGTGATTTATGCACTCCCAGAGAGCTGAAACTTTTAACTATATGCTAATTACCAACATGTAATAACTGTGTAATTATATATCCGGTGTAATCACAAGTACATTACACTTTTTAGATAGTCCTTTATGCTTTTACTATTAAAAATTGAAGAATCAATTAGACCTAATTAGTTTGTTACTTTAGTAATTTTGTATACATATACAATATGTATACAATATTCTTATTGTATTACTTTTGATCTGCCTTGTTGCTTGATTCCATTTTCTGGGTCGTTGTCTAATAATATCAAGCCACTTCACTGTACTTGTTGCCTGCTTGGCAAGCGGACTGTTGCTGTCACAGTATTTATAACTGTTATTAACTGTAAATACAATGTACAGCTAAACTCATGTATGCACCTCCAAAATCCTTTCAGATTATTTTGGAGGTGTTAATTTCTAGCAGTAACAGTTAATACAGTAATATGAGTTCACAAATCGATTATTTGCATTAACTAATTTCAGTATATTGTGATTAAGTTCAGTCTTTGTAGAAGCCTGGGTTCTGTTAAAGAGGCTAATCAATACAAACTGATCTTTAGTCAATAACCAATGTATTGAGTACATAGGACTTTGACGTCATGCCTTGTTACTTCAGCAAAAGTCAAATGGGTCTTTTTGGTAGTTTTGTGCTTGCGAATGTGAACACATAGCCTAGACTATGTACAATACCAAGTCTTTTCTCTACTCTCTTTTCTCTACAATCTGTATCCTGGACGATGCTCTCTGACTGACTGTGCGTCTCCGCTGGGATCCTCTAGGTCCTCCCACACCCCCCTCCTCTCCGCGCGACTTACTGCGGCCCGGTGCGTTGTGTAAGACGCGACCTGTTATGGCCACCACTACTTCCGGGTTTCAGCAGTCTGGTCCAGATCCTCCGCTCCTCCTCAGCAGCTCCTACACACACATCCATTGTACACAATCGACTGGAGCGACTCACGCGGACAGACATACATATACACACGCGCACACGTACGGAGCGAGACGCGCGCAGCAGCAGCAGTGGCAGCAGCATCGATCGTGGCTCCTTTAAGAAAAGCCTAAGCCAGAATTATCACCCCACCTCCTCTTGATCTTCTCTATACGCTTTTGCATAAGAAAATCAAGCGAGAAGACGAGAGTGATCAAAGAAAACGAAAGGAGAACTGCTTCATTTTTTAACTGTGATTGTGAGCTGTAGCGACGAGGTGGTTGCGATCCCGTGGAGACGCACGTCGGACCATCATTCATCCGGTACTTTTTGACAAGCCCATTGCATTTCTTCTTATTGACTGACAGCGCAAAGTGGCAGAAAGACATGAGAGTGACCACTTTGGTATGATCTGAGCTTTGGTTTATCCGGAGCAAAGGAAGCCCCAGCGCTGCTGCTCCAAAAGGAGAAGCCGAGGACCTATCACTCCAGCCTGGGCTAAACTTCCACAGAGCGCCGCAGAGACGGAGCGGGGGTTTGCTCCGCCGCCAAGAAGAGGGATTCTCGTGTGACATATCTTTTCTTTTGAGTTGGATTTTCTTGCTTCGTTTCCACCCTGGCCCCAGAGAGGATTTATCTAAAGTGAAAGGACGATCAGGGAGTGAGGAGGGTTATGGCGCAACGGGTACGTACCGCAATCCCCTCGTTCTTTCGGTGCGTCTTTGCAAAAGTTTCTCGCCAGTCTAGGCGCTCGCTGTAACGTGGCTCGATGTCACACACTAGAGCTCAGCGCGGACGCACGGCTCGCTCGCAGTCAACTATTCTGCAAAGAGAGTTTTCATTATTCTTATATTTTACATAGAACCCGCAAAGGGACACCGGGAACACGATCATATCTCACATCGCTTATGTTTTTTAGATTAGTTTTGACAGGCCATTCACTGGAGGCAAAACGGGGGAGGGAGTAGGTGCCATGTATGGTCACATTTTTTAAAAGAAAGCGACACAATCAAATAGCGAAACAGTTAAGATCATCTAGGTTGACTTTAAAAGAGATGCAACGAGAACATATACTTCATATTCTCCCATGAGCAGTAATAAACACTCTGGGGCATGCTTCGTGATTAGAGCTGCACATCATGGAGCTACTTTATTTTATTATTCATCATTCGTATTATGTTTCCAACAACCGGCTTGTTACACCAGTAGTGTACTGCAAACTGTGTAAATAGTTATAATATTTTTATAATACATTTAAATTTACTTTTTTTTTTTCCACCCCCAAAAGTTCACTCACTGTCAATTCACATTTGCCTGATAATCACAGTGCTTGATGTGTAATAACATGCTCTGCAGTTACGAGGCTTTAAAATGAGTAAACACAGTCTCTAACAAGTGGGAGACATTTGTTTTTACATTTGTGAAAACTGCAAATCACATTGCTTCGTTAACAAGTGCCATAATAAATCCTACTCCAGAATCTACTTTGAGTAATTCAGATTTCATATGGATAGACCTCACTAAGGTTATTTATTAGAGTTATCGGTTCCCACAGTTTGCTCTTGTTTTGTTCATGCTTCTTAAGCTACCTTATAACTAAAGTGTAGAAAAGTTTAAAGCCTTGGGGTAAATGTCTTGTTTTTTAACTTTTCAAGTAACGCATTTTAAGTGCGTGCGCGCGTAAGTCAGCTAAGATAGAAATTATTCTAAAAGTTTTGTGCGTCTGAAATGACCGTGGGCCGGCATGTATTTGTGTTCCGTGCAGTACGAAGATTTGCCCCATTACGGGATGGACGGTGTGGGCATCCCGACCACCATGTACGGAGACCCGCACGGCGCGCGGTCCATGCAGGCGGTGCACCTGAACCACGGGCCGCAGCTGCACTCTCACCAGTATCCACACACGGGACACACAAACACCATGCCCCCCAGCATGGGCTCCTCCGTGAACGACGCGCTCAAGAGAGATAAAGACGCCATATACGGGTGAGTAGTGCGGCTGTATAGCGGGACACGGGGGAACACGAGGGGTGGAAGAGAGAAGAATGGAGCAAAACGAGAGAAAGCATTTGTTTTGTTTCCCCTGCAGCCCTTTGTCCATTAAGTCAGAGCAAAGTTTGACACGTTTCTCAGCGGCAAACAACTGAACAAATACTCGAGGTGTCACATGATATAAAGCTATAGGGTACACTGGAAAATGCAAATTCACAACATGGCTTTTGACTTCTAGGAAAATATATAAACCTTTTACTTTTATTTTATTTTTTTAATCTATTGAATTCATATTGTTCTCCTAAAAGAGTTAAGTTGTTAAGATTTACCAGTTAAATTATTTATTCCCCAAATTAATATAGCTTATAAAGTGGTGTTTTGCTGCATGTGTGTGTGTATATGTTTCTCCTTGGCTCATCAAGGGCAGTGGTCTAGAAATTATAAAGTATTCTACAAGTTGATCCGAACATATAATGTAAGAAACGATCACAGCAGAAGAGTAGCTGAGTGAAGGAGCGCCAAGATTTAATCACACGAGCGCGCACTCCTCGCGCTCTGTCCCGGAGCTGGTGGAGCGGCAGCTCGGTCCCCACGGACTCCTCGTGGAAGAAAGGCACGGCTGGCTCAGTGCAGCCCGCGTGTGTTGACCCCAGTTCCGCTCTGACATTTAACGTTGTGTGTCTATGTGTGTACTCCCATACAGGCACCCCCTGTTCCCTTTGCTTGCACTGATTTTTGAGAAATGTGAATTAGCGACGTGCACCCCTAGAGAGCCCGGCGTGGCGGGAGGAGACGTGTGTTCGTCCGAGTCCTTCAATGAAGACATAGCAGTGTTTGCAAAACAGGTTAGCACAAGTTGCACTTTAATTCTCGTCTTGGGATTCTGAGCTGCTCTGGCTGCACCCAGGATTATTTTAGTATTCACAATACCTAGCCAAAATTATTAATAATAAAAAGTTAGGCTCTGTGTTGAACGTTTTGTAGTATAAATTGCCAAAAAATGATGATCATGTTTTATTAATTTGGGATTCTAAGTTTAAACTGATAGCTTTTTCTTGGTCAACTTTTCCAGATCCGGGCAGAAAAACCTTTATTTTCATCAAATCCAGAGTTGGACAACCTGGTAAGAACTTTATTATTTTCCATAATATTTTGGTAGTCTAACCCGTGTTGTCCGCATGGATAAGCTCGCGTGAGTCGCGTCTGTATGAAACTGAGAACATTTGTGGGTGAAGTTCCTCTGTTCTGTGCAGCAGTCATGTCTGTCACTGAGCTTTGAACAACGCTTGGAAACTTGCGCCGCGCGTAGTTTGCACATGTCTGTTTCTCTAATAGCGTCCACATTGTTTTGCATTTAACTGTAAAGACACAACAATAATGCACATGTTGTGTTTTGTTTTACGCAAAAGCATGGGCACAACAAACATTTCCTGACATTTTCTGCTTTGAGAAAATATTTTCTGGTCGGGATATGGAATTGTCACGCTGAACTGATTTTAATTGGTTTGTTTAATTTTTAGATGATACAAGCCATCCAAGTTCTACGATTTCATCTGCTGGAGCTGGAGAAGGTATGAGTCTTTGGGTCTTTCTCGCGGCGCTGCCACTTCAGACCTATGGGGTGCATTTGCATAAATGTATTTTTGCAAGTCGGTTATAATTAGCGTCAAAATCAATCACGAGGCCGTTTCTCTTCCACATATTTAATCACGACGCAAGCTGTTACAACTGGAACGGATATCTCTGCGGCCAGATCGCGCTGCGTGTTTAATGAAGTTTTATTCTGGCAGAGATGACACGCAGGCTTAAACGTATGAGTAAACTTTGTTGGATTTTTGAAGTGATTTTTGCGGAGGGCAAAAGGCCTCAGGCACCATCTGTGGAGAGTAGTGATATGGGCGTAAACTGTGATTTGTGTTACATCTCTTAGAGGACAGTGACAACTTTATATGAATATCAAACGTGACCAAATGTATGAAAATAAAGTTACAAAAATGTATACTGAAGGCTGAGGAATACAATAGCTCAGGGCAGCAGTAATAATGTCATAATAAAACAGTTTACGTTAAATGTCAGTGTCACTCTGATGTAATGGTCACTACCCGGGGCAGGCACCAGTGATGAATTTAACACGCGTGTTGAGTGCGTTCAAGCCCCTGTACTCCTCTTGTCAATGCCAATTTTTAAAGATATCTCAATCTTTTGGCTCGTGCGCGCAATAAAGTCAAATATGTAGATGCGCATGGCTATTGATGTAATAGAAAACAAGCATCCAGCATTGTAAAGCTTTGAACGCTTTTGTACTGGTTTAGAATTTTTACGCGTGCAAAAAAACAACCAAAAAAAAAAACAAAAAAAAAAAAAAAAACGAGTGGTGTTCTTTTCCTCCCAGGTGCACGAGTTGTGTGATAATTTCTGTCACCGGTATATCAGCTGCTTGAAAGGAAAGATGCCCATTGACTTGGTCATAGACGACAGAGAAGGCGGCTCCAAATCAGACAGCGAGGAAATCACGAGATCCTCGGTGGCCCTTGATCAGGTATGTGCTGTCCATGCTGGCTGTTCAGATATTCTGCACTCCTCCTCGGTGCTGTTATTTGCATATGATTAAAGTCTTTTCTATCCATCTGAATGTAAAATATTCAGAATAATGTTGCTATTATTGGCCCATTAAGACTTGATCCTAGATCCGACCTGGGAAGATTAGCTTCAAAAGCGACGCCATCAGCTTGACCTGTTCCGTGTCGATTTTAATTTAGCGCCACTCAAGGTCTTTTTCTGAGTTATGGCACGTTTTATATTTTTTTCTATTGCATTGTTGAAAGAGCGGCATGCTGGGAAGAAAGAGTCGCTAGGTGCCATGGTCTCTTCTTGTGGAGTTCACAGTTCATTACGCGTCTTGTCAGTATTTTCTCTTAGACATGAGTGCACATTGCTTATTGAGACACCCTCCCTGTTTCTTCCCCATTTTCCTCCAAGCACACAGCCTCAGCACAAATAAGGCGCTTGATTTTCCCCCCCTGTTTTGCGCAATTGAGGGCATTAAAGGTAGATTAGGGAATGTTTCCTTTTGTTCTGATATCACAGATAAGTGCAGCCTTCATTATGTGCTCCAGTGGCTGTTGGCACTCTAGGGACACTGGACTGTGTGAGCACAGCCATGACCCTAATGGTCCATACATTGCAGTTAAATAATGATAACTTCTGCCTGTGCAATTAGATCAATGCAAATCAGAATTTTAGCCTCTTAAAAGTTTGTGGATGAGTATCTCTTCTTGGCTAAGTGTAAAAGGTGAACAGATACAAAAATAATAAAGGATCCAAATTAAAGGGATTAGTTTGATGGTGTCACATTAAAAGTAATGAAGTGATTTGGCTAAATAATTGAAATCTGTGGACCTCCATATCTTTGAGTGGCTGTTCTGAGTGAAGTGCAGACCTCGGATTAGTGTGTTAGACTGAAAGACAAAAGAGGGAGCAGGACTATGGCCCATGAGAGAAGAAGACCCCCTCCATGAAACTGTAGGCTCAGCACTGCCCTTTTACACAGGTGCAGTTATGCACGTTTGCATAGAAACAAGAGAGCAGATCAAAATACATTATTCAAATAGAACAATTAAATAACACAGACGCCATTGCCTCTTTGAAAAAATTTACTAATGTGAGAATAAAGCTGTCACAACTTTTTTACAGTCAAATCAAAGAGGCATATGTTTTATACTGTACACTGTGTGAAAATAGAAATAATTAAAATCCAGCGGTGTTCAAGTATAAGAAAAAAATGTGTCGTGCTTGAGGCATTGATGATTTTATTATTGACTCAAAGATCAAAACTTATTTTGAATAAAACTGTAGTTCCTTAAAGACAATACGGAGCAAACCACTAGTGCTTTTGTGTAAATTATGTCATTGATATGAATAGTTGATTTTTGAGGGGAACGTTTTGACTGATGTGTGCTGTTGAGGGCTAGGTGTCCACAGCAGTAGTGTGTGTAAATGGGCTGCATGCTTCTGCTGAATACTTGTGTTGTCAGTCTATTGGCACTGCTTTTCATGTCTTACTTGTGACTGAATATTTTGAATGTGTACTATATTTTATGCGATGTATCTGCAGTTGTGGGTGGGTAAAATCTTTGACAAATTTGAGATGTGTGTGCATTATCTTTTTCCATATGTATTTTTAATATATGCCCTCGGGCATAAAGTTGAAGTGGACTGGAAAGAAATGCTGAGAATTTGCACAAAAGAACAATGTTAACAAGACAGAGAAGGCCAGCTCATTTATTCATAAACCAATTTATTCCAGTGAGGCGACTGTGGCAGAAGAGAAAAAATGTCAAGAGAAAAAATACTTTGAATTGATTAAAGTGAACAATCCAACAGACTGACTTGTGCAGCATTATGCACTCAGCGTCATAAGAGTAATACTGAATTCAGAATCTTCTTTACATGTCTTTAGGATCTGCCCTTGTTTAGTCAGCCCGCCTATGCAGGCAGCTATAGAGCGACGCTGGGCCGTTTGAAAAGAAAGCAGAGCTGAGAGGTGAAAAAGTCACCAAGCTCTGCTCCAGCTTGTGAATGCAGCCCAGCCAGTTTGGGCTTACCCTCTCCAGTGTGCTGTTTGAGTGAAACTCATGTGGGGCTGTGAGCAATGCATAAGCTGCATGTTTGTGTCCAAACGTGCACAGTGATGTTCACGTGCACGCTCTTGTTCACATGCACGCTCATTTTCATGTGCACAACGCTGTGTGTGTGTTCAGACCGGCCTGATAAATGCAGCACCCCCCTCAGGTGCCATGTGAGTGGAGTGACTGGTTAGCACCAGTTGGACTTTTTAACCCTTTCCCTACCACTCTGAGGAGAACAGCACGAGCCTCATTTTAGCCCAAAGAATTTGTTTTAATATTCTTATTCTGTTAATATTTTATTTTATCTAAGCATTTAAAGTTTAAAATAAATAAACACAAACTTATTCATAATTGTATTCATTATAAATTGTAAAGTTGCTCCGTTCTGTTGCTGTATGCTGATTGCCTGTTTTCGTGGAATGTGTTCAGCCTCAGTCCAGACTTGAGCAACATGAAGCGCAGAGCATTTCCATGCTGCTGTTCGTCATTTGCACAGTTGTCTTTAATTGCACAGAGAGCTCTGGGAGGGGCCCGGCAATTTGCTAATAAACTCTGAGGGGCCCGTCTCAGCAGAGCTGCAGAGCAGAACACAACCCATAGTCGTGTATGAGGACTCTGCTGTCTTGAGCACGCCTCACTTTGATTGAGCCATGCAATGCCGTGGCCTTTGAAATAAGTTCTTTTTAACCTCAGTAAATGAACAAAAATCCTAAATCCAATACTCAGCAAAAATGAAGATTGTGTGTTTTAAGTACATTCTAGTAACAAGTTATTCCCTCTGAACCGTGATCCAAGTCCTAAACAAAGCATGTGATGTTGATGTCCTGATAACATTATCCGTTTATGTTTTGTGTAGCTGTGCTGTAGCAGGTCAGCATTAGTTTAGGTGAGTGCTCGCTCACATAATGACACCTGCCTCTCTCTGAACTCAGTGGAAACAGACACTGTTGAGGTCAGACACTATTTTCCTAATCAGAGTGCCACTATCTCTCCACCTCTCGCTCCTCTGTGGATTGAGTTACGGTCAAAGCATAAGGCACACACTTTCTTTACTTTTCCCTCTCTTATAGCGGCATGCCACTAGATCTAATACAAACTTCAGAATCTCGCTGGTGATTGTGGGTAATAGCGTCTTTTGTAGTTGAATAGAGACGAGGTTTGACCCCCACTCGCCCCCCTCCTTTTCTCCTCTCCCAAGAGTTCCCCTCGTTTTCCAATGGGGACTGAATGTGGGGCGGCTGTTAAGGATTCAACAAGTGATACAAAGAGGTGACCACGTGACTTGTGTGTTTCTTAGCTTCTTCATTATTGTGGCGGAATAGCAAGTAGGGGTGATTCTGGTTAAGTAAATCCAGATCCAAAAGACATCAAAGAATAAAAACATTTGTTCAAATAATCATATGCAGTAAATATATTTCTCTGAACCCTCACGACTTCTATGTTAAAACTTGCATGGTTGTAGAAAGATCAGTTTTCATTTTTTGGCATGTTGGTTAAGACTTGCAGCATTGTCTTTTCTTCTAGCCTGCCGCGGTTTCTTTGGCTAAGTCAACAATAACCTGGCTTAACATGTGTGTACTTAGCTAATGGAAAGTTCCTCTCCCCCTTTAACCCCCTGCAAGCTCCTGACAATAGTCCTCATCACAAATAGGCCATCTCCAAGGGATTCGCCCAGAACATCCCGTCACAAGGCTATAGGCTAACGCATAAACCCACGCTAAAAGAACACAGATCATTGAGAAATCACAGGCACATTCACGCTTTGTTTAGGGTTAGGTAGAGAGCACTAGAGTTAATGTATTTGTTTGCATTTGAGCTCACGCTGAGTAAACAAGGATTTTGAAGTGGAGAGGGGAAAAAAATACCAAGGATTCAGTTTGTGACTTTTCAGCGTGTCTTGTTAAATGGACTCTGAAAGTGTGGGTAATTATCTTGATCATGTTATTATCTCTGCATGTCTCTATGAGGTTAACCCACTAGTTTTAAGAGTACCTGACGGCTATTCATCATAGCATACTTTAACACACTCAAGAGACACAATCCTGGTTTAGTTCTCAGCCCCTTCAGCAATTATAAGGTTATTTCTTCTTTTCTTTGTTAAAGTGAAGAGGAGGAAGGGGAGGGGAAGGGGGGGTTTGCAGTCTCAAGTTTTTTTTTTTTTCCCTTCTTGCACGATGCATACCATTATCACCCCTTCTTTTCTTTGGGGAGCACTAATATGGCAGCCTGGGGAGGAGAGGTGCTGGAGAGTGCACAGAAAGAAGCAAGATGTAGTTTGGACGAGCACCGGCCTGGTTGGTTATCACACCGGTTGATCCTGCTCTAGTCACAGTGAGAGAAAAGCAAACACAGATTCACAATAACCCTTTCAAGGAGCTTTCACCGCTCGAGCAGAGAAAGTGTGAGGAGATATTGTGGCTGCAGCACCATGTATTGTCCAAAACCCGAAAAGGTCAAAAAGTGTGTTCTCTAGAATTCAGGGGCTGCAAAGCATTCTGGGCAATCGAGTAGTTCAGTCGTCCAGATTAAGGCTTGTGGAAAAAAATGAGTAAAGTCTTCTGTATAATAATATTTTTTAAATTATAAGATTAGATTTGATTTATAAGATTATGTTGTATTTCATGACTAATTTGAATTGAATTGGTATTGGCTAATGTAAAAAAATACTTTATCTACTGACCTGAACTCACATCATTTTTAAAATTATTTTAAACATAAAATAAGTATAGCCCCAGTACATTTAAGTGCAGACCAAAAGCTTTCACAGTCAGGACTTGAGCACAACATTAGCCATTTTCTTTATTATTAAAAATGAATTGGCAAAGTAACATTTCTTGCATGAGTGCTTGTATGATATGGGGAGCTGGCACTGTGAGACCCATACACCCCTCCCTCTTACATCTTAGACACAGCACAATGAGAATGCACTGGATTGGAATGCCTCACCGATCATAGCGGAATCAGAATTTCCAGCAAGGAAAATCTTTTCATGGCGAATTAAGGTTAGCGGAGGAGAAAAATGCTAATGAAAAAAAGGTATGTACGGTGCTTGAACAGCCTGAGCTCTGTGCGGCACATTTAAGAAGTTTAGCTAAAGCACAACACAATGTGGAAAATGGAATTTACTAAACAATTAAGCATTGAATTAATCTACAATCCCACAGCAGACACACACACAGTCAGACTCAGACAGGAGGGACTAAATCCAGGGCGACTCATTACGGAGAGCCGAATAAATCAAGCGTACCTCTCTCTCTCTTTCTCTCTCCTAGTCTCTGTTTATGCATATATTCACCCTATGTGGATTTACATAGGCCATAACTCAAAGGTGGGCCTCTCTTGTCGCTGCAGTCATGTCGTTGGCTCTATAGATGTTATTTCTGTGTCAAGGTGTGGTCTGGTGTTAGACACAGGGAAAAATGCTGTAGGTTGTGTTTGTGGAAGGTGCATGAGTGCAAAAGTCTGACTGGTTTTTAGAAATGCATTGAGTAAAGTTGTTTGTTTAATTCAAAAATGCTGAGTAATTCACCAAACACTGCACAATCCTACATTGTTTTCTTATTTCTGTATGAGTTTATAGCTGAGGTCTATCCCAACAACTATGGGCAGAGTATAAGCTGGACCAAAGCCAGGTGTTGAAGTCACAGAGCCTATTCATAAATCATAACACATGTGGTTGCCCTAGTGAAGATTTTATATATATATATATATATATATATATATATATATATATATATATATATATATATATATATATATATATATATATATATATATATATATATATATATATATATATATATATATATACTTTTTTGTATTCATTTAATCAGTTTTTTTCACAAAGTTACAGTGCCCCCATAATACTTTCTTTTCCTGATGTAAACATTTCATTACAACTCTCTGAAACCATGGGCTCTTCCTCACAATGGCAAATACATACCATACAAGTTCAGCCTGTAATTAATGAAATACCAGACACTTATAATTTAGTGCATCGAATCAGCAAAATATTCATTAACTGTGTGTGGGCCTAATGAGCATTCAACAAAAATTCCAAACTAAAAAGATACAATAATAGATACACACTCACACTAGCACTTTTGTACAGTTGTGTTCACCTTGTGTAGTGTGTAACTAAGCATGTGTATCATAAAGGCTGCGCTGGAATGCCAGGTTGTGTGTTCCTATCCGCACATATTAATTGCATGTTAGATCAGCGCTGGGCTTGTTTGGTCCAAAGGCAGCCTGTGATTATAAATAAACTCCCCCTCCCCATGGAGATGCCACCAGGCCCTGTCTGAGCTCCACCCCCTTTCCCATGGGGCCTCCGCGTTCACCTCCCAGCAGGCTTAGCACTCTTTTGTTCAATTACAGCTAATACAAGAGTTTCCCCGCACCACTTGGTAATTATATTTTAAAAGAGAGCATGTTTTACAGAATTAAAACTTAAACAATAGCTCCATGTAAGTTTAGGTTTGCAGGCTTGTTTTTCTTTTAAATATGTACAACAAAGGGTCCCTAGGGTCCTGCTGAGATATTCGTCCACTTCTGAATAAACAAGATTTGCTAATTTTTCATTTCTTTTTATTGAGAGGAGTTTTAAAAGACACAACCTATTCTGCGTTAACTGTTTGTATACTGGGCATGTGGTCTGGATTACCTCATTGCATGCTCTGGACCCACTCAGTCATGCACAATGTTTCATTTTTCACTATCCCAAAGGTGCACAACGAACGCACAAGGAAAAGTCTGTGGAAACCAAATCATCTCGATAAAGATGAGCTGGTTACTTCATCAAAGTTTTATTTATTTATTATTATTATTTTTTTATTATTTTTGCACACATTTGTTTTTGTTGGTAACTACAATTTCTGACTTTAAAAAAATGATAAAAATTTAACTGTGCAATTTGAAATGCGGTGTAAAACAAACTGTAGAGTCAGAATTTTTCTTATTGTAAATTCTGTAAAATCCTACAATTTGGAAAACAACATTACAAGTTCATAGTAGAGTTTTGCTGAGCTGTCTTTATTTTTTTTGCTGCCTTTATAAATCTACATTTAAATCTTGGACCCTCCTCTTCTTGTAGGGGTGTCTTTTGTCATGCTGCTCCTAAAACTTAATGCAGATTTAGTCATATTGTCCTTGCTATTGGAATAAGAGGAGCACAAGCATCACTGTAGACTGTTCTGTTTGTTGACTGCATTTCTGTGACAGCTATAGCTGCTCCATGTAAAAAAAAAACAAAACAAAACAAACAAAAAAACAACCACTAAAAAAACATGGCTTCCAATACCATCTATTTCAAAGTATATTTTCTTCCCTTTTTTCTTTTCTTACTTTATCCCCTTTAGGTTTTAAGCAGCAAACTTGCATGTATGAAGTAACATTTGTGTATAGTAGTTTTTATGTGTTATGTCACAATATAGGTTAGTTGTTGACCACATACTGTGTCATTATATTTGTTTTCATTTTGCTTTTCCATACCCACATAACTTCCAAATCTATTTTATACATGTTTTGCTCTTGGTTTTTCTTTTCCTTATTATAGACTCAAGTCTACGCTAGCCTATATAATTCTTTTGGACAGCAACAGAGTAGTGCGCTGTACTGAGATGACATCAGTCTCTGCTCCTATGTTAACTTGTAACTGTTTTGTATTTTCATCTGCTAGCACTTTGAGCCAAATGGAGGCAGCCGTGGATCGCATGCCTCAGAAAGCTGGGAACTCAGACAACATGTTCACTGGCTTATTCATCCTGGCCTTTTCTCGGCTATAATCCATTCTATAAAACTGTTGCTCGCTCACACAGTATCAGCCAAAAGCGTGCAAATTATGAATATAGTTTGGATGGTTGTGTATATAAAAATGCATGGTTTATTGTTCCGAGATCATAACATACTGTGCATACGTGTATTTACAAACAAACTCAATTGCCCGTATGATGATGTCATGTGAACTTGCTAACCTGCCCTGTTGCTTTCCCGCAGACGTCTTGGAACAGAGACCATGACGACACAGCATCCACGCGCTCTGGGGGGACGCCAGGGCCCTCCAGCGGGGGACACACATCGCACAGTGGAGACAACAGCAGTGAACAAGGTAAGGAGACTTTTTATTATTGTTAAAGTTTGAGGAAAAAGATGGTGATTGTTATACATCTTCTATAAATTTAGTAGCTTTAACTATAAAACCAAAGTCAAGTTTGACATCAAAGACATGTTTGATATAGGACTGATACACATATTTGGGAAACCCCTTCTTATATCAAGAAATATTGATATTGGACTCAGTACATCACACATGCCTAATATATTTACAGTAACAACATTTAGGAGTGACCTACATTCTTATGCCTTAGCTTGCAGTCAGTAGTCATGGCAGGTCAAGACCGTAAGTGTTTTTATATCACATAAAGAAGACAAAGCATTTACAGTACTGCATTACAGTAAACTGGCCATGTGCTGTCAGTCTTTAACCTCACTGTTCTGGGCTTCAGTGTGTGTTTAAGGTTGAAGATGGGAGTTTGGTTGTTGGTGGTGCAACAAACTGTAGGCAAAAAAGCAACTTCATTTATTATTGAAGGCAATGTCAAGGCGAGCAGTTTGCAGGGGTGCCTCTGCCGGGAGCGCCTTCCACATGAATGACTGATCGTTTATAACACTGGTCTGTCTATCTTTGTCCTAAGAATCCTGCGTTTTTTGTCTTCCTTTAGACTAAGACAGAGGGCGGTCTAAATCTGATCAAATATTTTGGGATTTAGACAGACTACAAGCGCCATATTGTGCATGTACCTCTGATGGCTAATGGTCCAGGGGCAGCCAGATGCCGTCTGATTGGTCGGCCTAATGAGTGTGCTCTGTGCTGAGTTTTGGCTCCTGTTCCTATGACCTTTGACCTATATTGACTGAACTGACACTTCATTTTTCACATATTTCCAATTATATCCTTCCTGTACATTGGGCCCACCTCTTTTACTCTCTGTGATCTTCTCCCTGCTCTCAGCATTCTTCACTGTGACAGACATATTTTTGGAGCTGTGTTTTTGGAAATAGACAGTTTACATGGTATCTGAGCTGCTTGGTAATGAGTCATGTCCAGTTGTGTTACATGAAGTTATGGTGGTAAACCCGATATAATGCTGGCATCACATGAAAGTGCTTTTGCATAATCTTTTTTATAGTTTAGTATAGCTTTAAAAGGCCAAAGAAATTCACAAAATGTTTCATAATTTATTTAGTACTACTTGATGGTGTTATGATAATTTGTTGATTAACATGGATTAGATGTTTAAAATGGTTGATTTCAATGCACATATGCACAAATATTAAGTATTAAATATTAAGTAACTACCATAGACCATAATGTTGTAATCAAAAGTAAATCAAATGAAATATGACACTCTCTATGGACTAAACTAAAATATTAAAGTAACACAAAATTGTAAATAAGTGTTGTGATTCGTTATTTAGCTCTAGAGCTGATACAGGAGTGACAACATGGCACAGCAGGCTACATTTTGGACTGTTCTAAGCCATATACAGGCTAAGAGCTATCGCTGCCATGTCATTTGGGCTTGGTTAAATTGTGTGTCAGTGTGTCTGTAATCCCAGTAAGCGGGTTATTTATGTTTGCCACTTTTCTTGCTCTTTTTTTTCCTGTCAGCTTCACTCTTCCCTCATTTTGTTCCCTCTTTCATCTTCCTTGCTTCCTACCTCTTCTCTCCCCTTGTCCCTGCTCTCCACCTACTCTCTCCATCTCACTCTTTCATGATCCTCTGCTCCTCTGTCATGCTTCCCACTCGCGCTAAAGTGCTCCCTTTGTTTATCCTTTACTTTCTTTGTTTTGTCTATCCCATGTTTTATGCACGCCCTTTATTTGATTCATTCTAACTTTGCTCACTATATTTGGTGGTATCTCCTTGATTAAAAACTACTTAAGTAAAAGTACCTGGTTAAAAATGTATTTAAAGAGTAAAAAGTATTTTGCACAGAGTTTGAGATGTAATAAAGCTGCAGATGTAGTGATTTGTGCTGAATTGACAGAATGATTTCATTTTCTAGCTGTTTTTATTTGTATATTTTTGTTTGCTCAAATTGTGAACCCCTCAGTCTTTTCAGCAGATCTCAGACAATAAAAAAACCCTTTTATTTTCAGTCTTGTTCAAAAATGTAGTTGAGTAGAAAGTATAGATACCTGCTCTCAAATATAGTGAAGTAAACATAAAAAAGTATCCACTTTTAAATGTACTTAAGTAATATACTTATTACAATTAAATTTACAATTTTTATAACATAAACTAGAAAAAACAACAAGGAAAAGAAATTAAACAATTGTCATCCCAATGTAGTAGTATCTGCATTAGTCTCATGTCAGGATAAGTGTTAGTTTGTATACCACTGCTCTCAGCCCTGAATGTGATTTTAATATCAACATCTTAACGTGTTTATTGGTTTATTTATTCGAGCAGATCAATTTTATACAATTTCAAGATGTTATGAACAAAGAATTCTGAAGAACCCAAAGGAGTAAACACTGTAGAATGCTAGTGACTCCTCACATGTGGTAACAATCCTCATATGGCATCTTCTTCATAATAGGTGCTTTTGCTTCGGCCACAACGATATTTTCGAACTCTAAATTTCATTGGCAGTCTTTCAAAATGAAGGGAGGATCACATTTGCTTCACACATGTCATTAAAACTGTTCCTGGGTGTCTCTCTTGTCTCCCATAGGAGCAGACACAAGAAAACATTTTATATTCTCTATCCCTGCTCTTGTTTCTCTGGGACATTTCTGTAAACAAGCTTTGACCCTGTAGTTAATTAGTCCCACTCTATTAGCTCAGCACTTTGCTAGCTTTAGCTTCTAACCAACAGGCCTTTTTCTTGTATCCATAGAAGCCCTCTGGAGAAGCAGGCTGGTTGAGACTTTGGATCACGCTTTTTCTATGAACAGAAATACTCGGAGGGCAGGGGAAAAGCTAACAGATCATATATGCGTGCGATGGTGGGGGTCCCCTTATGGACATGACCGGGCCTTCTGCTCTTTCTGCCAGTATAAAGTAGTGCTGTTTTGCTGTGTGAATTTGTAAGGACTCCCGGTGGCTACTCCAAGAGCCTGGCGTGCGAAGGCTACAGCATGGGGCAGCTGCAGTGTGGAGCAGGGGAAAAGAGCAGAGTTTTGACTGGGGTTTTTTGAAGCTACAGGGCTTCCCTCTCTGCGCGTCAGAAACATCCAGGGAGTGAGGCGATGACTGGCGATATTAGATATGTATCACCAATTACCCAGACCATTTGTACAGTGAGCCCGGCCAAGGCAAACAGCTCCCTGTTAGGCTATATGTTACTGTCTGCATACATTTCTACTGTCTGGGAACTGGGCTGAGATTTGGAGGTGTCTGGCTTGTGTTTTTTCTTGGAGGTTTTATTATTGTAAAAAAGAGGCTTAGTCTAGCTTTCCTAAAATGGTTAAGCTTACCATGCCTATATATATCTTGAATTTAATTACATACACTATTCAAACATTGTCCTGAGTTTATTCAGTGTCCAAATAATTTACATACAGTATGCAAAACATATTGTACAATTTAAATAAGGATTGCCTTTTTCCATATGGATTGCGTGGATGTTAATGCTTACAAAGCCATTATGTTTATCAGTCCCAACTTTTTTCTTTGTTCCATTCAGGCAAGCTTATAGATGATAAACATTTGCTCAGTCCAGTTCCACGCTGCACTTCATTGCTTGCCATATTGATTGTGCTGCAATATTCATTCAGCTATTTATCTATGGTGTGACCTATGTTCCCTCAAATGAGGTCGAGGCACTGCAAAAAATGTACTGATTGCTGTCTCCTAATTGGTCAGTTTCCAGGCCTAGGGCGGGCAAACAGGGACACCAAGCAATCAGCTGCCAGTCCATTCGTCCAATCACGGGGCTTCACGTGGCCTCCTCAAAGTCACCCACTAATTGGTCCCATTGTCCATCAGACCGGAAAAGGATGACAGAGTATGTGTTCATGTTTGTGGGGATATGTTCTGTCTAGCCTAATCCAGTATACTGTAGTAATACCAAGTGACCCCATTTATTGATTTATTGTTAGAGCTACATAATCACATTTCAACTTTTTCAACTGCAGCTAATAATAAAATCTACTGTGTCAAATTAGAACTACAACTATCAAATGATTGAAAAATTTTAATTGAAAAAGAGTTAGTGTAAAGTTACATTTCTGTCATTATTGTGCTGCCCCAGTTCTACTCATACTTTATAGCTAGTATGAGTAGAAAAGTTCATTTGATTTTTCTGTTTTGAATTTTTTTTTTCTTGTTGATGCTTTCTACACATATTATTAATAGCAGTATAGTTGAGGAGATTTGCTCAAAAAAAAAAGGATTGAATAATGTTTGTGAGTTTGAAAACGCTAGACAAAGAGCTAATTATTTTAAAGAGCTCTTATCTGTTTTTTCTTTCTTTCTTTATATATATATATATTGCTAACAAACTCTCCAAACTCTCGATTTGACTCCACTATGAAATCTAACACATATGGATTTATTTATTCCTGCTAACTGCAAACCAATCCGTAACATTTGAGCGGTTATTCAAGGTTGTCTAGACGATGGCTAGACATTATCAAGGAGCATCCCAGGTCCAGTAATTGTCTTATGGGTGTCCAGCTCTGCTCTAATCAGTTTAAATGCAAGAGTCTGTGGCTAGATAAAAGCTATGAGTCTGTGGTGATTAGTCTGCTGCCTGCCTGGGTTACTGCAGGTGTGTGTGTGTGTGTGTGTGTGTGTGTACGTGTGTGTGCCTGTGTGCGTGTGTGCCGGTACAGTAGCTGCTAGACACGTTTCTCTGCCTTTGATTCCTCAGAGTGTGGAAGATATGGAGGAGTAAAAAGATTCAAAGAGGCGAGCAGCGAAATGAGCAGCCGAACAAGAAGACTGAGGTAGAAAAGCGATGTGAACCATGTTAAAGCATTTTGACACTGATCACAGGGGTGTATAAGGGAGCTATCTATGGAAAAAAGCACAGTACTCGATCTTGTTTTAGACTTGAGTAGGTGCTATATATGTTCCAAATAGGAAGTTGTCTATGAAACTGTATAAAATATGCTGATCTGTAAAAACATAAAACCTTAACGTAAAAATAAATGTAAAATAATGTAAAAAAATGGTAGGTGCAGTTCAAAGTATGCTAATAATGTCAAAAAGTGAATTAACAGTAATGTTAAAATGTCAAACTTTATTTCAAAGTTCAAAGTTCAAAGTCAACTTTATTGTCAAAATCCATATGTACAGGTTGCACACACAGGATCTGAAATTGCAGCGCTCCCTCGGCCCACAGTGAACATTAAACGTCATTAAACAAAACATAACGACAAAACATAACATATACACATAGCAACAAGTACGGTAGGCTTATATATAATACAAATAAGTAAAACACACAATGTGTAGCATAATAAAGCTCAAACGGTGTCATTAGTTGTAGTGCAACTAATGACACTGTTATAACAAAACAATTATAACAAAACTCTATTTTTAATTCAAAATCATATCATTTCAATACTAAAAGTTTCTTTAATATTAGCATGTGGTCAGATGACTAAGTTTACGTAGCAACCAGTATCTGGGAATAGATTTTTATAGAAAATAGAAAAATTAATATCAGTAGCAGTGTTTATCCATACTTGACTAGTTTTACTGCTACTCAAACAATACTATCTGCCTGGGAAAAAGACATGTCAGCTACCCCGTCGTCCAATCACGTCCCACCTTTATGATGTCGTCCAACACTCTCACACATGTGAAATGACTAAGGGACCGAAAAAGATGTTCCAGAATAGCCTTTTATTGCCTCATAGGTGGTAACCAAACACAGCATGGCCCGAGTTTGCCGCTGTCTAAAAAGAGGAAATTGTATCATGTTCTCAGAGTGAAGGGTGAGTTTGCTTTTAGGATTAGGGCTGGTGTCACCCTATCACTTGGGTCAGCTGGAAGAAAGGGTAACATCATGAAGGTAAACACAGGGACTTCCTCCTCTCCAGCCCTGCTCCATTCACACGTGAAACTGGCTCTTGTTTTGACAATCTTTTTTTTTATTGGCTTCACTGAACATCAAATGTGTGAGAAGGTAACAGCTACAGGTGATGGGATGAAACTAGTCTGAGGTTTGAATTCAGGTTGATCCTGGCTGATTTTGTCATATTCATCCTATAGGGCTGTTTTTTTTTTTTTTTATGTTGATAAATCTCATTTTTGAATCGATTTTGATCAAAAACAAAATTAAAATGGGTTTTATTATTGATTTTACAAACATAAACGAGACAACTGGTGACATTTAACACATAAAATAATCTAATTTCTTCTTCCAAAGTGGAATTCTGCTCCAAACCACATGCTTTACTGACAGCGGTTTGGCTGTCGACACCTTTATAAAAAAAAACAACAAAAACACACACAATTATATCACTGATGATTAGAAGATCTCAATCTCTTGTAAAGTTTGATTGATTGACTAACCCTATTGAACGTATGCCTCTAAGAAATAGACTGAGTTTAGTGACCCAGTATGCCCTTACTATCACAAGTGATTCAGTCATTTGACATGGCCACACACTAACCTATATTGTGTTTACATAATGTACATATGAATTTATCATATGCATGCATTAGATTAGACGACCTAAGTCATGATGTTGTACATTGTAACTGTATTCTTGTTTTTTATAAGATGTTGTTTTGTAGCATTTGAATTCACATCTAAATCCTCTTTGATTTGAATAAAGACAGTCGGAGTTGATTTGTTCCAGTAAGGGCGCACAAGGGAGAGGGAGATGTATCTTTAGCTGCTATGTTATAATTGTGGCACGCTAATGATGTAGACACATTCTCACTGTCTGTTTACAGGAAGCGCTCTTCTTTAATTTGCGACTGGCGTGAATGCCAAATGCCTATATCTAATTACTGCTGTTTGCTAAAAGACACTATTTACACACACTTTTTGCCTTGTAAAGATTGGCTGTTTTACTGAGGAGAGAATGTGGAATCAAATGTGTAAACATGACATACATGTTTTTTTCTAGTAATCATTTTATTTTTGTGAACTGAAAATATGCAATCTTATTCTCCTTTAGTCAAAAACTTGGCATCTGAGGGTTCGCAAGGTTTATTTTTGTGGTGTAATTTGCTTCTTGTGTAATAACAGACTTGAAAACAGGATGGCACTTTTTTTCTTTTAGGATATACTTTCTTTGATCGTAAATGTAACTTTGGAAAATACACCAACTTTCACTTTAAACCATATACCATGTGGTGAGCTATAGTATTTTCAATTGTACAAAAACTTCCTGTATCATACTAGACTTATGAATGACAACAATATAGAAACCACTGAACCACAATCAAAACAGCTTTTCTTCTACCTCTGGGATATTGTTGAACTATATAAGGCAACTGGCCTTTTAATTAATAATCAACTATCATGAATATTGTCATCAAGATTAAATATGAACTGCTGCTTTTGTAAAAATATGTTAAGTACTCAAAAGGAACTAACTCAAGTGAAAAAGACATAGGAAGTCACAGCTCAGAAGTTTAGACAAAAGCCATGGAAACAATAAAGGCCTGAGTGAGAATAGTGCATTGAGTAGTGCATATAGACATAGGGCATTAGGACTTTGTTTTGTAGAATGCCATTGTTTTGTTCGTGAGCACTCTCTCTTTCTCTCTCTCTTTCTCTCACACACACACACACACACACATACACACACACCCAGGGAGAACAACAACATTTATTTAAGCTTTTGATAAAGAGATTAGCCCATCTTCCTTCACTCTTAGCCAAGGGGGTCCATGTTTAGGAAATCCTGGCTTTCCTGACTCATATTGTACATTTTTGGATTATTTAAAACATCTGATATGAACCTATTTTAGCCAGTGGGAACGGGCACATGAATAAAATGTTTTCGCTGATATTACAGGGCCTTGCTGCGCTAAAAATATTTTCCAGTGTTTTGATATATGTATTATTAGGCCTATCGCAGTGGCTGGACTTGAGCTTAAAGCTACAAACAGCAAAGCGCTAATTTTAGCCTCCAAAGAGGATAAGGATAAATAGCTTGCTGCCAGTTTGCCATATGGTCTCTTGCCGATTATATTGTGTCAGGAATATTTCACCCCCACCCCAATGACACATAAACACACATCTGTTGTTTCAGCATGAACCAAGCTGCAGATCTTACAAACAGGCAGTTACTTCAATTTCAAAAATCCCCATAGGCAAATACACTACTCTAAATACCACGTCTTATTTTTCTTTCACTAGTAAAAGTTATTCAGTAATAATATCCAAATTTCACATTGCATTATACTTATTGAACACACATGTTGACCCTATATAATGCAACTACTATTTCTGCATACTTTGACTTTTATCTTACTTGTTTATCCAGTCATCTCCCCTATGACCATTATGCAGAAAAGTAATGGTAGTTCTTAGTAGACAGCAATAGTTCATGCTTTTGTAAGAATAGAAAGAAATGTCAAGTTGAAAGTGTCATTTCCAGACAGGAAATTGTTGTTGCGGCGATGGCGGCCTCATCCAGTGGTCCTTTTTATCCACTATAGCTTCCAGCTGCAAGGTAACATTTGGCCTCTACTGTAATCTCCTGGTTTCTATTCCCAGTTGTAAGTGAGCCCCATAGAGGAATATAAAAAGTGCGTCTCCCTCTCTCTCCCTCACATGCATATGTTCACATGTAAATGCACTCTCGATTATTTTCCCTCTCTCTTCCTCACGCTCTCTACCTCAAATTGAAATAATTCAATTTATGGACACAGTTCCAGACCTCCCCGGCTAAGACCATTATGCATGGAGCCCCCCTCCTTGCGAACAAAAGAAATGCAGAATTTACCAGCCTGCGCTCCCAACAACACCCACACAAAGCCAATTTCATGCCAAGAAAACACCAGCACCAACCGCCATTTTTGGTCAAACCCCGCACCTCTAAGTACATATCTCTTAACCAAATATGGGTCAATATGGCTAGAAGCTCCTTGGAATCTGCATAATTTCATAAGCAGTGTGGGGGTCCTAAAATTGTACTGGCCCCACATGGTAATATTTTAGCTGCCTTTATACTTGCAGTGCCAAAAAGTTTTTCAGCACTTTGTGTCCCTTGTTCTAACTTTTTGAGGTATGTTTCAACTTTTACATTAAACATTCTACATGCTATAATTCAGTAAGCTATTATGGAAAATGGATTGTGCATTTACTCCTGAACAACAATGACTCATTCGATTTTGTACTTTTCTAACTATAACACAACTGTAGAGAATTTGTAACGGATGAATCTTTTGGTTGAAAAGTGAAATGTGAAAACCTATAAAAGTAACTAATGAGGGTTTCTTGGGAAGTTCCTGATGGATTTTCCTTTGTTTATGACCAGAGCTTGACCTGTGGCTGACTTGGGCCAAACATGCTTCTGTCCATTCTCTCCCCTTTCGACATGGATACCTGCTTTAGGGATCCAAACAGGGAGATAAAGAGCTCGGTGAAGTGTTTGAAAAGAAGGCTGATAACAAATAGCTGGAGGTAAACAGGAGCGCGCAGAGGGGTGGGCGTTGACTCAGTGTGTTGTGATGAAACCACGGCAGGCCACTTGTGCTACACACACAAACTCACATTAGGATGAAACCTGATAGTCCCTGTTCGCTGTGAGCCAGTGAAACTCAAAGAGATGTGCAGGGGAGGCTGAGATCCTCTGTGATAACCTTAGTAAAGATGCTAATGGCGGTGTCAAACTTACACACTTATGCCTTTTGTTGCCTCTGTCCCAACATTTAAGACATGTTGTTGAGATCAGATTTCAAGTCAATGGAAATTTCAAGAAAAAGAGTTTTAATTTGGGACAAAAATTACCAAATTCCTTTTACTAAAGACCATTTTAGATAAACCTACTAATTTCTCGCATGATTTGTATTTTTGATTGTAAAATAAAAGTATTATTGCCTCAATAGAAATAGCTTCCATTCCTAGAAGAAGGTCAAAGGTGTCGGTGTTTCTAATATAGCATTCGAATCAAGACACTGAATAACCAGTGCCAGTCCACATTATTAGCTTCTCGGCCCCATTGAGAGTCTCTAGGCACAGAGGTCATACTTTTACAGGAAGTCACCCTGTAGAGAGGTCCAGGAAGTACCTCGGCGGGACCGCGTGCCCCGAGTGTCCATGGGGGACATATCACCCTTGTCCACATGGGGCCCGCGCAGCACAGGAAGTAGGCCTGCTGTAAAACCCACTCATTTCCTCTTCCTCTTCGAGTCCTGTCCCCTAATGCCTTATCTGGGGAGGCTGATAGGACTACAAATCCCCCAAACACCACATCCTGTGCCTATCAAGGACGCAATGACAAGAAGCAGGAAGTCAAAACGAAGGCACAATCAACAATGGTTTGAACTTGTTAGTAATACCGTACAGATGCCATGGTTCTATTTGTCACAAAAACTGTTGAAATGACTACTAATTGGAAGTACAGCTCATACATCAAATTGCCTTGTTTTTTGTACATTCAACACATTTTCATTTAGTCAATACATCCTCATGTCAAGACATTCTTGCAGCTGTCCAAACTTTGTATGCAATAATAAAACATGGCTCTTTCAATACTCTAGGTCAGGCATGTCCAAACTATGGCCCGTGGGCCAAATGCGGCCCTCAGACAAATTTTTCTTGGCCCTCAGGCTTCCAGGTGAATTGGCCGAAATTACCTTGAGCAGCACTTTTGACTGCAAGTTTTTTGAAAATCTACCTTGATAAGACAATATTTAATATTTATTGTGTGGTTTTGTGGATCTTAACATGAATAAAGGACTGATCGCTCATTCTAATGTGTTAAACATGAATATTTCAATTATTCACTGTACTGAGCACCAGTCTATGGCCCTCGATCGGCCCTCTGCTTCGTCTGTGTTTAGATATGTGGCCTGTGATGAAAAAAGTTTGGACACCCCTGCTCTAGATGATACTTTATTGTGGAGAAAAAAAAAACATATTTTCTAAACCAACACTGTAGGCTGAGCTCTGATAAAAAAAATCCCTTTTTTAATGTAGGGGGCCAGTATTCTAGTCAGGGATGTTAAAACCTTATGTTATCCCAAAAAACCCTGCATGTAAGCTAATGCGCTATTATTAGCCCGTTCCACCGCAGGGTTAGCATGCCTGTATTATCTAACTACAGGCTGCAGTTTGGCTGGCACTGATATTACCATGAGTGGGAAAATCCTTCTGTATTATACATGTTTATCTGCGCCCATGTCAGTCAAACTCTGTACACTGTAAAATAATATGTTCTGGCACTTATGCTTTAAATACTGTATGGGAGTGCTATTGGATAGAGCTTGGGTAGTGAAATTATACATGTTTAGCTAATTTTAGGTTATTAAAGGGGTTGGTTTACAACTCAAGAGGGGTATTTATAATTATACGAGAATATTGTGTTTCACTGTGTTTAGCTGCTAAATCTTAATCTGAAATTACTTTGGTGATTCAGAGCTCACTCACGTTTTATATTTGGATTTGGTTTTAAGACAAAATACATAAAATCTATAACTGTAGTGCCCACACCTACACTTAAAATATGCTCTAGTTCTGGGTTATACAGTATGTGCTCAAAACAATAATTTAACAATGAATATATATAATACAATAATTCCTGCTGTAAATAGAGGCGACTCTCCACAGATCTGAGTTGTAATGTAGTGTAGTGCTGTAACCTGCTCGTCTCCTTTGAGATAGATAGGTTTAATCTATACTGTGGAACATTCAAGACAAAGGAATAACATTTCCATGGAGACAAGTAGGTAGCGGACCCTCCACCAGAAAAGTTGCACAGTGCACCTTTAATGATGCCTCTCATGTTTTTGAAAGCGTGTTGTCCCGTGTTTAGATTGAAGGACTTTGGATCGCCCTTCAGTGTGTCAGCTGACTTTTGGAGAGACCTTGGTGCCATTGTGCTGTTAAGTGCTCTCAGCTTTTGTTATGGTCCTTGTCCCTGCTGCCTCCCCTTCCCCCTTTCCATACTGCTGCATTTTCCTCCTCTGTCTCTTCCTCCCTGTGCGCTGTACACTTGAGCTCGCCTATTCAGAGGTGTCAAAAGCCAGTGAGGCAACCAATCACAAGGGTGAGGGTTTTAAGTGGGAAAGAATCAAACATAAGGCTGGATTTAAGTAGAGAATGTATCTATGCATGTATTTGCCCTGATACTTGTTAAATGTTGAGATCATACAAAAAGCTATAAACAACCAATAAACAGGATAGGTGCAGCAGGTGCTTTTTGCCACAACCATGTACATATGACACTGTGGGAGAGAGGTGACTGGCTGTCCTTTGATGGCCCACTCTGCGTCACCTCTCCTTCTAAAAAGCTTTTCTAAAACTGCCCAAAAGAATTTCAAACTAGGTACATTTTAAAACCCATTTTTTCCTTTCACATTTTGAAGTATTTTAAGAAGATTATGATTAGCTGTTAAATTTAAGATTTAAGATTAACTGTTAACATGACGCAGTAGTCAAATTTTAAATCATGTCATTTATATGTGTACAATTAACATACATTTGTTTTGGTTTTGGTTTTACCACATGTCCTTTGTCATATTTCTCTTGATTCCTGTTAGACTCAAATAGGCTGAAGTACTTAAAATATAGTGAACCAAAGATTGTTATGAATACATTTAACCCATAAGCAACATATTTCTGTCTCACAACAAACAGAATGTATGTCTTTCTAAAGTGCTCCCATTTGAACTCAGTCTGGCCTTCTATCATCAGCTTCAAAAAAGGAAAATGGCAACACACAGACAGCAGAGGAAAAATCAATAGTTACACAGTAAAAGTGCTCAACATGAAAGGATGAATTGGCTGCTCAACACTCTCATTCTAGGTTATACCGTCTCTTCCACCTTTTGTTTTACTCTTGACTGGTCTGGAAGCAGGAGTGAAAGCCTGTGTGCACGTGTTGTGTGTTGGTGCGTGGTTTTAATGTTGAGTGGGTGCCCTGGGCTGGGGGCAGTTTCCAGCGTGTCAGCCAGCCTGTGGTGATGACCCTGCACTGGGGAAAATGGCACATGGAGAGCACTCACATTTACACTGACATTTTTGCCATTACCTATGGCTATGTCAACAGGCCTGACCCCCTCCCTTTTCGCAGCTAGCTATGGCTTCTGCTGTAGCCACTCAGAAAGAGAGGAAAATACACACTATATACACTCATCTATGATATTTAATAATAAAGATAATTGTATTTGTGTAGCACTTTTCAGAGCACTCAGAGATGCTTTACAAAACAAATATTAGCAATAGACAAATAATACAATAAAGATAAATGGTTGGTGCAGTCACAGAGTTGCCGAGGTTCAAATGAATAGCTGTAGGATGGATTGAAAATGTATCTTAAAAAATTGAAACAAAACCAAATTTGGCTAGTAGAATTAAAATCATAAGATCTTTTTGTATGTTTCCCATGTCCATCTTGTATCTGAGCCATACACATTCGTTATTAAGCAGAAGTTGACTTAAATTATTCTTAAATCTCTTTCTAATGAGATCGCCAATCCTTGTAAATGACTCACCACTTCACCTTCACTATATTCACCTATAGCACACAAAACTGTCATGATTTACAGTGACCCAGGTTGTTATTGCACGTTGCTTCCTATTTTAGCTATAATTATATCAGTGAGATTAATTAATAATGCAATTACCTTCTTTTTATTGTTCAGATACAAGCAGGCACTGCATTATGTAGTAATGGCGCATTTTTTTTTATCTGTTTAATCAAACTGACATTTATTTGCATGTCAACATTTCAAAGTGATGGTTGGCACTTGCTGTTTGTAGTAAGTCTAGACTTGCCATCTTGTTTGATTGACACTGTCCCTGTAGTATCAGCCATGTAAAGTTGCATTGGAAATGCTAAAAACAAGTCTAAAAGTGCTTCTCAACTTGGGAATTCTCGCAATATTTGGCTGTAGGAGGGGCTTGCAAAGGTAACCCCCACTACCGCTTGGCCCTTGTAGCCCCCTTTCTAGTCTCCAGCTTATGAATGGCCTGAATACAATAAGCGGCATTTTTTTCTCCTCTCTCCTTCCCTCCTCCCTACTTTCCTCCCTCTTCCTAGCCTTCCGTTGCCCCTCTGAGGATTGCAGGGAATGTAATGTATGTGTGTTTGCATGTGTGTGCTAAAGCGGGCTAAAAGGCAGAAAAAAGGAGAAATGGTTAAAGAGTGGGAGAGGACTGTGTGTCTAAATTTCACAACTAAATGTATGTATCCCATGTGGAAGTGCACAAGGCCCCTGTAGGCCTGGGTTTGGCCTGCTGCAGTCGGGCTGGGGTCATGTGAGCTTTTCTGGGGTGTGAAACTTGAGGAGTGGCCCATGAGGGATCAGCTCCAGGTCACTCGCACACTCAATCACACTCTCACACAACAAATAGCCCATACACTGTAACTGCACCGTCATAAACTGTACGCTGCCCCTGCTCTCCTCCACGCACTATAAAACCTGGCAAAAACATCTCCCAAAAATGCTTAGCCATCTGTGGATCATCCCCGAATAGAATACAGCCCAAACCAGAGCTAATATTCATAACCTTTATTCCCGTGAAATTATTAGAAAGCTAAATGTCATAATTTTCTCTGTGCTAGAAGCGACGTGTCTGACAAGATTGCCTTTCTCAGATGACTGACTAGTGAAGCGCTGGCTGTTAATTTGCCAGGCAGCAGAAAAATGGCTGACACCTCGGATTGGCACGTGTGCCGTGCTGTAAAGGGGGCAGGTAGTACCATCCCAGTGTTTTACATGGGTAATAATCAGATCATAACAGATTAGCCTAGATTCTGCTTGATAATGTCAGGGTACGCCTTGAGACAGAGATATGAGGAGGGTTGTTGAAGACCAGAAAACTGGACAGCAGACGTATTAAACAACCCAAAGGACTGCTAAATTATATATGTATAACCTAATTAATTCAGATATGTTTGTGTTGCTTTCTGCTTGACTGAAGTAAGAAAACTTCATGCACTTATGTATTTAACTTCACAGTTACAAGTGCATTAGTGCTAAATCACCAGTGCTCTGCAAAGCTCTTCCATGCCAGAACTGCAGCTGACATTGAGAGGAGTAATGAAGTAGGAGAGAAGGAAGCCAGAATGAGACATGAAGTGCTGTGGAGGCTTATAGAAAACCTACTGAAGCCGAATGAGTGCTCAAGTCACTGTGTGTTTCGCTAACACTAACGAAGCTAGTTAAAATGAGCACTAACCTAGTTTATATGTCATTATCTGTTTGCTGGCATATTGTGTTTGTGAGAGTGTGTATTTGTGTATACAGCGTGTGAGGGGACTGATAAAATATTCCTTCCCTTGGTTGGCCCGGGGGCATTTCAACTGCCCCTGGCTCCTTCCAGTCACTGGCCTGCTCCCTAATTGCCACACAGTCTCTCTCTCTCCCACACACACACATTTGGGGCTTCTGTGGCAGAAAACTCACATCCATAAAGAAAAGCCATAGATGCGTACATACAGACCAATGCACACATATGCATGCATGCGTACACCACTCATGAACACGCACCCCCACTGCCCCGCATTGATTCCTGTCCACCCCTGCCCCCCCTCAGCTCCCCCTCAGCTCCTCCTCTGTGTAGTTTCAAAGACGTCATGGGCGATCAGTAGGCCGGGTCCAGAGTTGTGCCTGTGGCTTTTCCTCATGGCGAGAGTGGAGTTTATGCTAGCAGGTCTTTTCCTGCCACTGGATGTATGCAGCCCACAGTTACAGGCTGCTGATGCCCATAATGAGCCTGGCAGCCTGCGTATGCAGAGGAAAGGCTGACTGCTCCACTGGCTCACTGGCCTCTTCAACTGCCTTACGTTTGACTGACAACATGCACTACTTACTGTCTGGGTGGATGGATGGATTTCATAGTATTTCACTGTTCTCTTTATGTCAGTCCAAAGCCTGCGTAGTTATGGAGAATCTGCTATTGAACCAAAAATGGGTTTTATAGTTTCATAACATTAGTTGTAGAAATAGTCAGCTGCATTCTATCCATTCTTTGTATCATTTGTGCTGTTGTGAGATCTGCTCCCCCTTTCTCCAAGCTAACGCTGCTGACATTTCCACAACATGGCTGCCAGACACATCTCCAACACCTTTCCTGTGTTACTGCTTCCTGCTCCCTCGGTCATTCTCATCCAGCTCCTGCTGCTTCTACTTTGACTGTGAGGTTAAAGGAAAGCACCAAAATCAGGCCCAGGCGTTACAGAGGCCACTTGTATCAAATTACCGCACAATACAATACTTACTCATACCGCACCAAATGTGGAAAAGCCAAATACAATGACTAATTCCAAATTCTTCATTTTGCCTACTATGAAATGGTACTTACAGTAGAAGATAATGTGGTTAAAACAACAATAAAGTCAGTAAACTTCAGATTCATGTTATTGCTATTTTATGATTACTAGTCCACCTACCAACTTTGGCATAAGATTTACTTAGACATAATGGTGTAATGTACTTGCATTGTGCTTAATATAGATAAAAAATATGTTTATTGATAATAATTAATACATAAATTAAACATACATTGATTTAGATAATTCTGTAATATATATTTTTTTCATAGTAATAGTAGAAACAACTCCTCAGAATCATAATCAGAATGTGTCATTTCAGTATAAAAATTACACAGAAATGAAACACTGTACTCAGATCCAGATTATCAGCAAAAAACAGTACAATAAATACTTAAAATATTGTACGTCAAGTGCAGACCTTAAAATGCCCCCCACCCATCCCCATTTTCTCAAGTGCTTCTAAGTTAATACTATTTCATCATCATCATCATCATCATCATCATCATCATCATCATCCTCATTAAGCTTACTATATGATATTTTATTCTTTACTGTATCTCCTCCAATTTACCTCACATTACAATGCCCTTAACCATTTCTCACCTCTCGCTTTTCTGCTTATGCTTGCACCAGTCCACTCCCCCACTCCCTCACCCACAGTACGGTACCATGGCCAGTTTGCCTCCGTCTCCTAACTCCTCTAACTTGCATGGGACAAGCCCCACGGTTTGTTATTGTAGGCTTTGCTGAACATGAGCCGGTCTTTACAACGGATTGAAAGCATTTGCTTCCAATGAAAATCTGGTCTTAGATTACAGGGCCCAGGCTCAGCTCCTCTCTCTACTCTGTTCCAGCCGTGGCAGAGACACATAGAGGAAGAGAGAGGAGGGGGCTCTCCTGGTCTGAAACAGTAGGCAGTATAGAGCCAGTTGTTAAGTCTGGGGTGCATTTGTCCTGGGCTAATGATGTAACTTAAACTTGAAATTGGAGTGTGCTTCTAAACACAGAGGGCTCATGGGAGTTTGATGGGTGGGGTTAGTGGGACTTCTTGTACCACTTTGGGCTTTAATAAGTCTTGAGCTTGTCTATAGATGAACTGTATTTGTAGTGTTTGTATTTTGTTGGGAAATACACTACCTGCCACATCTGTTATTTAACTAGAACTTATTCATTGCTTTCAGGATTACGTTTTTCAGACTTACCAGATCAGCTCCTTTGCACTGTACATTTCCTTTCTGAAAAGCCTCTCTCATCTCCAACACCTGGCTCATAATGGCTGGATGGCTGGATCACATATGCACCAATGGCATTATTGACCCATCATTCAATATAGTCTTACTTTCCATAATCACTAGTAATTTCATAAACACCATAGATTATTTGGTCTATTTTGGTCATCACTCTACATAACATGCATCACTAATATTCAGTAGTGTTGTGTTGATGTGGAGGTGCCTCCCCTCCCCCACTCTCCAAAGCATCCCCTCTGCTGCTACCAGTGCTTCATTAAAAAGCCTTCAATATTTGTGCATATGTATCTTGTGCTGCCAGAACAGTTGGACTGATGAAGAGGGGATGAGAACGCACTCTGGCCCAGTGTTGTTTCGTATGGATCATTGCGAGCCTCTCTCTCCTAATGGTGTATATAATTCAGGTGCCCTCCAGGCATGCTTTCAGGAATTCTTTTGCCTGAGGTAATGGGGAGCAAAGGCCTGGTTTTAGGCCCTTGATTATTCTATTGATGTGGCGGGCTGGAAAAAAGTCATCTCCAACCGGATTAGCGCCAACATCCCCATTAATTATCGATGAATCAGGGCTTAGGGTTTAGCTAGGTGCTGGGTGTCGCCCTCTGTAAGTTAGTGCAGCACGGGTTTGCCTGAATGTAGTTATCTCCCAGTGCCACAGTGAATTGACATAAAAGCTTAAGAAGTGCTTTGTGTATAATCAATAAATAAGCATCCAATTCTGCACAGTGCTTCAGCAGTTTTTATTTTAGCTTCTTTCCTTTCCTTCTTTTTCCCTTTATGAGGACAAAAGTCACTTATCTGCTTCTCAAATTTTCCGGCAGCAAGTGTTTACCTTGCCTCATGTTTCTTTTATTTTTCTCAAGTAGAATGTTGCTATATGGATAATAGCAATTAGACTTTGTACAGACGCAAATAGAATCATGGGTCTATAGAATAAGACGCAGTAAGTGAGTCTCTCTCACTGTGTGGAGTCTGGTGAATGCAGAGAAAAGGCCTTGGAGTATCTGTCCCTGCATGCTTAAAGACTCTAAGCTGTCTCAGTGTTCCCCTAAGGTGAGGTTAACTGGCCTTAATAGAGCCTTATCAAAGCCCTACAGGTTGCTGTAAGCAGCCATGATGCCATTGTTATGAAAAGCAGCTAGCTTTGTTATTGCTGTTTGTGCCTCTCACTTTCGTTTTTCCACCTATTTTGCTTTTTGCTTTTATTTTCTGCCCCCCTCCTCGTCGTCGCAACCTTGCCTTTTGTAGTGTCGTGTTCCTCTTTCCACCTCAGGTAAAATGGCAGAATGTGGTGGGGTGACGCTTCAATAACTATTTTCCCCTCAGGATAATAAAGACTAAATCTCTCTGTCATTTTCAATTCTGCGCCGGCTTGGATGGGAGAGTGGGGAAATGCGACCTTACAAGTCCTTTGTGCTCCCCTCCTCACACTCAGAGACGCAGCGCTTGGTGTGTTTTCATGTGGCGGGGAGAGCAAAATGAAAGGCAGGGTTATTTATAAATGTATTAAAAATGAATGCATTTATGAGGTGCTGTTTTCCAGCCATTCTCGCTTGCCATTGTTGTGTCTCTATACCCCTTAGTCTGTGCATACAAAGCCCTCTAGAATTCCTTGGAAATTGTATTTATTCCCTTTGAAGGAGCATGCATCACAAATTCAGGAAGTAAACAAATAGCGAGACTAATTTGCGCTGTCTTTTCCTGTTTGTGTCATGTGACAGGTGACGGTCTGGACAACAGCGTAGCCTCACCAAGCACGGGAGACGACGATGACCCGGATAAGGAAAAGAAGCGCAACAAGAAGAGAGGAATCTTCCCCAAAGTGGCCACCAACATCATGAGAGCATGGCTTTTCCAGCATCTAACAGTAAGTATAAGTAAACTTGTGCACAGTATAGCTTCCTACACAGCCACAGGCGCTCTCACTCTCTCTCACACACTTAAGATACCAATACGTGCTCATTGACACCACAAGAATCCACTCTTTTCTTCAGTCTACCCCAGTGCTGGTATGGGGAACACTTCAAAGACAAGGCCTGTGTAATCTGCCGGCGATCTCTGCTGAAACTGAATAACATTGAAGCTAAGGAGAAATGCCCCTAGCCATAGCTGCTGCAGATACATAGATGAACCTTATTAGAAACAAATCTGTCATTATTCAACAGATGTTGGCGATTCTAGGGTTTTGCATTTGTTTTACGCTATTTAAGATGAGAATACCAATATCTCAGATGGTGTTCTCACAATTTGGGTATAGGATTGTAATTCTAAGTTAACTTCTCCAATAGTAGTCCACCATCTCCTTGTTTCCATGGAGATGCTTTTGCTTTGCCTGGAACATTTCACAATATGTCATTAGAGTTATCTTACAAACCAATTACAGGTCAAATCTGTGGAGAGCCTACCTATAGTAAAAAAAATGTTACGGCATTTTTACTAATGGAACATCTGTACACCTAAACAAATGCAAAATAGTTATGTTTTTTGCTATACTGTGGAACATTCCAGGCAAGGCAATAACATTGAAGACAAACAGGTGGTGGACTCTTTACCAGAAAAGTTACATAGTGCACCTTTAAAGATACACCTTTTTCCCACTTTGCACTGGCTGGTATATTACAAATTGGTTACATCTTGCATCATTGTAGTTCTGAGACGTTTCACATGTAATCAATTCAGACTGCAGACCACAATTTAGATTATACTCAGAGGCACTACTAAAAATAACTTGACATAGTGGAAATGTTTACTGGATCTAAATTACACTGTTTGCAATCTAACCTATACTCCCAATACTTCTCCTAAAATGTGGAAAACATAATACAGTTTGGCTGAGGTTGGATTTCACCAAGCATCACACAAGATGCTGTGAAAAGTAATTTGGTTGTTGGATTGTGAATATTGCATGAACTTTTTCTATATTTATTGCAAGTCTTTTCTTTGATGTTGATGCATGATAAGGTCTATGAGAATCGTTTCACTGTTTACTGGCCATATGGAAGTTCATTGCATTTCAAACAGGAGTGTGTATTTGCAGGCAGCTATAAGACATTCTCGTTTTTTGTTTTTTTTTTCCATCTGACCCTATCCCCCAACCACTAACTCTTCATTGTCCGTTCACCTCCCTCTCCCTAACCTCAACCTGTATACCTCAGAAACCTTGAGGGCCACAGAGGAAAAGGTGTTTGAAACATGCACACTTCCTCCCCAAAAGCCAAATGTCATATAACACCAGGGCTCCAGCTTATGGGAGGCTTGTTCACTCTCAGATCTCCAACAGTGGGAAGGATATACGCGAGTGTCAAGGGAGCAAGGGAGAAGAAAAGAGCGGAGAGGAGAAGGCCAAGGACGTGAAGAAGAGGGATAAGGGGAATCTGTGGAACCTTTCTCTGCTCTCAAGCACTAGTCTTTTTTTTGGGACAGTGTGGGCTGAGTTAAAATAGGCAAACTGAATATACTGAAACTAATTTATGCCACTGACACAATCACCCAAGAGCAGATTTAAACTACAAAAAATATTCTAAATCTGTAATAGTACTAAAAAAAAAAACGTGCTGCAATAAATAAATAAATAAATAGCAGAATGAAGCACTTTTGTACTTACTTAGTTTGCTTCGGTAATGAGTCATAAAAGTTATTAATTCAACCTTTTAGCTGCTTAAAGTACTATATTTATGTACAGACGATAAATATTCACTCCAAAATAATATTGTTCCAACTTTCAATGAATGATAATTCATTATAGTAATTATCCTGACAGACCTAGTGACAAAAATAACAGAGAAGAAAAAAGTTGAAAGTATTCTGTGTGTGTGTTTTCAACATTGGGTATTATTGGATATTACATAATCCTACAAGACCCTTTGTTACTTTTCGATGAATGAATAACAAGTTGGTGCTTTTTCAATGGATGTCAATTCAAGTTAATTTTGTTGATGATTTCACAGCTGATTTCATATAATCCTTTGTATCGGAGTTTGGCACTTGATTTTAGATTTAAGAGCTATATTTTTATTGGCTGTTAGATTCAAATTGACAGCCCAAACCAAACCCTGGCATCTTCTTGTGCCCACCCTTTGTCTCTAAATGGGAGAGTCTGGCCTTTCAGAGATAGACCAATTACACAGATGTGACTGCAGTGGCACCACACCACTCTGAAATTAGCCAGGACTAAACTCGCATGGAACCCATTTACACAAGAACAAAGATGAGCAAAGTGAGAAGAATAGATTATGGTGTTAGTCTGGAGTTAGGTGTTTTCGGTATCCGCCTTCATACTTGGTGCCACTGGGGAGATATGCTGTGGGGAAAGAGGGAGGGGGGAGGAGCACTTAGGCACAGAAATATACAGAGTAGGTGGCATCAATGCTAGTTTTTAGGCTAGGACTACACAAAAATTGTATTTGTTTTTCAGATAAGGGTGACAAAAGTGGCTGATTCAAGAGTGGTCATGATTTGGAGATGGTGATGAAATATTGGCACATCTCAGTCTGACACACCCAGTGAGATCATACAGTGTTATGGATGTTGTTGGGACACGTTCACTGGGAGGATCACGCTGTGTTGACAGGGACTCAATGGAAAAATGGTAGCTTGAAACTGCTAAACTTGATGCAGCTATAGCTTCCTGTGCAACTGTAAGCCTGTAATGTTGGAGTATATTTCCATTTAATCATACCATTTTGCTTTTGACTAAAATGGCTAAAATATGGTTTCAAATTTGGCAACTGACTTATTAGCCATAAGTCAAATCATGCTATGTTTATGAACAATGTACAATATGGGTCTTTAGTGTCCTTGCCTTATATGAAGACAGTTGTGTTTTTTAAGGCCGCTACAAACTACAGGAGAATTTGCCTGATTTTGGCTGCGATTTGCTTCTCCCTGAGTTCGGGGAGGAGACTTTGTGTCTTCGTGTACGATTTTGAAGTCTCTGTGCTCCTCATGTGTGTGGTGTCAGTGTGACTCTCTGTCGCTCTGTCAGATCGTAACCACCAAACAACAGCAACGCTACGCTAACAGCCAATAAAACAGAGCGTCAGGGGCAGATGGAGTGACGGACACAGAGGTGCAACATACAGACTCAGGAAATAGGGAAAATAATGATTTCTCACCTCTTGTAAAGTTGTAAATATAAACTGCAGCATCTCATCCACATTATCCATAGAATTTGCCCTCTCCAAATAATGACACCCAGTCCACAAAACAGGACTGTTAATCCAGTTTGAGGCGTTCTTTGAAAGAACATCCATGCAGAGCGTGGATCGTGGTGAAGCTGCAGATTAGCATTAGTGACTCTACTTCCTGTGTCGCCAAGCTTCTGTGCATTAAAAAATCATGTATCTGAAGTATTGTACCAGATTTCACAAATAAAAATAACACAGTTTTGACTTGTATCTAAACTAAAAGTGCAGGGCTCTGATCTTTTGAACACTTAAGAGTCTCAAAGAGAGAGGTTTTACTGTAGACAGGAAACAGCTGATGCGAACTGCGCTCACAACTGTGCACCTTGTGATACGCAGCCATATCCCCCTGCAGTCTTTGCGATCGGAGATTTAAAATCTCATAAGATTCTCCTCGTGTGTGTGTGGTGTGTGCTTTTTGTCGCACGTTTAAAACTCGTTTAAGACCGAAAAATCCTGTAGTGTGTGGTGGCCTTTAACCTGAAAGAATCTGCATACCATCCCTATTGCTATCCTGTTGAACTAGTGGTGCTAAGTGAGTAAGGAGAGTAAATTCTGTAAGTTAGATTTGACATTCCTTTTAAACATGTTCGAAGTAGGTTGTCATTTTGTCTCATTCTTCGATCAAAATTGTCCCAATATTTACTTTACTACAAAGCTATTATTATATTATTATGTACCGCTAGCTCCCCAGCTCTCCTCAACAATGGTATTTTCTTGTTTAATTTAACAAGAAATGAGTAGTAAATGAAAGCTCAAGCCTCCAATCCTCCAGCGTTTCCTCTCCACTCCCCTATGAAAAGGCAATTTGTGAAATTATGTGATGGAGTAATTAGATAGAATTCACCTCGCCCGCCCCTCACACACACAAACACACACACACACGCACGCACACGCACACACACACCCACACACACACACACACACACACACACACACACACACACTGCATATTCCATTTAGATTGTTCCTTCTATTGTATGAAATGAGAGGAGGGGCTATGACATTGGTTAGCATTGCTGTATTAGGCTGGCAGACACACATACAATGCTGTGCTGGCTCTCCTCCCCTCTTATTTGTACACAGCTTCGGAGTAACGAGGGGCTAACCATGATTGCAGCTCATAAAAGGAGCCAACCCGCAAAACCCCCTTGACGAGCTCCCATTTGTGCCTCCTCTTTTAAAAACATGTAAAATCTAACTCCAGAGTATAAAAACTCCAACTGGAAGGCATAATCCCCAGTTAATACAATTAGAGTCTAATTTAACTGCTCTGAGACGCAGATGGAGCAGAGCTGGAGGTGCGTTCATTCTCCCCCCTGATTTTTTTATTTTTTTTTTTTACAGTGCAGTGTAGCAGGGCTTTTTGAGCAGAAACAGGTGTGAAAAGTGATATAATTCATTTCTGCGCTGGCAAAGAAAGCAAGCATGCAAAAGTGCAGCGTTGTGGCGCTGTAGTTGGGGGTTCTGAGTTTGCAAGTGGCTATTGAAAAATGTATGTTGTTTTTTTTTAATTTATTTATTTGACTGGGACAATACAGTCATACATAGTCACAGGTAGAGCATGCAGTGTGTAGCTAGTGCTTATTTTTAACTCTTGTCCCTGGTTGGACTTTTTCTACAGTTTAAAAACACAGCCAAACTAGATAGTCAAATAGGTGCATGATTACGTCTTGAACTTGGACTATGCTTATCAACCAGGAAGTTTATGTGCATGTTTTTGAAAATTTCCCAAAAAACAAAACAAAACAAAACATCTTGAGGTCAAAGTTCAAGATTGCCTCAGATGCTATTACTCTTGTGCTGTTTATTGCTGTAGCCTCCACTTGTCAGCTCCCCGGTCAGCTAAGGCATCCCCAGTCCAAGGCGGAAATTCCCATCTGGAGCCATTGTGACCTCCACTCAACCAATCACAGAATTTCACCCACATAAATCTGTCTTATTATCAAGGCCAATTTAAAAGGTCATGCAGTGTTTTTGAAGAGGACAATAAGAGCAAAGTGGAGGCATGGCAGAGTACTTTACAATTAAGTTAGTCCTGTGATTGTTGTTTGACGTGTTTTTCTTGCACAAATTGAGTTTCTGCATGAAAAAATTATCCAATCTGACTATCTAAGTCACTGGGACGCCTCAATAATTCCCTTACAAAAGGGAAATGAGCTTGAAACAGTGGGTCAGCTGACTTTTGTATGTGCCTTGTCATGATTTGTTCTTCATAATCTACAACAAAAGAGAGATGTCCGTCTTGATACTGTACAGTAATATAGCGCTCTGTGACCTTATGTCTCCGATTAGGTCTTAATTCAATCTAAGTGGCAGTCAGAAGCCAAGGCGCCACTGCATTAGAGATTTCAAACAGAGGACAGACAAACAGACAGATCTGCCAAAGGCCTAGTGTGACACTGTGACGGGACACAGGCAAACAAGAGAACAAGTTATAGTTTTATTTCACTGATTTTACTCACTTTCACATACTTTATCTCTAGCACTGGAACTAGCTGTAGGCAGTGTGTGCTGGCCAGTATGAAGACCCCTCTTTGTGTCAATGGGATCTATGTGTGAAGTCTGTAGTTTACATTTTCCTATACTGCTCTGTAAAAGCAAGAGTCCAGTGCTAAAATGATTACTTTCTCAAGACTGTATTACTTATAGACATAAAGATGGTTCTATAGCATTGTGGTTCACAAACATTTAATCTTATAATGTATTTGGCAAGTGAGTCTGCAGCCTGTCTGCTTAGAAAGATAACCTTTCACTCAATCACAATGGCTAAATGTTGAGGCACACATATGTACATGCCTTTGGGAGGAAGCTGTACTTTGCATATTGAAATCAAAATAGTCATAGTAACACAGTGAGGCATGGCAGATGTAAATGTATTTATAATTTCGTACAAAATGCCATTAGTATTTCAACCATAACCCTTCAGAATCACATTTAATAAACTTGTGAGCACAATAAAACCTGCAGAGAATTCCAACAAATACCTAAACAATACAATGCACAACAAGGATATTGATTTAAATAGAAATTCAGAAGTCCCGAGCTTGTGTATGTTTGCAGCACTGACCAAAGTCAGAGATGAGGCAGCTGAGTCAACCTGCGAACTCCCACAACACACAGGGCAGCCCCAGCCCCCACATTAACCCACACCTTGTAATGAAAACATCATCAATTATCCCTCCTGACAGGCCCCTGGGAGCAGAGGCAGACAGATCTCTTTGGGGGCTTCTCTTTGTCCAGTCACCCCCATAGACACATGGTATTGGCAATTTTCCACACAATATGTAACTCGCATCACGGCTCTTCGCTGTTGTTTTGTGTATTCAAGCTTGATAGCATATCTTTCCTCATGCACAGATAGCAAGAAGTGGCTAGATAGTGTGACCCCATCCATCTGGTCAAGTTGTAGGGGGCACAGAGTGTATCTGAATGTGCGTCTTTTGTGTTGGTTTCAGTGCAGTGTGTGTGCGTGTGTGTGTGTTCGGGTGTGTGCATGTGTGTGTGTAGGGGGTGTATAATGGTATGGCCGGGGCAGAGGGAAGTCATCAGTCCCGACACAGGCTCCTGAAAGGCCATCTGTTTTTTGACTGATGGACAGGATGATGGATGGATGGGCAAATGAATAGGGGGCATACAGTAAACGCTTTAGGGAGGAATTTGAAAAGATACATAGGTTAAGACGTATGTTAAGACATTGACATTCTCTAGATTTGGTTTTGTACTTTTGTTTAAACATTTATGCCTGAACCATAAGAATTTTGGTTAGTAACTTTGTAGAATTGTATTATAGTCTTGCAAGGAGTGATCTGCTGCTTTCTCTTTTGGAGGGCTTTGATCTTGTCAGATGAATACAATCTTAACAACAAAAGCACAAATGGCTTCCTTTGTTCTCTGCTATTTTAGAACAGACTACATATAATCTTTTCAAGCCATAATCCATAAAACCATAAGAATTGTAAACTAAAGACTCTTTGTAACAAGCTCAGTCATGGCAAACAAAGTCATACAATAAAAAAGACAAAGAAAAAAAAAAAACTTGGCTTGAAGACTTCATATCATACATGCCTTTACACAATATTATCTTGAGAGTCTAACATTTTAATTTTAAACATCATTACGAGCCGCCTAAGATAGCAGAAGGATATGAATGTTGCTCCGGCCTCAGTCAAAGGGCCGCTGTGTTTCTTTAAGAATGTGAGAACTTTACAGACTCTCAAGGTCGGTCAGTAGCAGTGAAGATCACTGGTCACAAGGGACTTAACATACTCCCCTAACCATAAAATACATAGGTCTGCTCTGTTGATTTACTTTAGACTTTCTCAGGGCTACATTTGTTTTGTAGGCGCCATTAAACCCACAAATAATAATGCTATTGTTCCCTTTTTTCATTTTTCATATTCTTACCCCTCCTTTCTAACCACCCCCTTCTATAAATTAATAGCTGGAGAAAAATGACACAGCTGAGTGTGTGGCTTCATTGTTGGACATTGTGTTATGGTGATGGATGTCTTCACGCCAATGCTGTTCTTTCACACTAGTTGTATTTTTCATTAACAGCTGTATGCCATAAGTCTGTCTGTCTTTGTCAAAATGCACTGATACCCTGCTCACTTCAGCTTGATTTAACAGTACTGTGTAAATGCAATGTTTCCATACACACAGATACACACTATGATGCCATGTTCAGTACAGTGCATGTCTACTGCAGTGACGTCAGCATCATAGTCGGGGTGTGGACTTCCCCACCAGGACTGCGGTATTTATTGGAGAGTGAGTGGCAAGTTGACGTCCGGAAGAGTCTGGGAAAAATATTGTCATAAGTCTGTGGTTAGCTTATGGAATGCTTGTAATAGAAAGATTATTATTGCCAGCAGTTGCGGATTGTATTTTTAATATAAGCAATGACTTTTGTTTTTGCATTGAGACATTAAGCACATTCAGTTAAGATGTTTGCAAATGTTGTCACCGTGATTGTTGTGAATTTATACAGCCTTTGATGTAAGCACTGTTTTGTGACTCTATGGAAAAAGCACCCCTGAATTATTAGGTCTTTGAATTTGAGCCCAGGTTAAAGATATTGGTATTGCAAGACAAAACTAGTGCCTTACCGGATGTGCACTTTGTAACTTTTCTGGTGGAATGTCCGCTATCTACTTTTCCAAAATATGCCATTAAACATCCATGGAAAGAAACAGTAGGTGAAATCAGGTCAGGTCTTTGGTGAGGCGTGCTCACTATTAAAAAAATAAATATTTTGGTCAATGTATAATTCATTACAGTCTACATACATTATATTAAGTCCATAAAATAAAGCATATTCAGAATCAAACTTCACAATCAGATCAAACATGATGATGCATTATTATTATTATTATTATTATTATTATTATTATTATTATTATTATTATTATTATTATTATTATTATCTACTGTTACAGCACGTTTATGGACATTCATCTACAAACTCACACTCACTCACAAAAAGAATGTATTTTTCTGTAATAAAAAAAAGCAAGATAAATAAGTTAAACGCCATACTGTGGAACATTCCAGGTCCATCTCCATGGAGAAAAGACAAGTAGTGCACCAGAAAAGTTACATAGTGCTCTTTTTATTACATTATATAGTTTACTTTTGCAGAAAACTACAATATGTTTTTTTCTATCGCGACCTCATATTCCTTCTGTAAGCATGAAGTGCCTTTGTGTCTCTGTCCTTGCGTGCGCTCTGCTGCCGTGGCTGCGGTTTCTCTGTCGTGGTAATCAGTTTGTTCGTTGGCTGAACTAATTTATCAATTCAGTTCCTCCCACTTGTATTTTCGCCCATGCGTGAACCCTGCGTCTCTCTTTCTCTTCGCTTCTACTCTGTATATCTTTCAGTTAGACAAAACACTTCCCCCTGAAAAACCATAAGGGCTCCCCATCTTTTATGCATGCCTTCTGCTTCTCTGACTTCTCTCCCATTTTTGCTTTTTTCTACATTTCGCTCTTACTCCATTGTTCCATAATGTACATCTGTGTTAGCTTACATTTTATTGCCCTTGAACTGTGCTATCCCTGTGATATTGGTGCCATTTCAAAGAGAGTGCTATTATTTATAGATAAGCTCTTGTATGATATGCTGCCATAACACAGGGCTAATGGTCTAATTGAGGTGTGCTCCAGTGCAGAGGCAGGTGGCACGGCTGATTGTAAGCAGGTAGTGCCATCTGACCCTGCCGAGAGGACTGGTCAAATGCATTTGGTTAGATGGCAGTGTTAATGTGGATGTGTAGGCTCCTGTGTTGTTTGTGTGTTAGTGTGGCGGCCACTGGAGTGAGAGGAAGCATAGTTAGTGAACCAGGTGGTAAATACATGCAGGCAATAACTCATGGTGAAGGACTCAAACAGAGCTAAAGGCTGGAGCAGCACAAGGACACTCCGATTGGACTTTTGGATTTCATAGCTTCGGTCATTATTGCAGTTATGCTTTATAGGAGGACCAGACGTTGATTCAGTCTGTGTGGCACCCCTTAAGCACAGCCTGTGTAGCTGTTACATTAGCAGTGGGGGAAGTGGGCAGGCATGAGGGTGCTGCTCACTTGTTTGTTACGACACATTAAGTCATTGATTTGTGAAAGCATGCACCAATGGAGATGGACCTTTCTTATTGTTGCAAGGATTAAAGGGTAGGTTGAAAAGGAAAGTGGAAAATGTGGAATATGAAAATTGCAAATAAATAAAGTCTACCTAAGCAGATGCCATGGTGGAATAGACAGAAGAGACAAAGAAGAAATAGAGCAACATCTTTCAATAATCTTGTCCTCTTTGCCTATTATACTTGGCTCTCTGAAGAGCATAAGGGAGCAATTGTGGAATACCTTTACCTAGTTTCTGCATTCTCCTTCACCCCCAGGGGCCAGCGGTGAGTTTCTAATTAAAACGTTAGGGGCAAAAGGGTAATTATGATAATAACATAATAATATTGCTAGGGTTATTAGAATGTTCTGTGGCCCCTAAATTGTTTCCTCTGAGAGATCACATTTCAGTGGCATTACGTAAAGTCAAATTTCCTTGAAAGTCAAGTGAAATGAAATGGTCTCTCTCTGGCTCAGATGCAATCTGAGAGTATGATTCCCCCCTGAATATCTCAGTGTGAGAAATCCTCTTAGGCTTTCACCACTGTGACATCTGTAGGGCTCCAATAACCAGTTACAAGCCCCATTTAGTCTCAAGCAATCATGTGGTTAGTGCCCAATTGTTCTATAATTGTTTTTATTTGGTTGCCTCAAAATCTCCCATAATAGTACTTTGTTTTTGCTACAGTCCTGTGTATTGTAGCCCTGTTTAACAATTTGTTTTTAAGCTGCAAGATCAGTGCGAGAACAGTAGCTTGGAGCGCTGTAGCTTGGAGCTAACACACTGGCACAGTGAGGAGTGTCCTGCTGCGATGCCTCAGTGTGCTGTGGTACCTGACTGGGATGAGGCTTTATGGATCCTCCTACTACCCATTTACACACCCCCTTCATTGCAGGCAGCCCCGAGGCAGCCCACCTCCAGCTGTGGCTGCCGTTCATTGCTCTGCTTGGTGCAAGCACCGATTGCTTTGGAGTGCTTCCCCTCGTTCAAATAGGCGGTAATTACGGGCTTAAAGAGGTTTAGTGGTCCAGCAAACTACATAATCACCCCCTGAATTAGCCCCAGCTCATCAGCCTCAGTCCAACGAGCAGCGTTCACCACTAGCACTAGCTAGCATACGCACCCCCTTTCCTTTATTGCGCCGAGGCAAACACAGCAGCAGGTGTTGTGCAACATCCGGCTCCTTAATAAATTTAGCCTCCTGCACTGCAATAGGAGGACTAATGAAGCACGCCCTATCTCTTAGAAAAGCCACTGTGGACGACAGCAGCCCCACATACAGTAGGCTACATGTCATCAGTATTATCAACAGAACATTGATTTAAGGTTCAAAATACACATAGGTAAAAGACCCACCAAAAGTTTCACCATATACATTAAAGTAACTATCATCACTCTGCTAAACCTGCAGAGTCAAATATAGCTTTAACTACTTCAGTTTGTTCACAATGGGCAACGATCTAAGACAATTGTGCTTTAGTGGATATAGTATAGTAACTTAAAATAAAATATGTTTGACTTCAAAATCCCTATTTCCAATCTAAGATGGTGATCTCTTATGACAAAGACAGGGAATCTGGGGGTGTAGCCATGTGTATGTCGTGGTAAAGGGGCTGGTGAATAATTCATTCCCTAGTGTGGAGTTCATTTTCTATATCCCTATTGCTATGTAAGATACATGTAGGGCTCCAGAGCATGACGACAGGGGGCGTCTACTTCGCGTAAACTTTGCATACAACATATTTACATCTGACTTGTGTGCCATGTTTATTTGAAGGGTCTTGCCGTCTGTTTTTTGCTCTGGTTTCTATTTTGTGTTATGGCAGACCAGAATCAGAGGAAATTAGGTTAGCACTGCTTTTTTCTCTTGTTTGCTGCACTCTCACTCCCTTTTTCTTGTTTCTTTAATCCCCCCTTTCTCCCAGAGCCAGCTTTGTTGCTGGGTCCCTGCTCCCTAATGAAGTCAATGGGATGTCAGTCAATGCCACCTACACAGAAAGGAATTCAAAAAGGCATACTTCTGACTGTGCTGCATTCAAGATGTAACTTCCACTCAATGAACAAGACATTTGGAAATAAATTGGGAACTTACTGCAGGAAAAATGGTTTGAAAAGCTTGTTTTAAAGTCTGCATATGCTCAGGGTTCTGGGCATTTGTTGTTAGCATAACAATGTGCTCGCCTCCCCAAATATTTAAGGTAATCTCATCCACTTCTGGCAAGGGCAAATCTGCACTTCCAGTAAACTGTGTGTACATAAGTGTGCGTGGCTGTGAACATGTGTGTTGTTGGGTTTGGTATGACACCCCAATGCCCTTCTAGCCAAAAAGGCCCCTGGATTAGCCGTCAGGCATTCCTGATGGGCAGCTCGCTTTCCACGCAGAGTTGACCCGGGAAGAGTAAGGGGAACAGGTCTTGACAAATAAGCTTGGTTACTTTTACTAAAACTGCCAGGTCAACAGGCATCCACAGTCATCTTAAATCAACTTAGTTGCAGCTAAAATTCACAAGACTAGCCCAAATGGACTCACCCTTTTTGCACTGTAAGATACCTTAATGCACATGAGTATACAGACATGAATAATAAATAAAAGCTCCAAAATCTCAAAAGTGAATGAGCTCCATTGACCGTAACTCACATGGATGTACTTGCATCTTTGGTTCCCACATAGTATTATTCTATTGGCCAAACACAACCAATACCATTTATTATTTGACCACTAAAATACAGGATCACTTTTCCTTACAGTGTAAGCTATCCTTCTCAACAGCTTGTAGATTGCTCAAGATTCTGGCCTCTCTTTAAAGCCATGACTGAAAAAATGCATATATGACTTTCTTCTCTTTTATTCTTGTCCAACCATCTTGATTCGTGCTTGCTGTTAGCTAATGTAGCATGTCAAGGCTTTTTAATAGGATGAAGACAGACTGGGGAAGTGTGGCTTTAAATAGTAATACATGTAATGATAACACCATGGCACTAATGGCAGAATAGGCATGGTCTGACGCCAAGATTATAGTTATTATTTCTCATCACTTTGTTTCACATGTCTTCCTCAAATAGTGGTCCCTTGGGTGAAATGCGGGACAGGGAGTGAAAAGAGGGGTCTCTCAGAATATGTTATCTGTGTTAAACCCCAGGGGCGGCACATATCAATTTCTCTTTTTCTCTCTCTCTCCATCCTGACCACTCTTGTACTGGTCTGTGAGGGTCAGACAGTCAGGGAGGGCTGTTGCTGATGCAAGGATTCTCATGACGCATAACACTGCCCGGAAACCAGAAGTTGTGACCATATATGGGCAAAGGTCAAGAGTTTTTAAGCATGATGGTTACGATGTGGTGCAATTGGTCAGAGAGCTAACAACATATTCTTAAGACCTGTAAAATATATTAGATGGGCTTTAAAGCAAAAATCTATATAATCTTCTGCACGATATCTTATAGATTTTTCTCCTGCTTGCAGACCCTTAGTAAATGGTAATTTTCTTAATAGTATCTAGTGAATCTGAGGTAACCTGGTGTCTTCAAACTGCTCCTTAAAAAATAATGTGAAATGAAAAGATTAAGTTCACAATCAGCATTACTTTTAGTTATGGCCAAGAGGTTGGTTAAGGGCGCACTGTAAGGTTCCACAGTGTGATTTTATTACAATTACCGGTTGCCTCTTCACAGATCTGACCTGTAACTTGGTCTGGTTTGGTCTCCATAAAGATAGAAAGGTTTAATACCATACTGTGAAACATTCCATACAAAGCAATAACATCTCCATGAAGAAAAGCATTTGACAGATCCATCACCAGAAAAGTTACACAATGCACTATCTTGGCATTATCTTTAAAAATTCCTTCCAAGACAGCACTTAGGATCATAACTAAAATTAAAAAAAAAAAAAGAATAACAATGGATATACCACATTTACTGGCAGTAGTCTTGTCTCTTGCCATCACATCCACACAGGATTCCTCAGCCAGACTTCCCAACCTTTACTCTGTGTTCTATACATGACGCGTATGTTCCCATGTCTGACAGATACAATGTTACTAATATAAGACAACCAGATCCTCTGACACATGCATGCGCGCACACAGCTGGACTGATAAGACAGAGAATGGCCCTCCTCCTGGTGCACACATGCTCACAGTCTAGCCCAGGCCAATGCTACAAGCCGGCTGGAAAATCTCATGAAAGGAGTAGTATATTTGGAGAAGACATATCATTAAGATAGGCGGAGGGATGGAGGAAGGGAGGGAAGGATCAGCTGAAACTTTCCATCTGCTGCTGTAAAGGACATGTTATTGCGTTGCACCAAAAAAACTTCTCTTTCTGTGTCTCTTTGTCCGTAAGAGGCCGAGCTACACTCCTGAGGCGCCATTCAAATAGAGTTCAAACTGAGCAACCTGTTAGACTGGAAATACTATAGATGGGGATGGAATTGTGCAGTTGTTTAGCAAGATGAAGACTAGAAATGTATTTGTATTACATATTAAAAGGGTAGGAGGAATGACTCCAGCTTTTGCCAGTTTGCATATTTTTTATTCTGGGTTGTGTAGTACCAAATGGGTCGCTCCAAGTCTTTGTCTAATTTCCTGTGTGTCAATATGTCTATCTAATTACACAAATCCAAAATAAATCTAAGCATACCATATTTACATTTTATGAAGAAAAACAAAAACAAAAAAACAATATACTCTTATAGACATGACCATCTAAAATGTCGCAGAATTGAGCGGGAATTAAAATGTGAGATGTGTTTCTTGACCACAGCTTGCTAACGCATGTGGTCTCACAATATTTCCCTGTGTCATAAGCTTGTCCAGTGGCAGTATCTGTCGCAGTATTGCTGTCTTTGTTGGTGTGCGTGTCTGTCTGCATATGACTACTTATGTATCCCTCTGAGTGTGTGCTGGGAAGCCAGGGCAGGCCAGTGCTCTGAAACAGGCTGTATTTGTGCTAGCCCGTGGCCCCTGGCGTGGCCGCAGATTCCCCCTCCACATCACGAGGCAGACACTCTTCGCTTTCATAGATCCACAACACGTAGAATGGACACATTGATCTTTTTATTATCGGTTTTGTTTGTCATCCTTAAAAAGCATGCTGTTCATATGGTTAACATTAATCTATTGTATCTATGAGCGCAGGGTTTACGTATAAAATCAAATGACGCACAGAGATGCCTTAAGAGTCTTACTTTGGGAGATGGACATAAATAGATAGTTTACACCCAGACGAACGGCGCCAATAATTTGTGCATCATTATCAATAGAAAAGTGTATAAACAACATGAATGAAGCTCCCACATAGACAAGAAAGCACAGTCGACAGTTGAACGGACATGACTGTAGCTCGAGGGGACAGTGCAATTATAAGTTAGCACATGAAATCGGCCTCACTGTCTTCCTCGTCCCCACAACGAATCACATGAACTAGGGAAAATCAGGAGAAAAAACTCTTCTCTCTATCACTGCTCTTCTGTCTCTTTGCCTCATTCTCCACAGTCTCATTTATTATGCGCTGGAATAACAGGCGCCATGTTGATTTTGCATATCTGATTGACCATTATACACCGTAGACACTTCATGCATTATGAAATATGAGATATTAATAGTGATCTGTAGCATATTGTGCTGATTTAGATGTCTTTTTCACACAGTCCTACTTTTTAGCCATGCAAATACTGTAATACACCAAATTATGGTTTGCAAATCTAAATTTTACAGCCATTGTTTCCATATAGTTGTAACTTATTGTATTAATGGTCTACTATTTTTACAAATTTGGGGGTTTATATTTTTTGTACACAGGCCTATTGCTAGCAGACTGTAGCATTCAAAAGCAACTATACCTCCTCTTCCTCCCTCTTTTAAACCCTGCTGATGGCCACAAACAGTCTGTGTCTTGTCTGGACTCATGAACAGCACATTCTCCTCAGTGAACAAGACTTCCCACAACTGATACCTCCTTCAGTCTAACATAAACCAACTCTGTCCAGAATTCACATTATCCAATTTATTCATTTCATATATTTAAACAACACACAAGCCAAAGGTATCAAAATGAGTGTAGTGTTCATGTTGTCTTCTTCTCTTGGCTCACATCGGAGTCTTTCCCTTCTTTCACAAAATTCCCATTTCTTAAACTTAAATGTGCATTGCGCATCTTTTATGGTGGAGGGTCCGTCACTTGCTTGTCTCCATGGAGATGTTATTGCTTTGCTTGGAATGTTCCATGGTATGGCATTAAACACATCTATCTAGCATTTATTCATTATGGGTTTCTATTGCTCACAAATACAATCATTCTCTCTGTGAATAGGGTTGCCTCTCCACAGATCTGACATGTAATATAGCCAGAAGTTGTCTCCCTTGAGATGGACAGTTTTAATCTCTACCATGGAACATTCTAGACAAAGCAATAACATCTTCATGAAGACAAGCAGACCGTCCATCAGAAAAGTTGAGCAATACAACTTTAACCCTTTAATCAGTATGTTCACTTTCTCTCTAAACTATATCATACACTTTATATCATAAGCTGTTTATCTGACCTAATCTCCAAATGACAATAGCTGCCTTCTCACATTTAAATTTCCCTAAGAGACTCTCAACATCTTGTCCTCCTTTCTCATTGCTTTTGCTTAGTCCCTCCATCTACAAACAATACACCAAATCTCGTGTCTTATTAAAGTTCAGTTTGATGAATGAGCAACAAATGAAGGCTATTAATTACAATGAAAATAGATGTAATGAGCGGCACTAAAGACAGATGATTTAGTATTCTCTTGTCTGTATTCCACTGGGTCACTGTTACTGATCCCTGCTGTCTGATTATGCAAAGGGTGGGGGCATTGACGTGAATATATTTGTGTAAGAGGCTGCCTAATTACCAGCGCTGGTTCTCCACTTCACTTAACTTTCTAATTGGCTTGCCTTTTTGCCTGCCATTAATTACAAGATTTCATATTCCATTAATGATCTAAGAGGAGAGAGAGTTAGTGCGTTGAGAATTACTGTACTGTACAGTCACACCTTTACACAAGAATGCTTTTTATGTTGTTTTTGAAGTTAATCTGTCCTATGCTTGATTAAACAAATAGTTGACAGCCTTTTAGTAAAATGTGTGACCATGTTTTTTCTTACCTTTCAGCATCCGTACCCATCGGAAGAACAGAAGAAGCAATTGGCACAAGACACAGGCCTTACCATTCTACAAGTGAACAACTGGTAAGTAGTCAGCAAGCAAGTCAATATGATGGTTTTGTACCCTAAGGCGATACGATATCTAATGATGAAAATTTAAGTCTCTACTCCGCCCCTATGCACACATACACAAGTTTTTAGTAATGTGTATCTCACAGATCAATCCATTTTAAGAGATTTGGCCTCCAGTAATTTTCCAAAACCAACCGCCCAAACATGAGCACCCATTCTGATTAAGAGTCAACATCCAATAAAATTGAATTGCATATAGTGGAAAAGTGTTCGCATGGAGACTAATTACAAGGTTTCACTTGCATATTTTGCAGTTTCTTATAGCACAAGTTTATTTTAATATATTTAATTTGTGTTTCATAGTTGATTGGCATAACTTGAATAATAAAAATACACTTTTTACAGCGCTGTGCAAAATATAATAATAATGCATCAGATTTATATAGCACTTTTTTGGACACTTGGTGGTGGTAAGCTACTATTGTAGCCACAGCTGCCCTGGGCAGACTGACAGAAGCGAGGCTGCCAAGCTGCACCATTGGCCCCTCCACCACCAACAGACACACAGACACACACACACGCCACATTCATATTAGGCAGTGTGAGTGAAGTGCCTTGCCCAAGAACATGGCAGTGGCAGTTTTTGCCACTTTTGAATTTAAAGTTTATTTAAAACGTTCTTTCAACTAAAAACTCTTGCTTTACTTCCTCACAGTTTTTTTTGCAAGGTACTATATAATCTTTTGCATAGCACTATATAATCACATGAGGCCCTTTGGAGTTTTTCATGTAACTACCTTATATTGGTTGGTTTGGCTTCAGTCTAATACCATATTAACGCAGACAAGATTCACTACTACATGCTGAGGATTTCTAATTGTCCTTGTTAGCTGCGGCTTCTTCGTAAAAAGTTCATAGTGTGATTGATAACATGCTTTAGCTACTTTAGCAAATGAGTGCTCTTTAATTGCTGCCTAGGCTGGTAATTGGCTAGTAGTAAGTCTGACTGGGGCCATAAACGCAGTAGCTAACTAGTGGTTTTAACCTTAGGTAGCACCGTAAAAGGTAAAGCAGAGCCCTTATGTCCTTGTGTGGCTTGTCTTATCAGCGAGATGGCTATCAGCGCATACTTAGCGTTATTAGCCGTGTCCAATTAAAGAGGCTGGAGACATGGAGCTCGCGAGCCAGTGGATGTTTGATCTGAGAGGCCCTGTGTTCTAAACAGTAATTGTATGAAACAGTCTGCGCGATAGGTGGTTGCTTTAGAAAGATAGGAGCAGTAAGAAATACTAAGAATTAACTAAGAAATGCTTCTGTAGTTCAAGGTTATAGCCTGCAAGCATGCAATTCACTTGATATATTCTGCTGGGCAAAGATGGTTCCATGAGAATTGTTGATGATTATGTTTTAAAAAGTAGTATCCAGGCATTTTGGGAATTGGATGTTATAAGAACGGGTATGGAACAAGTAAATGAGGCATGGGAAAGCCATTATTACCAGTTTTCTAATAATACTGTTAACATTACTCTATTGTTAAATAGAGCCCTTGGACACAGATAGTAGATTAAGCCACGGCATATTAGTCTATGGAGGATGGATGTTGTACCAAAACAATACATGGCTCTAACACACTGACATAGAGAGAGGCCAGAGGGAATCCTGTTGAGGTTATCCAATCACACGACCCTTACGAAATCCAGGGGGAAACACTTCTTACAGGATAAAAGATAAAGACACAACTATGCAGGTGTGTGTGTGTGTGTGTGTGTGTGTGTGTGTGTGTGTGCACTGCAAAAAGTAATATCTAAGTAAGTAAGTTCAAATTACTCAAATTAATAAGATTTACCTTGATTTGAGTAGATGTCACTTGCCAAGTAAACTTGTCTACCAATGGATTAAGTATTTTTTCTTAATTCAAACAACATATGATTTAGTTTCTTATTTTAAGTACAAAGAGTTGTTGTTTTTCTTATCTTCAGGGTAACTAGATGCATTTTTCCACTGGTAGATCATTTTACTTGTCATGTGAAATTTACTCAAATCAGTATAGAATGTTCTTAATTCAAGTAATTTTAACTTGGCCAGATTTTAGTTTCTGTAGTGTGTGTGTGTGCGTGTGTGTGCGTGTGTGTGTGTGCGTGTGCGTGTTACAGTTACATGCACAGGAGCTTGGTCACTTAAGGCTGACTGCATGCTCTCATATTGTTTGTTATGTTTGGTTTTAAGGGAGAACAGCAACGCCGCCTTAAGGTCTGTACGCAAGACCAAAACAGACCCGGTGCCAATCGTAGGAGGTTAATCTGGGTTGTGTGGAAGATGTTCATTTGTGTATGTGACACAGGGGAACCCGGGGGTGGCTAATCTAAAGGGTATTAGCTGTTAAACGCTATTGCATGCTGGGACATCGCTACCCCCTCAAGAGTTCGAGCAGTGCATACAGACTCCACGGGCAAATTTCCATGCATGTTTTTTTTTTTTTTTTTAGCAGTGCATTACGACATGGAAGGGTAACTGAGACAGAAACAATAAAGGAAAATAAAGCAAGGGGTTGAATGAAAATAGATAATAGTAGTTGAGAGAGATGGGGTTATGTTAGGGGAAGGGCCATTTCACAGCCTGTTGTTGTGCTGTTTGGGAAGTCTACCATCTCCATAGCAACACCTGCTGATGTTACCTCCTGACCCACTCACTTGTTGAAGTCAATTTCTCAATCTATTCTTTGCCATGTGAATATATAGATGGTGACATATGCACAAAAGCAGGCACACTGGCTCCAATGCGGTCTACAACTGTGAAATCACATCTAAGGCTCTTGAGAAGCATGAAACACTTACTAGAGGTGTATTTCATGCTTGGGCGAACGCAATCGGATGGCCAGATATGAACTCTGTGGCAGCCATTTTTGTAGTCCATCTGCACTCACCGGCCACTTCATTGGGTTTGCTTCGTCTAAATGCATAAAATGTTAATTATACAGTCAGATCTGGTCAAAACAAGCATCAGAATGGAAATAATGACTTTAAAGGGCCCATATTACAGTATTTTCTGATCAATTTTATAATGAATAATAATCAAAAACATACCTGGAGGTGTATTTTGTTTCAATTCACACATGTTTTACAGATAAACCCTGCATATTTAGAGTGAGTTCTTCTCTCAAACTGAAAACACTCCACTGTGTTTTTAAACTCCATACACCTTTAGTGAAACTGAAACAAAACACAACTCCAGGTATGTTTTTGATGAGGAACCATTATAACAACATTATAACATTCAACTTAAAGCTCACTAGAATCCATTTTGTGTAATAGAGGACCTTTAATATGGCTTGGATGTTAATATTGTTCAGGCATTATTTGGTGTAAATGCCTTAATGCTCATGGTCACAGTAGTAGATTTGTAATTCCATCATTGTTACTAATATATGTAGCTAACGTGTCTATCTGTCTCTGATATGATAGCATCCCAATAGGACACAATATACCATTCATACCAGCTGCTTTATTCTAATAGTCCTATACACACTGTTCTTTGACTTCACGACACACACCCTGGATATGTTAACACACATGTCCACGTGTATTATTGATGAGAGCGCACGCGAAAGGGCTCAGCAGATTAAATAAAAATGCTAAAGGCCGACAAGGGGTGCAGATCACTCATAAATTATTGGCAAGAATACTCTGCACCAGGGAATCTCAATTTGAATGAAAAAGAGGTATGAGTGGGAGAGAGGGAGAGAAAGAACATAATATGGCTGATCTCCTTATAGCACATCATGGCACACACCCAAGTGCAAACAGGACATATACTCTCTCACACACGGAAGCAGAGAAAGGTTAACGCTCAGTCTGTATGCACAACAAATCTTTGGTTAAATAGAGATAGTACCTGATTTTTAACTCTCTTATAAATGGTTCATTTTAAATTACTTGTAGTATTCCTCACTTTCTAACCATCCTAATTCTTCATCAAAATTTGTTTTTAAGCATGTTTCACCACTTCGGAGGCCAAAGCGGAGTTTGTATACCTCATTACACTAACAACTAGCATGCTAACAGTGCACCAGTGTTACTTCCTTGTTCACAGCTGATAAAAAAAAGCTTTATAATTACATGCAGACAGCACACTGAGGTTGTTTTGACTCTTTTACAATATATCAATACTGGAGCAAAACAAATCTAGCACAGTCCCTTTAAGTTTCAGATTGTACTGACAGAAAGTTCAATTCAAATGTAATATTACCTTAAATAAGAATTGTGTAAAGGTTCTAACCAGGCTGTGAGTAGGAGCATCAGTAATCCTACCGGTAAATATATTCACCATGAGCTGGATTGGGATACAAAGTTCATCTAGTTCAAGGGTGAGTGCTCTTTGAAACACAGCTCCCTTATATGTACAATTTTGTCCCAAACATTCAAGCCAAATTATAGGAACCGGTGTATTCTGGTTCCTATAATTGTGCAAAGTGTATGTTTTTGGCTATTTCGCTGACATGAATGACCTTCATTGTCCACCTTGAACTCAGTGTATCAGCCATACCTTACATGTAAATCCTCTTTCTTCTTCTCTCCTTGCTTTGTCTGCTATAGTCTATCTGGCCGCTAAGTTCTCCTAACGCTCTGCTGATGTAAAAATCGATGCACGGGTCATCAGGTTTCCCTTGTTGGCGGCCCCTCCCCTTCCTGCTCGCAATTTAATAATGCCCCTTTAAAGGCAGTGTTTAAGCCCCGGCAAGCGATTGTTTTGTCAATACGACCTCCTTTTACGAATGTCTTAAAAGCATAGAGTGGGAGAGAGTGAGGTGGTGTCAGAGGCAGTGGAGGCTACTTAGGAAGAGGCAGCAAGGCATGTACAGTATACGCTGATTATCAGGTTACTAAATGGATGTGGGGTTAGGGGTGAAGGAAGTGGAAGATGGAGACAAATTGAGCAGTATTTGTGAATAAAAGTCAGTTAAAATGGCATGCCAGACACCTTTTACAATATAGTTCTGAAAAAAAAGAAAGGCTGTAAGAAGGCTGTTTTTGTTTGGATCAAAATTGTTGGATCTTTTTCCACATGCAGATTACAAGGAACAGAAATACAAGCATACACATTTTTTGTGTGTCTGTACTGAATGACATAAATACACTTTGTTTTTCTCTTAGGGACATCTTGCGTTTGCTTTTGAGCCATGCTTCAATGTGGTTTTGAGCAACCAGTAAGAACAGTGGGTGATAGCAGTGTAGTAGTGTTATGCTTTCAAATAAGGGTCGTGGAGGATTAGCCAATTGTGTAATTTCCAATTCAAAAGATAACTATATACTACTAGGGACCACGTATTAATGGGTAACTAGTAGTAGGTATACCAATTAATTATATCTTTGCTGTGTTTATTAAGTATTTATCAAATATTATGGATGATTGTAGTTTTTGTCAGTCAATCCTCTTAACTATTTCTCTCAATCTTTTTAGCATCATATGAATGTTATTGGACATTATCTTAACTATTATCTTAATATGCATAAATAAGTGCTTTATAAACACTACCCAGTACCTCTTACCTCTAACATTCTAATTACTATGTAGTTATAGATTAATATGTTGTTCCTAAATTAAAGTGTTGCCAAATGTACACATTTTTAGGACGTTACAGTGGAATGTTTGTTTTAGCTTTAAGTGTTTCGTTCTATAGTTCAGTAGCTGACTCACGGAGAGAGCATTGCTGGGACATGCTCACCTAAGTCCTCTTCTTCTTCGTTGGAATTAATCACAGTTTGGACCATGCCCTAGAGCAGACTTGGTATCCTCCATACTTTGTTTTTTTCTTCTACTGTTTTCTTAAGCCTGAGTGACATTACCAGCTAATACCTCATACTCTGTCTTGCACAAAACACGACCTCACCCAAATATTTCAACATGAAGCAGAAAATGTGTAATATGCCTTTTAAAACATTTTAGTTCTTGTTGTTACCAAAAGCTTTTTACAGGAATTTCCAGCTTGTGCAGACAGGAACGCGTCTTATTATGTCAACAGAAGTGTGTGTAGGCTTGTGTGCAGATCCGCATATATGTACCCAAAGAAGGTCTATGAAACTAACTTCATCCCCCTCCTCCCTGGTTGTCTTACATCACAGTACAGCGCCCCGGGCCAAACCTGCATTTCTCCCCATTCATTCCTTCGGTCCCTTCTATTCCACCCCACACCAATCCTCTGCTTTTCAACCTCCTTTTGTAGGGGGCAAGACAGGAATCCAAAATATAAAAAGCACCAGATTGTGAATACAAAATAGTGTAGTGTTGGGACTGTGCTTGGCTACTGTCAAATATAAGGAAATAGAATAGCGAGATGCTGTACGGTGCCAAATGTGAGCACATGGTTAAAACATGTTTTACTAGAACTGGTCCAAAAACAATAAAAATATGAAAGAGATCAGGCAACGTTTATCATTATTAAAAACATCAAATATATTGCAGTTTTTCAAAAGCAAATGTTCTTCTTTTCTGTCCTGATTCCTGTTCATGACTCAGATTACTTCTATAGTCAGAGATGGAAAAACTACTCAAATGTCCCCAATATTTATTCCAAGTAATAGTTTAGATCATTCACTGCACATGCCCATTGTACTAAATGATCTACTTATTTATGATGGCATCCCCAATTGAAAAATAATCAAATCAAATCAAATCATATGTTTATGCCTAATTTCTAACCTAACCTGCATGCCATACAGTATCAACGTAATATATCGTAATATATGAAAGCTGGAACAATATTTATCATGAATACTTTTTCTTTGCCATTTTTTGCCATTTTTTTATATAATATCATAAGATTTGAGCTGCAGAAGGTGGAATAAATAACTTACTACTACTACTACACACCTACTAACCTGCTTATGACTACTGACTCCAGACTGCACACAATAGGTTGGTCTGTCACTCTGGAACAATATTTTTTGGAGTTAATATTTATTGTGGTTTTGTGTGTTTTAGTTATTTTTTGGCTACATGATAATATTTGAGCTATAGTAGGTTGAATTAATAACTTCTATGACTCATTACAGATGCAAGCTCATGATTTTTAACAATATTATACATTTGGGGGTTCAAAATGTGTTGTCATAACTGCTGACTCCAGACAGTAAAGAGCCTGAAGTATTTTTGGACAGAGACTGAGCACAGCACGACGGGGGAAGTGACATACACATAGACAGGATATGACACAGGCAGCGCAGGGGGATTTAGGTCAACCACCAAGCTGTTTGAGTCCACTGTCAACCCTGTCAGCAATGTGGGCACGGCAGGACACTGTGGTCATCTGCCTGTGTGGGGAATACAGTCTATCCTTTTCCATGGTCTATATGTGTTTACTCTGCACAAAAAGGTATATTGACATTGAGATGCGCATGTACAGTAAATAAAAGCCCAAACTGTGCGACTGCTGCTGACAGGGAAGCTACAGTGGCCAAAGATGCACATATATTTTCAATCCAAGTCCAAAGGCGAGAGGACAGCAGAGCGGTCCAGTGTTTATTTGTTTGTGTGCGTGCGGTGCCAGTGCAGGGCGGCCATGTTGTTTCTGGGTGAAGCCAAACTCAACGCCTTTCTCTCAGACCGGGCTTTGGTGGATGACTGTCTCTGTAGGAGTGCATATTTAGGGAGTAGATTCAACAAATATAAGAAGACATATGATGTGTTTGGTAATTTTACATTTTATTTTGGGTTTTGCTAGTCAGCATACAGTAGCTATCCGTGAAATTAGCCAAATCAGCATTAAAGCATACAGGCTGTCTTGCAAAAAATATTCTTTTACAGATTATTTATGGTTCATTTTGTAGATATATTACCATTTTATATTGTTAACTTTGTTGACTTTTTCAAATGGAAATTTAAGTTACAAATTGTCAGTCTCATAGCATACTGCCAAAGTAAATTTTGGCCATATGGCTGCAGTATCAGTAGGTGTAATTTGCTCCATACTCAACCAATCAGAAAGATTTTACAGCCTTAGTCATCTTATTGACATTGCCAGCTCAGTTTTGTATTTTCCCTGAAAATACTTCTGCTATGAGACTAACAAAATACCACTCCTGTCTATCAATATACAATTTTCCTGCATTCATTTACATTGCTATAATTTTGTATGAATCACATTTATATTGGATGACTAAATACTACTATTAAATTGTTTGACAGTCTATAAATACCATTGCTTTTGGTTATTGTACAGCACCTTTTTATTTACTATTAAAAAAAAAAGGCTTGCATCTATAGAGTCAGTGCAGTTGAATGAACAGTAGTGTATTTCTATGGCACCAGCCCTCACCTGTCACAATGTGTTGAATTGTTTGGCTTTAAGTGTAAGCATGTAGACTGTATGTTTGCATGTAGACTCACACAGACCGCCACACTTAATTCACAGGTAGCTTATATGGGCTGTGTTTTACTCCATAGAGATTTGAGGGGACATGTAGAGGCTGTTTGATATTTCTGAGAGCCTCCGGGGAAAACCGTGTGAATGGGGGTTAAAAGGGAACAGGCAGGATGTGTGGATGGATTAGATGGACTGCACTGTGCCACTTGCATTTCTTGTTATTTTCTTGTCATTTTGTATTCATAAAATTATTTCCTATAGGTATTTTCTGAAATATGCTTTTTGTTTATTTTAATGGTCCTATATTATACATAATTAACTATTGTGTGTTTAGCCATGTTAAAATGTTGTTACCTCATCAAAAATATACCCAGAGTTTGTTTTATTCACACATGCTTAACACATCACCAACTTGTGATGTCATGTGGTAGTACAGGAAGTGCTCTATTGTTTTTAAATTCCATAAACGTTTAATTTCAGCCCTGGAATTGCCAATCTCGACTGAATTGAAGGTCAGATGTAGTTGTTAACTTGAAAAGTACCGCTTCACGACATCACAAGGTGGAACAGTGCATTTTGAGGTTTGGAGATGTAGACAGACTAATAATCAAGGGTTACTCAAACATGTGTGAATGAAACAAAATACAACTCCAGGTATGTTTTTCATGAGTTAACAACATTATAACATGGCTAAAAGCTCACAAGGCAATTTTGCATAATATAGACCTTTAAGATAGATTTATATTCACTGCATTAACTGTGGTGAGCATTAGTTACTGATACAGCCACATAGTGACAACTTGATGATAAGGTGCAGTTTTCATACGCCAGAACCTGAATGTATCACAATGCCTTTAATTCACATTGATTGGCAGTTTAAGGGAGTGTGTGGTTAGGCAGTTGTTTTAAGTGCCTTTTATTTGAATGTGTATATAAACCTCTGTTATATAAAGATGAAATATAACTGTCATTGTGCCTTTGTGAAGAATGTGAAGTAAACGACTAACTACTACTTGGCTATACTACTACTACTACTACTACTACTGTCTATTATCACTATACTCTGCTGTAGCTGCTATACTAAGAGTACAAGTACACGTGACCAAGAGCACTTGAATCGTGTCTCTTTTAGCACCTCTGTCACATTGCGATGCTGTGCGTACTTGTGTTCCAGTGTGACTCATATTACTAATAAAATATATTGGCTCTGTTTATGTGCCACAGAAATTGAGACTCACATGAATTTAAATCAACGAGCTCACGGAGTAACCTTTTGTATATCCAATCTGCATCTTTCCACTGCTCATTATTAAATTATCCCCTAATTGGTCACGCAACAAAGGCAGCTGATGAAAAAGACAATTTCTTGCTTTTAATTGGGCATTTCACGTGTGCTTGGTGTACACCTGTGTGCGCCTCTCTCCGCTCTAGGGCAGTTTGTGCTGGTGTGTGTGTGTGTGTGTGTGTGTGTGTGCGCGCGTCTTGGGTGTAATGAGAATGGGACATTAGCAAGGGCTTGGCAGACTGCGTCGCAATCAGTTCCACTCTTTCTAGTGAAGGAGGAGGAGGAGGAGAGGAGCTATGGGCGATTACTCCAGACATTTCACAACGATAAACAGACAAAAGCAAAGAATGAAATCAAAAACTTGGTAGCACTTAAACAAGTCAGTACTCTATATACAAGTAAACTCCTTAAAATGTCTTAAAATGAATATATTAAAACATTTCCTTAAATTAGTGCAGATTCCTTAGCAATTATTTAAATGACTATTGGAATGGGGAAGAATCCTTACAATCCATGAATAAGTAAAGTGAGTAAATGACTGAGAAAACAGTTAGCTAGGAGTACCTTATCACAGGACCACGTATTGGACTTAAAGCTATTAACAACAAAACTCAAGAGATTTATTCGAGCTGTTATCGCTTTTTTAACTTTTAGCATAGTATAGTACCACTACTGATGTGTCGCCAAAATAGACCTTCTATTGTTGTGTGGAGCCCAGCTGAATAGTGCCGCTCATTGTGTTATGATGAGAGGCAGGGGAATGAACAGGCTATAAACACTGGCCCTATAGCACCCAGGGGTCGCCCAAAGGTGAAGCCCTACTCCCTCTAATAGAGCTCTCTGCCTCTCTCTGGCTCTGTCCATGCTGTTGTTGCTTCGTCGTCTCCCCTCTGTTGGGTTATTAACGGTCACAGCGAGAGGGTCTGGTTGGCAGACGAGAGCCCCTTGGTCTGTCCGACTGGCCATTGCCCGTCCCTGGCTGCTATTATGAAAGGCATTTTATCCTTTGTTCTAGGCCCCATGGTGCATCTGGCCTCCGATACGGGGACAACGGGAACAGGAAGCCGGGACAGGCGAAGGGCCATGGGGTTAGGATTTTTGTACGTCTGCATGCCATGTTTAATCATATAGTTCACCATTGGAGGGTTGCTATGGGGCTTTATGAAAAGTTACCTTAATAACCTCAACCTAGATATTTTTTATAATGTAAGGCTTGGTTAATAAGAGTTCAGAAGCTTATTTGACTATCAACTTAAAATTAAACATAATCATTAATCATTCACAAAGTCATAACAAGTTCTGAAGTTCAATATATTGCTGTAAATATAGACGATAAACACTAATATGTAGTGCAAAGAAACGGTACACATGATACATATTGACCATATACCATCATAAGTCCGTGTAGTAATTATCATGACGTGCTTACTAACAACAGAAAACTAGGCCACAGTATAGATTAAAGCTAGTTTATGGAATTCAGCATTTGAACATTAGTTACATTTGTCATCATCTTCTTTAGGTTCACACGCAAGACCATAAAGGGTAGTCGGTATGAACAGAACTGTAGATCAAAGGTCGTGGCTGCACTGATGGTGACTTCATCCTTTTATCTAAAACTGTAGTAAGACATACTCAGAGCAAGGCTAAAAAATCAGGAAAGGAATGCTAAGCCCTCCATAACCACCATCCCATCCATATCGCTGCTATAGGCCAATAGAACAGTGCAGAGCGGGGGAGGACGGCACAGGGCTGAGGGGGGAGTCGTGAGTGGTGATAAAACTCCAGACGTTCTCTCATTTGATGGTGCACTGCCATGTCCAAGCATTCTTACATTCCTCTTTCTCTCCCCCTTCAAATTACTCATAAATTATATAGAAAATGGCATGGATACTTTCATATAAATTGATCTTAGTTATGACAATTTAAGGACAGGTCACCAATAGGCCAAGGATAGAATTTAGTTTCTGAATGGAGTTACGCCATTTACATATGGACTTAAATGACCAGAAGAGGACTGTAGTTAGTCATAATTCATAACCAGTTCGAGTCATAAGGTTCTCAGTCAAAGAAAACTATGTGATTGGATGTTCCTTTGAAATTGCATCTAATTTCCAAGGCAGTCCTGAGTACACATTTAAAAACATAAAACATTTACAATGAATAAAATGCATAATAAAATGTATATTTCAAAATTTGTTGAACCACAAGGCATTCAGTTAAAACAATTGCAGTGGTCTGAAAAGATGACAGATAGAGTGCGTTTACATTCACTGAAGGGAATTCAACTATTTAGTTCTAGTTTGTTTTATGTGTTCCATAAATGAAGGGCATAGAAACTAGTTTTAGATTCTTAGCTTTAGCAAAGTTCTTAGCAAGTTCACCACATGCATGTCTCACCTTTCCCCTTTTAAAGCTCCTTTCTTTGCTCCTTAAATGCTCTATTTTAGCTAGAGCAGTCCCACCATTGTCTCCCTTAAATTTGCCTAATGCTGCCCTCTTTTTAGAGATGAAATGGAAGTGTCCGGTGAGCCAAACAGCAGGAACACATAAATCAAGTCAGAAGCCCCAAGAGGCCTCCCTCCTCAGGGTCATTACAGGTCAAAGGGTCATTTTACAAGGGGTGAGGGCTGAGCAAGGCCGGGGCGCAGGCTCTGTGAGGGGGTAAAGAAGAGTGAATGAATGTAGGGGAGACGAAGAATGCTCAAAGCAGAGGATTTTAATATGAGTGAGTGTTTGTGTGAGTGTGCACGTTAAATGGTCTAACTGTGGCTTTTTATGACGGGTCACGGGGTAAAGGGGTTGGGCCCAGGGTACGTATGTAGCATGCAGTGGTCCTGTGAAAACACACACAACTATATAGACTAAAATAAAATGCTGCTGTCTCTCACAAGCCAGTCACCTGTCCATCTCAAGGATTAGATGTTTGAGAGTAACCTATGGCAACAGTGAAAGAAAGTGTGGTACCACTTTGTGTAAGTTTATTAAGGTTTAGTTACATCTCAACTAAGGGTTTAGGAGTGAGGGTTTTAATCAAATAGTTACTTATAAAGCCTGAATCATTCTTAATAAACTATTTGTTCATTTGCTCTTGGTTTATTAAGACTATTAAAAGTATAGTTATTATAATACCAGTTACTATGTTTGTTAGAGTAACCTATGGCAACAACAAAAGAAACATAAGAAATTGTTTAATTCATGTTGATAAATGAATATATTTAGTTTCATACTTGAACTAAGCAAGTTGGCTCCACGTGTTACAACAGAAAATCCTGTCTCGCAACATAAGACCCCAGTATTTAGACCAGGCTTGGCAAGTTTGCACAGGTCCAGCTCCTCTGCAATTTGGAAGACAATAGTTATTAAGGTTGTAAAGATCTGACTTTCTCTGTAGTCTTTAGGGGATTTAAACACTCATGGTTGCTAAGCTAAAAATTCTTTCGACATATTATACTCTCACAATTTGAGTTGGCGTTGGTTTTGTTTTGGTCTTTGGTGCCAAGATTTTGTATGCATGTTTTGTTGGTAAATTTCGCTGACTGTTTTGTTTTCTTTGTGTCTTTATAGGTTCATCAATGCCCGGAGGAGAATAGTCCAGCCTATGATTGACCAGTCAAACCGTGCAGGCAAGTCTCTTATCATTTCTAATGCTAGCTTTTCTAGTCTCTCTGGTCAAAGCAGTCAACAGGCCATGCACCTTGAGGTCTGTGTGGAGAATACAGGAATTAGAGGGAACACTTTATATTAACTTAGAATGAAGAAAGACTTAATGCATACAAATAGTTTATCAGGGAAAATTCAGGCAGTAACTACATAATTAAAGGATTATGGTTAGGATACTAATTAAGTAATAGCTAAGCCTGAATCATTCTTGATAAACTATTTGTTCATTATGAGTTGATTAATGCTTTATTGTGACTAATTAAGGTGTAATTATTATAGGGTTACCCATTTTGAATTTAATCACCAAGTACAAATATGATTGTGATGACAAAACCTAACCCTTTCCTCACTTACTGAAAAATTTAAAATCCCCTTGCCTTTTAGCCTAGCTCGGACCAAAACATAAGACATGTTTCTTTTTTTGGATGACCGTTGTTTGGCTTCTTGGCTCCAGACCTGTTTTTAACCCGACCCCTCCCACTCTCCCATTTGTGCCTGTTTGGGAGAGGGAGAGAGGGGAGTCCCCTGGTGCACGGCTTGGTTTGGACTGCTGTAAACTTTATTACCTGTAATAGGGGTCAAAGATCAGGGTGGCATTAGGGACGCAGTAAAGTTCAAAGACATTCAGTGGGGCCAAGTTTTTGCTTTTGCTTGGCTGACCCGCATACACAGCCCCAATCGGAGGTAAGTGGATTTCTATGAGAGCAGAACAATGGACGCAGGCAAAACCAAGGAGCCCTCTCAGGTTTCACTTATCGTCGCTGCTCAGTTAAAAGCAGGATTTATTAGATTACGCGCCCTCTGAGCCCAGTTATGAAGAAGGACTTATAGAAAGCAGCAGATAACTGGAAAACTGGTTTTGAGGAGCATTACGCTCAATATTAATACTAGAATAATGTTTAGGCAATATCTCTCCCTTGTTTTACACTAGTAATGGCCGATACTAGGATTTTAGTTTCAATCCAAGTAACTGAAATTAAAATATACGCCATACAGTTCATGAATGCATTCGAAAATATATATTAAAAATACATTAAAACGCTTGCATGCTGATACCTCAGTGTCAATATTTTGTAATTGATGGATTTATCACTATTTTACACTTGACTATGTGTTGTAAGATATGGGGTTTTATGTGATGTTGACCACACTGTTCAAATTTCTTGGGAGTCCCTATTATTATATTTAGATGCATTTGAATGTGTCTGTGCTGTTTCTAGTTTATATAGGGACATAAACTCTAGTCTCACTTCATTTTGACCCTAAAACACAACAGAGGCCTCCATGTGCGTGAACGGACCAGCAGATGATCCTGCTTCGGCCACTGAGCCTTAATTAAAAGCACTAATTGACCACTCTGTCCCCTCCCTCCCCATCCCTCTGTTCCTCCCCTCCTGTCCTCCTCTCTCCACAGTAAGTCAAGGAGCTCCCTACAATCCAGATGGCCAGCCAATGGGGGGCTTCGTCATGGACGGCCAGCAGCACATGGGAATCAGACCACCTGGTATGGCTTTCTCTCTGCGTCGCTCAAAACTTTGCCTTATATCTCTCCTATAGTCCAATTTAATTATTAGCGTCATCATTTTAGCCCAAGCTGTAGGATAGCATAGTCTCCTAGCCCAGACATAATTCTAGCAGGTGTGTGCAGTCACAGTACACAAGCTGCTTCAACCACTTAACACAGTCTTGGTCGCTCTCTCGTGCAATCAGGTTTAATCCTTAAGTTTGTCCCTCTAAGCTTCTCTCCTCCTCCTCTTCTATCCTCTGTTTTTAAGTATTCCCAAGTCCTATCTAACGCTCGAAGTCAGCAGGTTTGGATCACTTGCCAAGACGATTTAACCCCCACCTCACCCTCTATAGTGCACCACGCCTAATTCTGCAAGCTTTGAAAAAAAAAAAAAAAAAAAACCCTGTTCCTTTGCTATGCTGTCTGTCAAGTCTCTCTGTAATTAGCCTGGTAGTGTATTTGCTCTCGTATTATCTATGCAAAGGTTAACATTTGAACCTTTTGTTCCAGGTCCAATGGGTGGTATGGGGATGAATATGGGTATGGAAGGTCAGTGGCACTACATGTAGCCCTATCCAAGTGCCAAGCATCGCAACACGAAGGGGAATGTAAGTATACACGTCAAACACAGGTTTAATATTAAGAAACGCATGCCTTCTGTCATACACTTTGGACGTTAAAGGTGCATTATGTAACTTTTTGGTTGGGGGTTTGTCAACTACTTGTTTCTATGGATATGCCATTGCTTTGCGTGAAATGTTTTACAGTATGACATTATACAGCTCTACTTACATTTATTAAATTACAGTCTTTTATTACATATTTGCATTATATAAGAGAGATCATTGTACATTGTAAAAATTGCCATAATGTAGTGTTTTACTTTTTCTCTTGATAAAACCCTGGGTCCTTTTTGTAATCCTGGCTCATTTTTCCATGTTACTGTCTCCCACTCTGGTCCTGTGATAAGGGCCTTTGATCACAGCCCTGGACTGTGTGCACAGCAGTTTTACATATCCACAAGACACTGGAATAAACAGTCTTCTTACAACAGGGAGGACAGGGCAGAGTGGAGGCTATGAGCTACAAGAACATGAGAAAAAAGACTCAAATTGCACAGAACAGAAATCTGAAAGCTTTATCAAATTTAGGGATAAAACATGAAAACCAAGAGATACAAGTCAGATTTGTTGCGTTCACAGCCAGTTGTTGTTGATATAAGAACAAATTCATTAGCTCAAAGTTGGCTACAGCTTATTCTCCTGCTCTTACATTCTTTATAATTTAGCTCATTCTGTAACAAGTGTCTGTGTTGTTATGCAAAAACATATTTCTCTCCTCTCCTTAATCTGGCTGTCTCTGTGTGCCTCTCTCACCTCCTCTCACTCTCTCTCCACTCCTCGCTCCTTCGCTCTCTCTCTCTCGCCCCAGGGCCAAATAGACTCCCACATAATTCTTGATGTATACCGGCGTGCTGTTGTCACACTGCAGACTGTGTGTAAAAGGGCTATGGGTCCTATAATTTCAGAAAACCATTGTATTTTTATGTTGTTCTGCTTGCACCTGTGAGTACCAGTCCTGGCCATATTCTGGATATATAAAATGTAAACATTGTCTGTGTGAGTGTGCACATGCGTGTGGTGTATGTGCACTGTAATAGGATTACTCTTGGCATAGGGAAAGGACATCAACTAGTGCAAAATGGAGGCACTAGCCAGCAGGATATGGCTTAGCTGGGCCTAATTGACTAGATCCAAATTAAATATGCCATCAGCAGAGGTGTGACCAATGGATTTGACTTATTCAGTTTACAAAAATAGAGACCATTAACCCTCCACAGAAAGTGCATACATGTCTGTACGCGTCATGTTGAAAATGTGCCACCCTTGTTTCAGCCCCAAATGTCCAGAACCAAAACAAAGAGCAGAATCTGTGGTGCAATGGAATCTCTCAGATTTGAAATGCAGAGAGACATGCTAATAAAGTGTGGTGTGTGTGTAGCAGACAGCTTGTGTATGTCTGTGTTTGTGTGTAAACACAAGGACTGTTTGGTCGTGTCCAAGCAGCCTCTCTCCACCAGCTGCTAGCCTTCCCAGCAGACCTCGCTTTAAACAGCTTCAATTTGCCTGCTGAATCTCGTAATTGGGCCACCAGAGGAATCCTTCGCGAGACGGAGAAGCACATAGAAAATGAGCCGACAGCAGAGGAAAAAAAAAAGACTAGAGAAAGAGGGAGGGGCCAAAGGAGGAGGAGGAGAGAGGAGTAAATGGCACTGAGGCAACTGGAAGAGGAAGGAATGAGGAACAAGCACAGCAAATAGACTCACTGAGAACTGCTTCTAGAACTACTACTACTACTACTACTACTACTACTACTACTACTACTACTGCTGAGGGTGCCTGTCAAATGTGGCACTTTCCTTATACAGGCTATTCTTTCATGACCAATTAAATTAATAGGTTATTACTGGAGGCTGTTATCTTATTTGATTAAGAGAGCACAGGTTCATTATATTTTATAAGCCATTTTCATTATGGCACTGGCGATTTTGCTACTGCAGGGCTCAATGGAGCGGTTATTGTGTCTGCGTGCTCATCCCTGATACAGAAGGTGTGCCTAGCAGTCACACTGCAACATTAGTAAAAACTAAAGCCAATTAGTCCTGGTCCTGCTTAGTGAAGAGCGTAATGCTTTCCACCCAATGATAATTACAGAGCTTATATCCCCTTGTGAAACAATACACCTGTCAGCACAGATGAAGCCCGCTCAGTCAAGCAGAAGTGAGCCAAGCCTTTGAAAGTAACTAGAATGACTACGCTCTGACCCTTAGCCCTTCTTCCTGCTTTGCTGCTTCTGCTAAATAAGCCAATGGTGACCCTCTCAAACTGTAATTCCCAATTTGGGGACAATAGTTATCACATGCTGAACCCAATAATGGCATGAGGATATGGAATTTTTCCCCATGCAGCATTTTTCCAAAATGTCGGGCAGAACGCTTGAGTGCACACTGCTGTGCACCCTTTGCTGCCAGTCTCTGCTGGAGACCCTTTGTTCCAGGATCCATTGCACCAATCATTAAGCACAAATTTGTTAACCTTTCTCTGTGGGGTCAGGGTCCCTCCCTTTTGCCTCCCCCATGCAGCCATCATCACCTACAGCCTCAACTTCCCTTTGTGCTGGATGAACTTTTACTGTTCACAAATACTATATAATCAAAGATTCCATTTGGATGTCTTCCTTCGTGTTTCCCAATTGATCCTAATGCAATTCCCCTGTGGAGACTAGATGTTATTGATTGTCTTATTAGGTAAAGCCTTATTAACATGTGTGCTCTTTCAAGGGTTTGCTTATTAAACAGAAGTCCTCTCATTATTCTGGAACACGTCTGCCACATGTTGTAATCTGTTGAAGTGGCTTAAAATTCCTACTGTATGTATGCCCCCATAGTGATTTTGTTATCTGACTAAAAACTCCAATATCAATCCCTGGTGGACAGTTTGGAAATGATGGCCCTTGAGTTTGTCCCTCTACCAGCCATCTCCTGTTAAGTTTTTGTGTGGTCCGTGGTGGCCCTATTGCTGTGTGTATGGTGCACACGTGGATTAGCCCGGGGCACTTTTCAGGTGACGGGTGGCTGTGAGTCGCTCCTATTTAGTTTCAGAAAACAATGGCGGTGGTTCCACAGTGGTGACTCTCCACCTACACAGAGGGATGGCATTCTATTGTTGGGTCTAAGGAGAGGAATGTAGTCAAAGAGACAGCCACAGATAGGTTTCAGTGCTTTGTTTTTGTGTGGTTGTGTGCAAGACAGATGCTCAAGGGGTTTTAATCAGTGCGCGAAAAAATATTTGTTTTTGTTTACTTTTCTCATATCGTCATTTGTTTCAACTTAAATGCCCTTCCAACTCTTTCTGTTTACCTGATCCTAACAAAAAACATGTGGTTTATAATGTTATCAACAACTTTTCCCTGTTTTAATAATATATTTGGTCATGATAGGTTATATAAGATTAATTAGATACAGCATTTTGCTCACAGCCTTAGACATGTTTTCTATTCTTACAGCATTGCTACTCATTACTCACACAAAATGTCTTAAGCTAATTGCTACAAGCTAATTGTTGTGCTTCTGTTTTTCCACAGAAATAAACCACCAGGGGATCACCTACTTCCCTGTGGCCTACTGAGTTTGGAGCAGGACTTCTATCTTCAGGACAACACCAGCCAAAAACAACTCTGTCTGCACCTGTCAGGATCTTTGAACATGGCTGACATTTCCTCACTGCTTCGAAACTGCCTTCAGCTCCTGTCTGCTACTCTGATCTCAAACGCTGTGGCTCTGGTTTGTTGTGAGGGCACTGATCACGGCCTTCTCCCTTAACAGTGATTGCGATGATCATACTGAAAAAGACACACAAGTCCACAGTTGCCTGCATTTTGGGAACTGTGAACCAAGTGATATCTTCTTGGCTTCATGGTGAACTAAGGAAACTCCAGTGTTTGGCATGATGGATATGGACCAAGGAGAAACCAATGTCTGTAACTGACAAAGACAGAGTAGTGGTGCCCTTTAAAATGATTGAAATATGGAGGTGAAAGAATTTAATTTTTAAAAGTTTAACTATATCAACCCTTTGTTTGGGAAACGAGCTGAGACAAAAATATACTGTATACTATTGTAAAATGTGGCTGGACTCTCACATGGACTGGGAATTTAAGTATTGTAAATTCTATTGTATTGTTCTGCATATTATGTTGTTTCTAATAGATTTTTTAAAAAAGGATGTGAACTTTTTCTCTTTTTTTCTGGTTTATTTTCACACCGTATGTGTGCTGTACATGCATGGGGACCGCTGCCCCCACCCTGACTCTATTGGATCACAACAAAGAATTTTTAAAGCAAAAAAGTTAATAAATCAGAATATGCCATCCTTTTATAATTTCCCATAGGCATTTATTTAAAAAGTCACTGCTCCACGGTGCAAACACAACCCAAAATATGTCAGAGATGGTGCTATTCAAAAGGATTTCATAGAAACAAAAGTACCATAGTCTTCAGTGGTGTCTTGGACACTGATGTGAGGGAAGTTCATATAGACATAGTATATTTGTTTTAAATGTGGAATAGCAGAGCACTGAGCAAACCTGCTTTCTGGCCCAGAGCATAACATATCACGAAAATAGCTCTTCTGCACATTCACTTTTCAGTTTTGGCTTTTCAGTTTTGGCTTTTCATAATGGAGAACGAATAAATCAACATTGTAGAATCATTTTAAATGCAAAAGTTCAACTTAAGTTTTCTTCTTGGTGGTCTTTGAGATTATTAGTATTCTAACGTATTTTGTGTCAAATGCTGAGCCTTACAGGGCCAATGGAGCTTCCTCTCCCAGTAACAGATGTAGTCCAATAATGCCAATGAAAGCTAAAAGCAAATGGCTATAGAGTAACGACTTTACATTCAACATAGTTCTATGTGGTAACGGTGATTTACAGACAGCCGAATGTAACACAAGAAGGCAGGGAGTGTTTTGTGTGTTTGTGTGTGTGTGTGCGTATGTAAAAAGTGAGAGGTGCTTGTGCGGGTTATACTGCATTGCTTCGGACATGTATAATAACACACATCTTAAAGGTTCCTTCTTTTGCTTTTACTTTGAAGGGGTATATATTGTACATTTGTGTTGTAAATAAATACTTTTGTTCAAATTACAGAAAAATCTCACATTAATACAAAAGCCGTACAACTAGTTTGACAAAGATGTTTACACATGATATGTTAACAAGAGGAAGAATGAGGCCCATGCATTCTTTCATAGGAATATGCACTTAAATTACTGCTGTGGAGAGTGTGCATAACATATAAGGAGCAAAGAGTGCAGAAAATGTGTTGAGTTAAAAGGGAATTATCTCTCACTTAAGTTTGAAACCCCTTTAGATCCGATGTCTCCAAACATATAAATTAGTTAAAGCCTTCACACCTTGTTGCTCTAAGTTAGGGGGCGCTCCTCTGTATGTCCCATTGACTGTAGCCTATATATTTATGTCCTCTTCACTCAGGAAACACAAGAACAAGAGAAGACCCAGAGTCGCGTTTTCTAATTGATAAATTTCAAAGGAAAAAAAACAAAAACAACAACTCCTGGATTAGCGAACAAGGACGAGTCTGTTAAATCCACAACAATACGCGCGTATAAATCAATACTTGTACCTTTCGCTTTGTTCACATACAGGCTACTATTGTACTTTCACAGCAACGGCCCAACCGAACGCTATTTACGCTAAAGTAATAAAAAAGCTACTTTGAAAAGCTGGGCGACGTTTTAATTGCGTCGTCTTTCCTGCGCCATGGCTGCTTGGAAAATCCACCGCTGTGTGTAATGTTGAATTCCTGAGCCAGTGGCCATTAGAAGCTGTGGAGACGAGAGCGGAGCAGAGGAAAAGAACATGCTTGACTGCCCTCTTTAGGGAGCTCTGGTAACTGTTCGGGTAAAAGAGGCGTTTGGAGATGGCGCACGGAGGAACTCAGCCCTACATATTTTTACGCACGAAAATAAATCTGGAAGGTAAATCAACAGAACTCTGTGACAGGGTGTGTGGACTGTTAATTAAAATTACGAGTGAGGAAAGACAAAATTAAAAATAATTAACACTTTACCAAAATGTCTCATTTTTGCAACAACTTTATGTGAGATGTTTTTCCACAATTTTACGCGAATTCAACAAGAAAGTAAAAAAAGGCTGCGGATTTGCATCAAGGCATATGTTTTTTTTATCATTAATATCAAAAGGTTAGTAGGCCTTTAAAGTATGTTGCCAACCTTTTTTAATACTCACCAGTCTTCAAATTGTCAAAGAGACTACACAATGAGTTAACGCTTGATGATTTTAAAATGTCTTTACAAATAATAATAATAATAATAATAATAATAATAATAATAATAATAATAATTGCAGGGTAAATAATCAAATGGCCTATGGCACCATGGTCCTTGTAGGAAACTATTCATCTTTCATCTGTTGATATCCTATTTTTTTTAAGAAGAAAGAAAAAAACATATTTTAACACAACAATTAAATAACAATATTTGTTTTTTATTTTTACGTATTTGTTGCATTAGTATAGTCGAATTACGCTTGACCTATATTTCCCATGCGCTTCCTTTCTGAATGCACTGTTTGAATTGAGTTGTTTTAAAACAGTTCAGATTAATGTAATATTTGAAAAGGCCGTTAATAATATCCTAAAATGGAGTGTGGAGTAATAAGCAGAGTTTGCGAGCAGCGTGACCGTGCAATGAACTGTCAGCGTAATGAATGGTGCAGAGATGTGTTCCAGAGCTGTGGAGGTGCCCTGACAGGCCTAGTCTTCCTCCCACAATAACACCGCTTAAACACACAGGCCTATATTTATGCTCATGGTTCCAACAGGTAAAACAGCGAGCCTCGTGCCTTTTTACTCCCTACAAGCCATGGCAAATCCAGCTCCTGATGATTGGAGGATTATTAATTCAATCGTTATTGGTGCTGCAGCGCTCAACCCTGAGCCAGGATTTCAGGCCTAAATTACAGCTGCAGAAGAGAGTCAGAGTTTTTAAATACAAAAAAACATAATGGGCCTTTATTCTACCCATAAATATTTAAAGGAAAATATAGATTACACTTTTTTACAACTTGTGAGCAATTGCAATTCAATATCTGGATTTTGATCTCAACATAGAGATGACTTGAGATCATTAAATGGACACTTAAAATGAAACTTCGTCACAATGTCCATAAAATCCCAGAGACAACAGCAAACAATCAATAAGCCGTCGTTCCAAAGAGGAAATCATTCCACAGGAAATACATGTATGACCCACATGACATGTCGATATTTCAGCAACTTTATAAAATCAATAACCAAACCTCAGGCTGAGGAAATAAGAAAAGTAAAAGTAACTTGAGACTTGAGAAAGGTCGCATAGCAGCTGGCTCTAAAACAAAGGGTCCACAAAGGGGAAAGGGAAAAAAGGCAAAAAATGTGTTTGACTGTTGAGAGAAGCTGGGGCCATTTTGGATGTCATCTGTCTCCTTGGCGACGGGGCCCCGGCCCTCAAAGCCCCTTGGGCAGCGGGGGATTGTTTGAGAGGAGCCGCGCTATTTTGTGCAGCGTCATTTATCACTGTCACCACATAATGATTCCCCTCGCAGCTCCTTATTGATGTTTGTAATTGCATTATCTCATAAGGGCGGATGATCAATGGGAGCGAGAGGAGCATCTCGGGGTCACGGGATGCGAGATCGCTGTTTGTCCGTTTAATGCAAGCAGCTTCTCATTATGTGCGCAACGTTTTCTCTGCTTCACAGGGAGCAGAGCCAGGAGAGGAAAGAGTGCCTTATTTGTTTAACCTCTAGACACCGCGGATAAAAAAGGAAAATCTGCACTGCAAAAAGAGAAGAAAAGTAGAAAAGAGTGAAGAGTGTGATTAAGAGTCTCATTATGAAAGTGCTGCAGCTCTTTCTGTCTTTCTTTCTTTCTTTCTTTTCAGCACAATAGACTGGAATTGTCCACATTTAGGCCTGGCCTATATGCAGCAATATAAGCAGCAATAGGCAAAATGTGCCACAATGAAAGTTGCTTGAAATGTGTTTGGAAAAAGCGAGCTGTGTTTTCGGACAGGACTGTTTGTGGGAGATGAAGTCATGAGATCCAGTTTCAGAGCCTGCGACTGAAGCTGAGGCCCCAACGTCAAACAAAACGCAAGACGCCCCTTTTTCAGAGGACCTAAAGGAGCAATTACTTCTAATGCTCCCTGTCTTCCCAAACAGACGATTTCCTATTGCCCGAATCTGTATAAATAAAAACGATGGGACGATGTTTAGATTTTTTTTTTTTAATCTATGCATCAGGAGAAGTAAATAAGTATAAACTGTACACTAATTGTTAAGAGACATATAATACAAAGGACTGGCTTCGTTGTTGCGTTACAAGCTCCAAAGTCAAGTAGAGTTCCGTGACGCCTGGCGCAAGATCGTGGCGCACGGTACAGCTCATTGTCGGGAATTTTGGAATATTCCAGTTTGCTGTATATAAATGACTATATTATTTAATTATTGCAAGGAGACCACTGTTATCCAGGACTTGGAAAAACATCTCGTTGGTTTCAGTGTTTTCCCTCTGTTATATGAGAGATTTGGGGTGGCACCGCAGCAGACACGCGGCTGAGGCAGACCGCTGCTGTCAGCGCCTTCTTCATCTCCTCCTCCCGCTCTCCTCACCGCCGCTCGGCGCAGAGAAGGTCACCTTGGCAGTGCCAGCCAGGGCTCCTCCGCTCACCTGGTGGCCGGATCTAATAATAGTCTCCTCCTCTCCCCCACCTTCCACACACCTGCTCAGATAGATGTAGGCTACAGCGGAGCATCTCTGGTGCTTTCAATTTCACTTACTGCAACAACATCAGTCCTGTAATAATTACACATGATATGATTCAAGCTGTCATAATGTTTTACTATGCTGTTTAAAATAAAATGAGCCAACGGCTTAACTAAGATGCCCACACTGCATGCTACATTTTTTTTTTCACTATTAACTGCGTTTATGATACCCAAGATAAAAAACAAAACAAAACAATTAAACAGTCTATAAAATACAAATAACTGTCAAAGTTTGTTTTGCTTTATATATATATATATATATATATATATATATATATATATATATATATATATATATATATATATATATATATATATATATACAAGACATTAAGTTTTTTCAAAAGGTATTGAAAAACTGTAGTTTGCAGTTGAATAATATAAGTACATTCAGTACATGCAATCACTGCATGTGCAGTTTAGAGTACACGATTTTGCATCATTATCTACAATTAACTACAATGTTTATAAAGTATACATACAGGATATGCATGTCTGAAGCTATTGTCAGCTTACAGACATTTTGCTGAAGCCATTTCCATATGTCATTTGAAGAGTGGATGCATGCACTGGCTGTGACTGCATACATGGCTGAGTTTTAATTCTGCAGTTGCACATTGGAGCTGCACAAACACCGAGCACTGGCCTCCCAAAGTAAACAGTGAGGAGCAAGTCGAGACACGGGCAGAGGGGCAGCATTCCAGCCACAACTCAATACTGATAAGGACTAAAGAGCTTCAGCACGCAATAGAAAAAGAACAAAACGTAGGACATACACGTATACAATCATGACAAAGACAATAACAATACAATACAATACTTTTTTTTTTTTTTTTTTTTAGGTTATGGCCCTTACAATCAATTATACAATAGTTATGATCAGACTAATAAAGAGGTTTGACAAAAATAAATAAACAAGAAAAATATGCAATTTCATCCACAATATAATTATTACGTTTAAAAAATCATAGAGTTTGAATTGTAATATTGTATTATCATGGTGGTGGCAACAGTTAGGACAATTGAAGGTAAAAGATAAAAAGTATTAAGTCCACATTCAAATCATTCAGTAACTAGTGAAGATGCCTGAAAGCTACACGTGGAATTATTATAGGAAATGTTTTGCGTGTTCACTATTTTTAATGCACTAAACATCCTTGGGCTTGTGTACTGACTGTTTATGCATATGCAATGTCCATGTGTTTTAGAGTGATGAAAAATTAACACTGCAATTACTAATTCAAAAATAAATATTCTATATTTCCAAAGCTCAAAAGAAAAGACAGAAAAGACAGAAAGCTGAAACTCATGAATGATTTGACCCCTTAAGAATGTGCTTTGTTGTTGCTAGTTTTGAGTGTGGTTTTTGCATTTATAATTTCACAAAGTCTGTAAACTCTTGTGTGACAGGAACAGTCTGTTTGCATATTTATCAGTGTAGAATCAGTGATGGGTTAAAAGTGTCAGCCTGTCTCGCTCTCCTCCTGTTGCTCTTCTCTCTCTCTCCGCTCTCTCCATCTCCCAGCTGTGGCAGTGTGGGGTTGTATTGTGCTGCTCAGCTCATTGTTGTGTCTGAGTTAAAGTTAAAAATTCAGTGCCTTGGAGCATACAAGTGTGTCTACAACAGTAAGCTGCATCAACCTGTCAAGAAGATAACTTGAAAACGTGAACAGAGGATATTTAAACAATGTGTGTATTTTGGTGTGTGTGAACATTGTTTTAAGAGTCTTAGTTGCAAAGAATTAAGAATTTAGACAATGGACACTGTAGTTAGAATTACATGGGTAACAATAATAATGTGCTGTACCAAGCATACACAAAATCAAAACTGTGTGGCCATTTGATTGTCATTGTAGTCTCATATAATGTGTCTTATATTCTCCTCACACACAAAACAGGAAAAAAAAGTTATTGTTGTGAATGCAAACTTCCCCATGGGTTTCAACTTCCTGTTCTAAGCAATATTTCAAGGATTTTCCATTCAAAAAAATATAATATATTGGTTAACATTGTTAATCACCATGGAAATGGTCCTAATTTTTCACCTCTGTGCAACATGTAAATAGGCTAACAAATAATTAACAATATATAAATAAAAATGGGTTTATGCTTACTTGTTTTTGATTTTGGATAAATATTTTGATTTTGTTGCTCAAAGCTACACTGGGGACATGCTGACTATCCTTTACACCAGTATTAGGTACTTTTGAGCTGTAAAACCACCTGTAACTGAATTAATGTAACGTAGAGCTGGTTAAAGTCATACTGTGGAACATTCCAAGCAGAGCAATGACATATCCATATAGAAACAAGAAGTGACAGACCCTCCACCAGAAAAGTTACACATTGTACCTTTAAACCATAAACACTGCACCGTTTTCTAAGTAAATCTGAACCTAGGGGGGAGTACATAGCGTATAGGCCTGAATGTGCACGTCCCTACAGGCCAACACTGCTCAATTTATGGAGCATGGACAGTTTATAAGGAGCAATGTAGTCTATCAGAGAGGCAGTGGAAGAGCAGACAGGCAGAGGCCATTTCCATGCAGGACGCTGTGTTTTGGAATAATATACGCCATGATAAAGATGTTTCCCCTGCGACGTAAAACAGCAGGGAGCACCAACGGACACTTACTCTTCCAACCAAATAGAAAGAGTCCTGGAGCTGCTGGAGAGGAGAGGAAAAGTGCACTGTGTGAATTGTTGCCATGTCAAAGCCGCTCTGCTTGTGTTGCTGTATTCCACTGTGCCGTCTCCAACTCTGATTTATGAGGCTGTTTGAGTTGGCGTGGAAACCTGAAGAGGGGATTAAAACACTAGTAACATTATGGGTACAGGTAGGAACATTACCAGTGTTCCTTGAAATAAACAGTTTCACTTTTTTGTTTAGTATGTTAAAATGTGTATAAAACAGTTTTGTATAGCAATAAGTATAGCTATTTTTTTCTATTTTATCAATTAAATTAATATATACTATACTACATCTACTATAATTTAATTTGCTGTAAGAAACTGCAAAAAGATAATTCATAATATTTTCCCCTAACAATATGTTTGCTGAAACATATGACCTAATATTAGTTTAAGTCTGGTGGCAGCATTAGAATTAGGAGTGTGCTAAAAAAAAAGAAAAAAAAAAAAAGAAGAAGAAAATAAAATCTATAAATTGATATATTGATACTTAATTTTCATACAGTGTCAATATCTGAAGATGCAGTATCGATATATCGACATAAGAAAGTAAATATAGTTAATGCAGTTCATATCTTCCCTGTTTTAACTATTGCATTAAGTGTATTTCATATGTGTATGCAGTGGTTTAACAAAGAAATACTATTTTAAGTAGGCGTTTTGTTCTTTTCAGAATGATATTACCGTATTGTGAACCCTGTACAGTGTATCTCATCAAATCATAAGGTACCTAGTAATTCCCAGCGTTAATTAGAAGTACAGGAGAAACTAAATTGTAGTGGTAGTTGCAGTAATAGTGTAGTAAGTGCAGCTGCATAACAAACAGAAAAGTGAACCTTATATCAACCTTGGTAGCCACTAAATAGTAGGTCTGGAAATCACAGACCTCACGATTCGATACATGGCTCACGATACGATACGATACGATACTATCACAATATAGCGATCCATGCAAAAAATCGATATACAGATACTCTGTGATATATTGCTTATATTGATGTATAGTTTTTTAAGAACCAAACACATTTTGGTTAAACCAGTACTTCTATCATCTGCTTTAATCATCAAAACAGAAAATATGTCAAGAGTATTGCATAAACAAATTTCATTTCACTAAATAAGCAACAAAACTGTACTGTGGTGAAATTGCTAAAAGATACCAAAAATACTCTTGGTGATATATTGATACAGCAGCTCACAATAACGACACTGTATCGCCAAATTTAGTATCACAATATAGTGATATTTGAATATTTTTGCACAGCCCTACTAAATAGTATAAAACAGCAACCATGCTCTCATGTCAAACTTGTGTGCCTGGCATCTGTCGTGCTGTCACTGTCATAAAGAATCCTAATTATGCAAATATATGATCTGCTCCCTCGAGACCGCAACGGCACATCAAAACTTTCTCAACAGCTTTTCAGTGGAGACATCCTCACACCATCAAAGAGGCGGGAGTGTATTTTCAAACACCTCTTTTCAAATAACCAAAGTGGAATCCATAAGTGCCCTGAAATTGGACGCTAAACCTCTGCTCCGACTGTTTATATAGTGTGATGTGGGAATCCTTGGCAGTGGGATATCAAACTCATCTATCAGATAAGAGCAGACTGCGGGGCCTGGATACACACTCTGTAGTTCAAGGCTGCAAATCACACATACTTTAACACACACACACACACGCACATACACACATAGAGGAGTGTGCAGGTGCCCCGTGAAAAGCTTTTAGCGATGGAGAAACAGCTGAGGACATGGCTATTGTTAAGACCTGTGATGGATGAAGCTGGGGTATGTTAGTGTTAACCGACTAAAATGCAGCGGCTGGATTTATAGGGCGCGCATAAGCAGGGTCGTCACCTCCAAATGGAACGTCAATGAGCCAAGTACGGTGTTCGGCTCACTGAAAAGCAGAAGAAAAAGAAGAGAGGAATCAGAGACATATTGGATTAAAGATAAGATAAGAGTGTTTACTGCTGGTGTGAAAGTAAGTCAGCAGGCTATGGATAACATGAAGGTTTTCTGTTATTGCATTCTGTGAAAATGTGTGGCTTCAAGTTATCTGATGGAGTTTAAAGAAGCGTTTTGAAAAAGGGAGCATCATTATTGTTTGGTGACATATGTGTGTCGTATCAACACATTTCAGTTATTCTTTATAGGACTTTTTAGACTATGGAACTATAGTTGGACATGGGTATATTTAATTATAAGTCCTATCAACATTCTTTTTTATTCTCCAACACATCCAGAGAGACTGACCCACGGTTTAAATCTAAAAAATGTACCATTCATTTAAAAAATGCAGAAAAAAGTACTCCTAACAATTTGGCTCCAATCCCATTTTAAAATTTTATAATGTTGAAAAACTGAATGAGTAATACTTAAAGATCCTATATTTCGCAAAGAAGCACTTCCTGTACTACCACATGACATCACAAGGTGGAACAGAGTGTTTTCTGTTTGAGAGAAGAACTCATTAAATGTGTGAATGAAACAAAACACAACTTCAGGTATTTTTGATGAGGAAATATCAATGCCATCATCATACTTACTAAAACTTTAAACCTTATTCATAGGTTTCAGAATGATGAAAAATTAGGACCATTGCCATAGCAATTGACAATTTTAACCAAGACATATCTTTTGAATTCTGATATTTCCTCAAAATGTCAAGATACCTCATATGAAACCACCTATCTGTACAGTTTTGAGTGAATGTCTTTTCTCCACATTTCATTATTTATAGCGTTAACAAGCTGTTTAATCAGATCCGAGTAAAGACTGAAGTAATAATGATGTACTAATTACCTGGAGGTAGTGTCACTGAACACTCAGCCAGTCGTCAGAACCCATTACACTGGCAGCGCTTAGAATAATGTCCACATATACCATAAAAAACCATAAGAAACTGCTTTGGAGCGTACTATCTATCTATCTATGCCACATTGGTTTTCCTGTCTTGTCCAGTGTTGTGTCCCTGACAGTGGTCCGGTGGAGGGGCAGTGCTTGACCTTGGCTCTCTCCGTGTGATGGCATTGAGGTTGTTAATGGTAAAGAGAATTGCGGTGTTAAACTGGTCACAGTCAATGTTTATGTGTACCAATCAAATGCAATGTGTTTATGTTATATGGCATTATGGACCAAGGCCTGTCTGAAGGAGTGCACGGGCTGGAGGAGTGAGCTTTACGGTCTGTCGAGCCTTCGAAAAATGAAGCGTTACTGGAGGATGAGGCAGAGAGGGGGTAAAGTCAGGGTAAGGTTTTTTCAATGATACACACCAAAGTACTATGTGGAGGCCAATATAAAGTCATTTTGATTTTATTTTAGCCTATATATATTTTGGGATTTTCTTTTTAATGAATCCAAAGAGGTGTACTTTACCTTTGGATGTACTCTTTCAATAATATATTTGGTGGAAAAATCTGTACTTGGTTATAGTGCTAATATTCCTACTACAGATTCTGCTCTATTCTACTCCTAAAGTCACATCACTTAAGAGATTTCAGACAAGAAAATTAATTCATTCATTTTTAAATTCATTTTTATTATAGGTGTTTTATTGCACTAAAAACCTTAAAAAACATGCATCCTTACTGTGAGTGGGCTTGCCTCCTCACAGACTTAATTTGTAACTTAGCTTGGTGGAAGGAAGCTTATCTCCATGGAGTAATGCAGGCGACTTGCTAGGAATGTTACGTGATGTTTCTTTAATAACTGCATTTACTAGTGCTACACATTTTTCTTTTTACAATTTCTGAAGCAAAATAATAAAAAAAATAGTTTGCACACTGTTTATTGAAAAAAAGGAAAATAATATTCCCAAAAAGTACAAATATTTTGACACTTTCTTTGAACTTCACCACAACTGTACAAATGAAAGGCTCACATTAAACATGAGACAGAGCAGAGTACTTAGGCTGGTCTGAGAGCCCCGTGTGATCATTGTACTGCTGTGTTGTGTGTATATTGACAGATTAAGCCTCAGATTAAACATCTATACACTGTGTTATTGTGAGGAGCGGGACTCAAGCTGTTCTGTCCAGAGTTGAGAGCAAATACATGCTTAATCCTGCTCAATACAGCGACCTGACATCAATTTGTCCCTGTAGGGGAGGAGCCCGCCGCCAAATCCCACACAGTCCACCCCTGTTCCATCAGGGATTCCCTCCACTTTGATCCTATTTGTAATTTATACTCAATAATCTGGGCTAATAAAGATATGCACGCAAAGAGGATTACAGCAATGTGTGGGGAGTACACATGAAAACAAAGGTCAGCCTTGTGCAGCTGAAGTGGATGATCTTATAAACAGGGAGTACACATAACAACAATTACAACTGGCCATAACTCTGACTTTAAAGATCCTGCGTGACTTTTTAATCAAAAATATAGAATAAAATATAAGCATGTTTTTTCCTTTAAGTTGGTTGTTTTTATTGCACTGAAAAAATATCCTGTGGTTGGGCTTGCATGTCCACAAACCTGACTCTTTAACTCTTTATTTCCATAGAGTCATGCAGGCGATGTGCCACCTCCAGAAAATTATATAATAATAAAACTTTTACTTCAACTTAAATGACTTAAATATAAAATATACAGATGGAACCAGACTTAGACTTAGACTTAAACAAACTTTATTGATCAACAAGGGAAATTATTTGGACACAGTAGCTCACACATCACAATATAATATAATAAGAAAGAGCAAAAATATAAATGGTAATAATAAATTCAAAAAAATAAGTAGCAAACAAAGTCTGCTGTCAAATAAGGCATAAATAACGAATATGTACAAGTAAAAATAAAATAAAGAAATACCAGAACAGCTGCGTTGTCATCTCCTGACCACTGAGATAATGAGAAGGCATCAGCAAGTTCTGAAAAACAAGTTACGCCCACATATGGCACTATTTGTTTCCATGCAGTTCGGTGGAGTTGAGAATTGCCTGCTCTGCAAATGTGCAAAGGATCACAGGCTTTTGTGTGTTGTTGTTTGTTATGACTACTCCAATGGATCTTGTAAAAGGATGCATAACTTCCTGTTTACTTCCATGAAAGGACTTGGTGATTACTTTGTGGTTTGAGGCACATGAGCCATCAGCTGACTAGACTCAATAAACTCCAAATAACAAAAACTCCACCATCTCTTTTTTCCAAAATAAATGAAATCATCGCCTGAGGTAGATGGTGATTTGTACTAGTGCCCTCTAGAATTGACAGAATTTGTTAAAAGAACCATGAATGTCACAATAACAGAAAATAGATCTTCATATTGTCAATTTTACTAAACTCATCAGAACAACATGATTCCCCCTTTTTCTAAACTCAGAATAAGACAAAACACATTTTCTTTCACATCTCAATTCCTTCTCCGTCCTGAACCTCAAACACAAATATTCCTCTGTCAGATAACAGCGGAGTTATAAATGGACACATTCTGCTTGGAGACAGCAGCAGTCAGTCATCTCACCTCATAAGCTCAATCAGATACAGGCCTTGGCTCCATCGTGCACGTCTTTTTTGTAGTGAAGAATCAAATATGGAAAAGAATTTAGTCATCATTGATTATTATAAAGGGCATATAAATATAGAAATAAATACAATGGAAAAAAGTTATGATTAATTTGATAATTGTACATTTTTGAGGATATTGATAACAATGAATTGAGAGTATTTTTAGAAGATATTAATGAATTTGATTATTTGATTATTTATGGGCATTCATCTTAATGAATTTTTAATGAATGTTTAATGATGAAATGTTGTTGTTAAAGGTGATTTATGTAAATAGGCTCTTTTATGTCTCCTGCAGCTGCCCAAGGACTGCAGATGGAAAGAAGCTTGTAGCTAAGTCTGGTAAAGATCTTTTCTCTCTGAGATGAATGTTTTCTGTGCAAAACATTCTGTGTCCTTGTTTAAAATAAATAAATTTATCTCGACAACCAAAAAATGCATTTGTCATAATGCAGCAGAAGTAATAATAATAATAATAATAATAATAATAATAATAATAATAATAATAATAATAATAATAATAATAATAATAATAATATGATCTCCCATGTGGTTTTATTTCTAAAATAAAAAAATATATATATACTTTTTTTTTTCATTTATCAAGTTCATCTCTTAATTGCTGATCCTACATGTTTTTACTGATGCATACTTCTTCATTTGCAGATTACTTTAAAAAGTAACAGCATTGTCTATGACAATGACAATACAATCTTAAATCTTGAATAATATCATGAGTAGTTGTAGTAAGTAAAATAAATACACTAGTCTATGCAAAGTGTGCTTCTTAACAACCCCTTTCTTACCAGCCCTTCCCCATGATCAGTGACAAGCATACAGACTGTAATTGTTCTCTAACCTACACATTACATTACAGCATAACAAATATGTTTAATGTTGGACCCCATGTTTTTATAAGTCCCATTTTCTCACACTTTGTCTCGAGGAGTTAATTGCGGATGATCTCATGCTGTTTGCCTGGTCGTGCTGCTGAAATGTAAAAATGTGTTGCTGAAAGAGAAATCAGGCGGCCGTGTCCAGCCTGTTTCTGAGCAAGCCACTAAAACATGTGTGGGTGCAGCGGAGGCAAGAGAGGGACGAGAGAGGGATGAGAGAGGGACGAGAGGGACGAGAGAGGGTCGAGAGAGGGGGGAGAGAGGGATGAGAGGGACGAGAGAGGGTCGAGAGAGGGGAGAGAGAGGGATGAGAGAGGGTCGAGAGAGGGGAGAAAGAGGGGAGAGAGAGGGGAGAGAGAGGGACAAGAGAGAGACGAGAGAGAGACGAGAGAGGGACAAGAGAGAGACGAGAGAGGGGCGAGAGAGGGACAAGAGAGAGACGAGAGAGAGGGGAGAGAGAGGGATGAGAGAGGGGAGAGAGAGGGGAGAGAGGGACAAGAGAGAGACGAGAGAGAGACGAGAGAGGGGAGAGAGAGGGAAGAGAGAGGGGCAAGAGAGAGACAAGAGAGAGACGAGAGAGGGGAGAGAGAGGGGAGAGAGAGGGGCAAGAGAGGGGAGAGAGAGGGATGAGAGAGGGACAAGAGAGAGACGAGAGAGGGGCGAGAGAGGGGAGAGAGAGGGGCAAAAGAGGGGAGAGAGAGGGGAGAGAGAGGGGAGAGAGAGGGACAAGAGAGAGACGAGAGAGGGGCGAGAGAGGGGTGAGAGAGGGTCGAGAGAGGGGAGAAAGAGGGGAGAGAGAGGGGAGAGAGAGGGACAAGAGAGAGACGAGAGAGGGGCGAGAGAGGGACAAGAGAGGGGAGAGAGAGGGACGAGAGAGGGGAGAGAGAGGGGTGAGAGAAGGACGAGAGAGGGGAGAGAGAGGGGAGAGAGAGGGGAGAGAAAGGGGAGAGAGAGGGGAGAGAGAGGGACGAGAGAGGATCGAGAGAGGGGAGAGAGAGGGGAGAGAGAGGGACGAGAGAGGGGAGAGAGAGGGGTGAGAGAGGGACGAGAGAGGGGAGAGAGAGGGGTGAGAGAAGGATGAGAGAGAGAGGGGCGAGAGAGGGGAGAGAGAGGGACGAGAGAGGGGAGAGAGAGGGGAGAGAAAGAGGGAAGCGAGAGGGGAGCGAGAGAGGAGAGGTCACCCAGGGGTCAGCTCCACACATGTACACAGACACAAGCAGTGATGGAAGAAGCACTCAGTTCTGTTACTTAAAGGTGCATTCTGTAACTTTTTGTTTTGGGATCCGTCACCTGCTTGTTTCTATGGATATGTCATTGCTCTGCCTGGAATGTTCCACAGTTTGACATTAAACAGCTCTACTTTACATTTATTCAAGCAATTCAGTTTTAAAGCTACAAAAATACCTGGAAGAAACAGGCATTCTGACTGTGAGCAGGATGGCTTCACTTGGTTTGGTTTGATCTCCATGAAGTTAGAAAGGTTTAATGCCATATTGTGAAACATTCTTGACAAAGCAAAAACATCTCCATGGAGAAAAGCATTTGACGGACCCTCTACCAGGAAATTTTCACAATGCACCTTTAAGTAAAAGTACAGATACCAAAGCAAAAAAATGAATATTCAAGTAAAAGTATCACATGAAAAAATCAGCTTAAGTAAAAGTATTGCCAGTTTAAAAATAAAGAGAAACAATTACAGAAAACAATTAAATCAAGCTGTTTATTTGTGTATTTGTATATATCAAATTACAAATGTATTAAAATAAACCTTCAGCCTTTTCAGCAGGTCTCAAACTATCAAAAAAATACTTCTTTCTTTTTTGTCCTGTTCAAAAATGTAGTGAAGTAGAAAGTACAAATACCTGCTCTCAAATGTAGTGAAGTAAAAGTAAAAAGTATCCACTCTAAAATGTACTTAAGTAAAGTATAGATACCTAGAATTTTTAATTAAGTACAGTGACTCACTACTTCTACTTTGTTATGTTCCACCACTGGGCAAAAGTATGAACATAACAAGTGTTCTAACACCAAATACGTTAAACAAAAGTATTTATGTGACTTTGTGAGATTGCAGTGGGCACACACGCATTTGCTTCTGCAAGTTTTGATCCTATGCAACAACTTTATAGCCACATGTGAGATGCAGTTTCTTATGTGACTGGAGCTAAACTGAGATAAACTAAAAAGATAGGAAACCTGTTCATCCATATCTCGCAATGGTAAAGAAGTGTGGCTAGAGTCTGTATTAGAAGATGTAGTTGACGACTGAATGCATTTATCTGCCCTTACATTACAATGATGAAGAATTACTAAAAAGTTATATTTACGGTATTAATCTTCTTGGTTCTCTTCTTGATCTCCAATCATAGTGACATCTTTCAGCCTAAACAGTAAATGTGTACCTGAAAAAAATATTTTATTGAAATTATGATTTATTTTTCCAGCCTTTTCAAAATTATTCATGAAACTAAAATGAAAAAGAAAAAAACAAAAACAAAACTTAAACACAAAGATGAAACATTAGCTACGTAAAATTCACACACACATGGTCCAAAGATGTACAAGATGTAGTTATTTTTTTCTATATTCAATAAATTACTACAGCATAATTTTACATGGGCCAGTAGGGAAAGATAAGAAAAACCTTTTCTGGCTCTTGTTGCACCAATTTATGTGTTTTTTTCTCTTTAGAAGTCTTCAGAACAACCCTCCCAGTGAACCTGAGGGGTGAGGCAAAGGACACGCTGTCTTGTAAAACATATGCACTTAATATTGAGGCCGTAAAACTTGTAAAATTAAAAGCTATTTTGGAAAATAGAGAGAGTGAAATTTATGCGTCTGGCTCGGGGATAGAGGTTGTTTTATCTTGGGGCAGCGAGGGTCCGCCGGGGCACAGGTAACGACTGTCAACAGCAGAGTGGGGGGGCACAGTTTGGTGAGACCGTGCTGGACCAGATGTGCACATGTGTGAGTGGGGTTTCCCTGCTCCATCACCACCACAGCCTGTGTCAGAGAACCTCCTCGAGTCTGTCTGTTTTTAATTACACAAATGCTTCGCGAAAACCCCCCAAAAAGAAACGGCATGGCGGCTGATGCGTTCGCTTACATGGAGTCACAGCTACCGTCACACAGCGTAAGAGCCTTCCTGACGACAGCACGAGAAATGAGAGGTGAAGAAAAAAAAAATAAAAAGAAGCAAAACAATGTGGACAAAGTCGGTCTGATTGAAAAGCTGCTAAAAGCAATTATGATTGTGAGAATGTGCAGGCCCCTCTTCTTAGCAGCCAGCAAACATCATAAATCGTGTGGCGGTCTATGTTTACACTGGGCTGACCTGAGCGTGCCCTCTGGGTTCTCCACAGCTCCAGGGCCGCTCACATACGCAAGCATTCATACAAGCTAAGTTTACATTTTTCACTGTGTTTTGGTTTTTGCTTAATGAACCATTTTAAGTCACCGTTTGGGCTTGATTTTGCTTTGCCGTCAATTTAAATAAAGTTAAAAAGTGTCATGGTTGGTTGAGTTATGGGCAGTCGTCACATACACAGTACATAACATAACATCAGTCTAGTCTAAACCACTCTTGAGGTCAAAATGACAAAAGTCTGTGTCGAGAAATGTGGCGGACACTGTAGTAGTAGTAGTGCAATCTGCTAAATTATTTACTATTCCAGATTAATTCATACAGCAAAATAGTCAAAGGTGCACAATGTAACTTTTCTGGTGCAAGGTCCACCACCTGCTTGTCTGCTTCTGTTATTGCTTTGCCTGGAATGTTCCATGGTATGGTATTTAACTTATCTTATGTTTATTCAGTTACAGTATTTATCTCAAAAAGAAAGGAAGAAGGACATGAATTCTTAATGTCTGTCCAAAGATCTGATCTGTATTTTATTATTTTTTTTTTTTCTGGTGGTGTCATCTGCTTGTCTCCAAAGATAAGTTTAATATCATACTGTGGAACATTCTAGGCAAAGCAATATCATCTCCATGGAGACAAGCGGGTTGCAGACCATCCATCAGAAGTTTCATATTGCACCTTTAAGTTATTAATCATCTGAAATTCAAGTTATGGCATAGTAACATACAAAACATGAAATATGAACTGCCAATTGAAAAAAGTAAAATTAATAGCACTGCTTCTAAATAATGAATACAAACAAATAATGACGTATAAATTTTGATAAATTTATTATAGTTTTGTAAAGTAGGGATGCACCGATCCAGCTTTTTTAGTTCTTGTATTAACTGACTCCAGTGCAGTGACTGAAAACAGCATTTATTTCCTTTAAAAAAAAAAAATAATAAAACAGAACTGATCCAAATGTGTCAAAAAGTGTTATGGAGCTGTTATTTATATCTCAAGTAACAGAACAGAAATTCAAACAGTATGAGACTTTCTGGGCCAAATATGACCAATAAGTCTTACATCGATTTGTCTGTCTAACCAGGATATCGACTGAACCGATATTTGGAAGCCGATACACGATCTAGCAAATTTTTCAGTATCGGCGCCAATATCAGACACCAGTATTGGATTGGCGTATCCCTTGTTGATAAATTGGTTCAGTTTATATAGTTATTTGTTTTGTAAGTAAATAGATTAATATTTAAATGGCATATAAAAAGTGCCTTTCATGGTCAGTGTCACATTTGGTCCTCACAGCAGATAAACACTGTTTCGTGAGATTGTAACAAAACACAGATCTGAGCTCCTGCCATATTCTGCCATATTAAAAACATGTCATAAGTTTGAGCTCAGCTGGACTGTCTCTTCAGGGTCAGGTTTGCATGACGTCTTGTGTTTCCCAACGCTCTTCAGTAAGCACATCACAGCTATGTTTATCTCACCCTAAATTTTAAACTTCTCCACTATGAACATTGCATTCACTCCAACTGTACATGCCTGGAAAGCCATTACATTCTAAAATAATAAAAGGGTGTTCTGCTTTTGATTCTCCTAACACAGACAGAAAATGGAGGTTTTCTTTAGGTACACTCGGCGCACCTCTGCATGGCCCAGAACGCACTAAAAATTTACAGCCTTAACATTCCTACGAGGTCAAGCAATTTATCAAATGCTCCACATTCTGGTTTCAATTACACAGCCGATTGTGGAGAGTGCCTTGTTTTAGCAGGTTCATTTGGCCCAGTAGGGGAGGACCAAGCCTTTCTGCCCCAAACTCCATCAGATGAACTGGGATAGGGCATTAAAGTGGACAGATGCAGGGTCTTTGAACAGTGCAGATGGTCAGAGAGAAGGAGAGAGAGAAGGAGGAAGAGGGATGTAAGAATGTGAGCAGCGGGCAGCATTGCATAACTGTCCATCTTCATCTCTGTCCCTATGCCCTATAGGGTCTCCCTCTTCTTCTGCTCTTGTTTTGGGCTGTACCGGAGAGATAATCTGATTGGCTGTACACATTCAGGCAAGATCTTCCTGCTATGATCCAGTGAATTTATTTTAGTACAACGGTCTAAGACATGAGGATGGAAATTGTTGTTGCAAGATTGTAATTTGACACTACAGTATATTTAATGTTTCTGTAGCTTCAAGTGTCTGCAACATTATAGGTTGTTGATGCTGAATATCTCATCATTATCATCATTGTCTCCAGTCAAGCCTGATAAAAATAGTAATCTTGCCAGTATAAATTAAACCTATAATCTTAAAGGTACACTATAATCTTGCCTGTAATGATCAACGTATGGCATTAAACTTATCTGCCTGGCATTTATTCAATTGCAGTTCTCTTTTCACTTCTGGAGAGGATCACCTTCCACAGATGCTTGTCTTCATGGGGATACAGTATCTATGTTTAATGCCATACTTTGGAACATTCAACATCTCTAAGGAGACAAGGAGGTGTCAGACGCTCCACTAGAAGTGTTGCATAGTGCACCTTTAATCGTTATATTTGAAGCATAAACTCGAACGTATTCACCACAAAGATATTATTTAGATCTTCATAAAAGGCGCAGAGTTATGACATCATAAAAATGCGACCGGCTTCTTCCATCTATGGTCCACCTGGAACAATAAAGGTGCTCCTAGAACGTCAGCAACACGGTCCAGTTTTTGCAACGCAGTCCAACAGATTGCCTCCTCCAACTCTTATAGTCTTGCTCGTCACTTACACCTTCTCACTATCCTCCGTCTTGTCGGCCATTTTTCCTCCACCCTCTCCCCTTTCTCCCTCTGTAGTGGAGTGGTGATAAATCCCTATTTTATTGCTGGAGAATTCCTCTCTCCCCGTAGGGTTGACAGCTCCCCGCGTTCTAAGACAGTGCAAGGACCAAACCCAATCCTCCGCCCTCCTCACCCTCCTCCTCCCATCAGCCCATCGCTGGCTCCATCTGGCCCTGATTATAGTAAGAGTGGAACAGGCATCACACCATTACACCCCTAGGAGAGCCCCGAGATGATGCACCGCACACTGGTATGGAGGAGGAGGAGGAGGAGGAGGGGAGGATGGAGAGAGAGGAAAATGGTGGTCTTCACAGAAACCCGAAAGTGACAGACAGTGAAGTATTAAGATACACTGAGGCCCTGATTTAACCAAAAAGGATGGTGTGTGTTTAAGCATGAGCGATTGGTGCAAAGAATTGTCAACTTCCATAGTGATAAAATAAGTACTGTACACTGTAGTTCTAACTGAAGAGATGATCGTACATGAAGAAAAGAGACATTTTAAGTCACTTTAATGTATCAATGTTCACATTTCCAACATCTTTCCATTTATTAATAAGAAAATAATATATGGCAATAACTGAAACTAAAAGTTGTTTAAATGCGTTACTAGTATTGTCGCTTAGCTTATGTATTGCTGACAAGTCTTTTTTAAAAATAGCTATCATCTATAACCAATAAATCAGCATGTAGTTATTTCAAATGTATTTAGAATAAAAAATATGAATGCTAGTCCTGCACCTCCATTGTAAAGTCGTAAAGATGATGCTTTGATGGCTCAGTACTTAAATGGACACCGTTGGTGAAGTATCTGCGTATACACATACATGTGAGGCTGTCCTGGCAACAGGACTCAGCAGCAGGTGCCAGACGAGTGAGTCATAAACACAACTGCTCTGGACAAGCTGGACCCTCACATCAAATCACGGCTTTGGGCCCCATCCACCTCCGCTCTTCACATGGGCACAGCACAGCCAAAGACACTGCTCATGAATGTTGTAATGACACATTCACACAGGGATCTGTCAAAGAGAAAGGCCAATGTATCAGTGGAAAAATCACTAAAAATGTTACTGGGCTTGAGGAGTCAAAAACACTAAGGATAAAGAAATAGCAGAGAAGAAACAACCAACAAAGCAAATTTTAGGATGGATTTTTTTTACATAGAAAACAACAGGTAATCTACACAGAAATGAGCTTCATCAATTGAATGTCATTATCCAGTAGTGCGAAGAACTGGGTCATCATTAATAAATCAACAATCATTTTGAAGCCAATGAGACAGTGGGAAGCTTCAATGGTCCGGGAGTGATCCAAAGCAATAAAGGTTACAAAGGTAAACATTTTAAAATAAAATCTGTCAATAAATCAGAATATTTCATAATAATAATCATAAAAATACATATTTGGTCAGTTGGAAAATAAAAAAAAATATATCTGTCTATTTAAACTAATTATTTAATCCAGTGCATATGACACTTCAGTTTAATAGAGTTTAATATCAACCTATTTATAAATAATGTATAACAAAAAAATGGTAAAAAAAATATGTCAGAGTTCAAATATTATGTCCCAAATGTATATTAGTTCTGCATAGCTAAACAGTTTCTAAAAATATTGTTAAGTACACAGTTTTTAATCCATAGTTGTTCTTATAAAAACATTCAACCAAAAATATTACGCATGCACATTATATCGCCATAGTAACTTCTTTCTCAAGTAGCTCACAGTAAAATCCAATGCCATTGTTAGCAGACTTAATTAAAGGCATTTCCACCATTTAACAGTTTTCTATATTTCTCCTGCACAGAAAACCTCCACTGCTGACTAAGCTCACCATTAGATAATGAATCACCATGCTCCCCAATCTCCCCTTTTATACCCACACCTCCACTTCCACCAAAAATAATCAGGATAATTTCTATTCATTATTACACCTCCATTTGTCTGCGGGACGGGGCGTGTGGGGAGGACCGGGGTATAACTCTGTGGAATAACAATACCATTAAAAAGCCCGAGCTGCAAAATATCAATCATTGTTGCCTGTTAATGTCCCTCCAGCCTATTCAGATGGCCTCTTTCTCCTCTCCTAATGTCCACCCATCTGTGTGTGTGTATGTGTGTGCGTGTGCGTGTGTGTGTGCATGTGTGTGTATGCGTGTGTGTGCCGTTACATTCAAAGCCCCTTAATCAACAGTTGCTGCATCTGGCTCAAGATAATGAATGGCATTGTTTATAACCTCAACTTCCATATCAGGTGATAAATGGGCAAAGGCCTAATGCTATCGTTTGAATAAGAAATGAGTCCGAGGCTTATTTGAATAGCGATAGTGAGTGGGTGAGAGTTGATAGGGGTTTCTTGGTGAGGTTCTGGCGGTGATGTGGTGAGGGTTAGTACCGGTGATGGTGTGGTCCAGACAGAGGAGAGGGAGGACGTCAGGCTATGGGGGCACCTGTTTTTGATTTATGGGCTGTGGAGAGTGACGTAAGGCATTTGAGCCAAAACAGTGACAGTGATATTGAGGGGGTAAGATTGGAGTGTCTGGGAAAATTTGTTTTTATGAGTCCAATATTTTAAAAAGGTTATTTCTGATATGAATACAAACATCCTAATAACATTTAAGCATTTAAAACATATCCCTCATGAAAAAGCAAATTGGTTTATAATAAATATTAGAGATTATTGTTTATTTATTTATCGGATATCGGCCTTAAACCTCCAGCACAGGTCGATATTGCCTTAAAGACACACACAAAGCTTCATATTAACGCTCCATGACTATACACAGCTCTCTTGATGATGTGTGGTTAAAAAAAGGGCTGTGGGTGAGTTTATAGTAAATTTTAATTACATAATTTAAGGAAAATAATCTAAACTGGCACAAAAATATTGGCACATCTTACTGGCCATTGCTTGCTCTGAATTCTAAATAATCGGTATCGACATTAGCCACGAAAAAAACCCATATAGGTCGATTTTTAATACATATAATGTTTTTCGCAGACAAAGTTGGTCATAAATATTGTAAAAATATATCTTTGGCTGAGGAAAAAATATTTACAAATGATCAGCAAAAATAATTCAGTCCATGTTAAAGTAAGGTAAGGGCCTTTATAATTTATTGCAATTCATAATTTCATATAAGCAAATATAATATGTAGGTTGCCAGAACTGCTCTGAGTTTCCTTGGTGACTTGCTCCCAGTAGACGCTGAGTGTTACAACTGTTACAGCAGAGGAATACACATCTCACAGTCTGTACCCAGGGACCAGAGCTGTCCAAATCTACAGCAGTTTCCCCTCCACCCTCCCTCCCTCTCACCTCCCGTGCACATACCAGCCACCATCATTGATAAAGACAGGCCTCTCAGGGATGACATGATAGCTGCTTCCAAACCATTCAAAAGGTGATTTGCCTGGTGCCATTTTAACCACTGCTGCCCTCTTTATGATGCACACGTGTCCAGAAACGTAACAGCATCCCCACAAGAGTCAGGAGGGGCCAGCTCATGCAAACACACATTAACATTTTTATCAGCTCCATTAAAAGTCAAATTAAAGAAGCATTTTAAACAAGTGACCTGGACAATTTTAGATTTGTTGCAAAATGTTCAGTCTTGCAAATTGTTTACAGGGAAGAAGTGTGGTATTTTCAAGTATAAATATTAGAAAGAGTTTTAAGAACAATTGTGGAGAACTTGATTTTACTGACTGTAAACACATATGTGTCTCAAAGGAATTGCTCCATACTTCATCAACTAAACTAAACTAAACTAAAAGATGACAAACATTTTATATGTGATAATGAAAATTACAAAACACAATATTGTTATTACATTTATTTAGTCATGTTTTATTCACCATAGTGAATACAAAGCTGTGAAATGATTAAGTAGTCTATGTTAAAGTACAATAAGGACCATTTATAAAATGTACTAATCAAAAATAAATAAAAATAAGACAAGAAATAAATGATTTTGCATGGTCTAAACCTCAATATTAACAGTTAAAGCTTGAATTGCTTTCCAAAAATCATTTTCATCCTATCCTCACATATAAGATTACATGAAGCAAATAGAAGAAGTAGACTCTCATCTTCTCTGTCCAAATGTGGGGGTCCAGCTGGGGTCCGGGTGCTGAGGCTGGACCCTATAGGTGCCATTGACAGCTGAATTATCCCAGAGGCCGCGAGGAGACTGATTATCAATGGAGAAGTCATCAGGACCTGTTCTCCCCATCACCCACACACCCCACCACCACACGCCCAACATGCAGCACCCAATCTGTCCCCTTCACCCTCTGTCAGGCCTCGTCAGGGCTGTGCACAGCTCCACTTGACAGGTAATCTCAACAATAACAATTACAGCCATTACTGGTGTCATAAACAACTGGCGACCCAAAGCAGGGAGTGGGACAAAGGCTTTGTAATTGACCATGCAGGTAACGAGAGCAGCTAAAGGCCAGACAAATCCCCCCCTCCAAGGCTGAGCTCTTCAATCATCAAATTTTAATTTTTGTTGAATTTGGGTATGATTTTTGGATGGTGGTGAAACTAAGGTGAAGCAATAATAAAACAATTTTATCTAACAATAACTAGCATTATCTAACAGTAACTAGCATTATTGATTAAACAATATAAACAACTGACAATTTTTATTAGGACACATTAAAATACATCACATATTATTGGGTAAAGTGTGATAAGTATTTACAGTTATTTTGAATTATATATAGTGACAGTGAAATTTGTCATTTAGAATATTGTGATTCACACGTAAATTTAACCCATATATGTTTTATTTTAGGCCTATCAATATTTTGCCATTTTACAAATTACTTTTCTCATTTTAAGGTGCGTAATTGTACATGTTTTTTTTTTTAAATATGTTTTTTTATTATTATTTTTTATTTATTATATTTTTTTTTCCAAGCCGTCGTGCCCCTATGTCCTTTGCGTGTTGCGGTTTCTTGTCAGGGCCATTTCGCTTCTTCTTCGTCTCCTTTTTACCAAAGCAAACAAGGCGCCGTGGCCCGGAGCGTTAAAATCATTTGCGACTCCCTAATGAGGAGAGCTGAGCGGCAATTAACACGTGTCACAGTCGACATCATCAGGTGCCACTCTCCTTTCTCTTTCTCGCCTTTTCCCCGTGTTTTACCTCCCATCCTCTGCTTTGATTTCGTCCGTAAGAAAACAGAGGCGGTAAAATAAACGGGTCTCCATTACCGCTGCTGTCGGAGTGCGCGGGCGTAACGAGCTTTAGTTAACGAAAAGGAGATTGTGGAGAAGCAAAAGCGCGGGTCGCCCCAAGCTTTTATTTGTGTCTGGATTTTCTTTTGCCGCGGCTGTGGAGAGGGTGATGTGTAAAGACGAAGAGAAGCGAGGAGAGATCTGCGGAGGAGAGCGTAAGCAAACTGAGAGGAAGGGAAAACGAAAATAAACAACGCGGATAATCAAAGTGAGCAATAAAAAGTGATGTCATTAATTGTAAATAACGTTTAAATGATGTGTGAAATCTACAAATAATAACTGGGCCTATAGGCAAAATATAACAAGATAAAATATTAAAATAAAATAAGCAAAAGACAAAAATTAAAGAGTTAAGTATTGCGTTTTTTATAAGAATTTTTTTTCTTTTTTTTTGCCTAATTTATTTTGTGAAATATCTCCAATAAAACCTTCAAAAAAATGGTTAGCCTATATGCATCAAATATATATGCTATATTTTGTATATACCTACGTCCTACAAAAAACAATTAATCAAGAATCCATAAATTAAAAATACAATTAATATAATGTTTAAAACAATCCTTAAATCTTCAACTGACTGAATTTAATTGCACAAATCATTATTAAGTGCAGTCTTGATGGGAGTAAACATCACCTTTTGGGATAAAACGAGGTGTCACCGTTCATTAATTCGTTATTAATAACCATGACTAATATGAGCATAATTAAAACCCTCTGCTGCAAATTACACGTGACATTTCTAAAACCTCCACTTGTGTCACCTGAATGCCAACAGAAGCAAATACAAAAACATCAATTCAGAAATCTATAACAAGAGAATGTGCCTCTATCTTCTGCTGTCCTACAGGGAAAGAAGGTGGTGGAGGAGGAGGCGTTTGGTTGTTGTTGGTCTGACCTGCGAAGCTCTTGTGGCAGTGCAGATCTCAGCGGGACCCCGGCCAAAAGCGCTCTCCTCTGGGCCTCTTCACGTCCCCCTTACGTTCCCCTCTACGCCCCCCCACGCATCTCATTTACATACATTGGTCTCCGCCTGTTCTCATTAAAGCTCCATCTCACAAAAGTCAGAGTCCCGCTGTTGCTCCCCCAGTCCTTGTACCTGTGGTGTATCCCGGGCGTCCATGGACCACAGAGCGCCTGGATGAAAGGGCCAAACAAAAGAAGAAGAGCAGAGGAAGAGGCAGCGGTAGTTCGGGGATGGAGATGAAGGATAAATGGTTGCTCTGTGCTGCATGCAACCCTCTCTCTCTCCCCTCTGTCTCCACGGCTCACAGTCTTTTTTGTGTTTCTGTTCTGAAGCAGGCTCCATTTTGTGTTAAGCACTGCCTCTCATGACAGATATACGCCAGGGTCAGGGGGCAAAGTTGAGGACAGGGTCAGCTGTAACATAACATCCAAAAGCAACTCGGCCCAGTCACTACTCAACCACAGTTTTTTGTTTCATATTGAAGTGAAAAATAGTTACAAAGAGACTAGAGCGTACGTTTAGTTTAGTGCATTTGTACACTCATTTCACAACTAAGAATGCATTTAATGACAAAAGTTCAAAGACCAAGTTAAAATGTGAAGGTGGTGATGTGGCCTGCTGTAACAAAGAGACAATGCAGTCATTCACGAAATTCAAAGAAACTGAAGTTGTCGTTTAGTGTTCAAAACACAAAAGCAATTCATTAATAAAGATAAAAAGGATAATTTGCTTTACATTGAAAACAGAATAAAATAGTACAAACCTTTGCAGCAAATTTGTCTTTTAGGTTAGGAATGAAAAATACATGTGTTTAACTTCAATAAACAATTATAAATAAATAATTCAAAAGTCAGACATTCTTAAAAAATCCAATCCAGTCGATACGTTTCATTTCACATTTCATATCAAAACAGTTTCAGAAGTGCTGTACAGTACAGATAAAACAATACAATGGGAATATAAAATGAAACTCTTTTTAACTCCACTAGTTGAGACAATAAAACTAATAAAATCAAATAAGAGCAAAAATATCAATAAATAAAAGGTAGGGAATAAAAGTGGAAGTATAGCATCTGAAGAAATGTAACAAATGACAAATGCTTTAGTGAATAAAAACTGATCATATGTACACTTCAAATGATTTAAGATACACTGAAATCCAGTTTATTCCAAATTTTATTACACCATTGTTTCACCTGACCTCTCCTCTTCTTTCTCCAGTGGTTTTGATTCGGTCAGCCTTTACAATCCACTTGCGGTCAGTCTGTCTGTACTCACATCATGTCTATCTTTCTTCATTACACATCCAACTTGGTGAACTATAGCCCCACTCAAAATCCCAGGCCAAAAGAATGCATGTATACACTGGCCGTGACCTCACATTCGTGCACATTCAAACACAGATTGAGAATTTACTGTACAAACACACAGACATACCACATGACCAAAACTTCGTGACCGCTGAACACTATCCAAAAGCGAGGAGAGAGGAAAGGAAAGAATGATGAAGTCGAACTTAAACATTAAACAATAAACAGGCCATTAAGTGTGTGGGATGGGGGGTGGATAGCAGATACAGGGGCGCTTTGCTTTGCGTGGAAGATGTAGTTTATTTAAAACACAGTGACCCCATGCTCCAGTGCAGGGATGAATAAAACTTTAATGGCTCATAAAACAGGCCAGCCTATCCAGCAGCTCAGATCCACATGAACCCATTTCTCTATCTGTCCAAAAGGCACAAAGAAGGACAGGCAAAGTGATGTGAAATGTTATTGGGTGAGAGATAATGGAGGAGAAAGAATAGGATACGTGTAGTTGATAAAAGGCTGTTTTATTTGTAGTGGGGGAGAAGGAAGACTAGACGAAAGAATGACAGGTCAAATATTTATTATGCTGGAAGAAAAAAAATAATTATAAAGATATAGGTTTTTAAATCACTTTCTATCATTTGATAATTCCATGTTATTAAATTTAAGTTAAGGCTATGTGGTGTGCCAAAAATACAGAATAGTCATTGCATAGTTGAAGTTGTAGCAATTGATACTTTGCAGCTGATGCATCAATGCTCCCTGGGGGTGTGAAGCTAACTGAAAGCACTACTCTGTTTGAAGCTCTGTTACTCAAGTTAGACTTAATCTAAGTTTTAATTTAACACAAGAGCTGACTTAATTGAAACTACAACAAGACTATAAACACTTATTGATCACAAACTCCTGAAAATGTGAAATGTATTTAAATCAATTTTGTTTTGTTTTTTTCTTGAGTTTCAGAAAAAACTTGCACTTAATTACAACAAAAGCAACACTTAAAAACATAGTGAACTTTCATAGTTCATTTTCAGTTTACTCAAAAAAGATCATTCTTTTTGCACTCACATGATTAGTTGTAAGTAAAAAGTTTGATCAAACAAATACCACAACTTTTTTGATTTCGATGTGTAATATTAAGTAAGTTTTGATTTTGTTACCATGTTTTGAGCACTGGCTTTTGCTGCTGTGAGGCTGTTGTGGGGCGCTGGCCTTTAGTCCTCTCTGTGGACGTCCCGCTGGTGTCATCCGCGGGTCAGGAGACTGTAAATACACACACACAGCACAGAGTCGTAAATAACAAAGGCCCAGAACAGACTTTAACATGGAGCCCTAATGTGGGACAGACAAGTTCCACATGCTGCAGTAAATAACATTCATTTTACATACGTATTTCTACATGTCAAGCAACTTTCTTTGAGCCAGTGCCAAGCCTGGAACATACAAGACGATAAATCAAGAGGGCATGCTACTGTTGCCTGGTAAATCTGAACTCTGTTATCTTATTGGTTATTCATCCCAAATAATAGGACAAAATCAAACTTCACTCTCCTCAGATTAAGAGCTATTTATGCTTTCTTTTGCTCATGTATTTTGCTGTAGTTCACAATGTTCTGAACTCTGGTGAGATAAGACCGGGACCCAGACTGCATGTCTTTGGATTGTATAGGGAAAATTTAGTTTTAGCTGGCCAGGCAAATTTGGAGGTGACTTTAGTGAAATTGTCAAATAAATAAATAAATAAATAAATAAATAAATAAATAAATAAATAAATAAATAAATATACAAAGGGTCTGAAAATTTAAACTTGAACCCAACATACTTAGCAAGAGCTTTGGATAATAAAGAGATCTATAAAGCGCTGCACTACAATAAAAAATCAAAATAAAGTCAAATGACAAAAACAAAACACAACTTGACACACTTGAGAAGCTTGATTACCTTTCAATTTTCATTATATTCACTTATTATTACACAGTTATTATGACATGGATCTAAGCTTTAGACTCTCTGTGCCTGGACGCCTGCGTGTACACAGTACATTACAGGTGAAGTCCAATCACACAAAAGCTGCATCTCCACAGACTCATAAAGAAGCACTGTCTTCAAAGCTGGTCATTAATGCCAGGTGTCAGGCTATCTGAAAAAGTAGTTAAGTTAAACATAGTTTTAAATGCACGCATCTCTCACTTTCACACCTTCACAAGCTCTTTTACAATCCAAAAGTCACTGGTGCGTCGCTTCAAGGCAGAAATCATCACCATCTTTATCGTCTTTTTAACTGGATGTCTGCAGGGCAAAGGGACTCGAGTAGAACAAGTTAAGAATATAAGCTTTCTCACGCTAAAGGCAACAAAAGGTACAAAGGAGTATCCATCACATCATTTTTGGGGGAACATTTTTGAAATCCTGCATTAGTAAGCTGATTTGAGAAGCAGAGGATCAGTGAATATGGAGACAGGTGATCACTGAAAAAAGTATATTCAAAAGGCAATGAAAAATAAAAGTATCAGAAACAAGTAAAGGAGGCACCAAAATTATGATACTTACAATACTAATATGGTTTTGTGCCTGATAATAATAATAATAATTAAATAAATAAATAATATTTTTATAATATGTCATTTATGTACTTTTACATACAGCACGAGTATGGCAACAATTTCCGTTCTTTCTCCACTTCCCATGCATCTAAGGTTTTTCAGTATAAACATGACAATCTATGCTTTCACCAGAAAAATTGCTGTTGGACTTTGTAACCTGAGTTTAAAATGAGTTAATCTGAGACCACACATGAGTTACTTTAATCCTCAAAATAATCTGCATCCCATGTTTAGTGGGCATTCAAGGATTAAAGGTGTGAAAGTGGAAAACTGCCTGGGCGCACATTCACTTCTCAACAGTTTGGCAACAGTTAAAACAAAATATGTGAAAGAGCCATCTCATCATGTGCAGATATCAAGGGGCCGTTATCTTAAACTCTGTTACATTTACATCATTCCCTGTGTGATCTGTGCAGTGCTAAATGTTTTTCCAGGCATTAGCGCGTCATCAGAGCGTCCAGCACGCTGGTCCAGTTTGATCGCACACATCTCCGGAGGGCCCTCACAATTATCTCTCTGTTATGTCAAGTGCGCCTGAGCCAAAAATTGCTTGCTTTGAATTGTTCAGTGCTATCAGGTTCCCATGTGAAAACACCAGTGCATGACATCACTGTGTCACTTAGCTAGCGCGCTACCCCTCACATACACAGCATTCGGCGCTAATCCTCGGTTGTAGGGTGTGAGGCTGGAACAGAGCGCTTGTCTGCACGCTCCTTCGGTGGATTCCAGTAAAAATGTAGCAGTGGTTTTTGGGAAATGTTTAAAATGAGCCACCCATGATGGTGCCACTATAATGTGTAAGAAGATCAGGGCAACCACCACTAGGAAAATGGGTGTTTATGAGATTATTTTGTAAAGGTTGCACATATTTTGCACAAGTTTAGTTATGTCTCAGTAAAATTATACATATAGATAACCTGAGCAAATCAAGCTCATAGTTGGGCCGCCATGTGCTGCCGTCATCTACTACTCCTGGGTTGCCCATATGGCATTGAAGAATGGGTCAAATGCAGAGATACAGATGCAGAGACATATTTCCCTACATGGATCAGTAAAGTGTACCTTAACTTTATGAGGGCTACAGTAGCTATAAACTCAGAAAATTGTGTCAGAAAGTAATGTGAATACAGCATTGATCCAATTCAATACTGTAGAAATATTCCTTTCTTCCTAATTGATAAATACACACATTCATTTGTTTCATTTCATTTGTTTTTTCAGAGGAAGCCCCCAATAGATGAGTTAACTCTAAATGATATTCACTGTTCATTCAGCTATTCATGAGTTGGCTCAGATGACTTTTAAAATCTATTCTTGATTGTAACTTTATTGGCATTTACTTAGGTCAAATTGGGTCTCTTTCAACAAATAATCAAAGTGATTGTTTTACAAGCACATTGTTTGCCTATGAGCACCAGGCCATAGGCACTCACACTCCAGTCCAGCGGCTCTGATAATAGGCAGGGGCTGTGGAGGAGGTGCCCACTGGAGTGTGTCAGTTCCTGGAGTATAGACTTACCAGGCGACGAGATGCACCGGGCCATTACATGTGACCCCTGCCCCCCACAGACACCCTAAGGTGCTCTGAGTGCGCTCCACTGGATCCTGCGTTGTGTCTCTCTGTCACGTGTATGTAGATGCATTTTCATTATGGTGCAGTCTAGTTCTGCACTGGCCAATGAGAGATGTGGGCCTGTCCTGTGGCTATGTGCACATGCAATGGGGGGTGTCTAATCTGAATTTTAATCACACCTCCCTCCAATTACCAGCTCCAGCCACCCTGACAAAAGGCAGACAGGAGGGGCCCAGGCCACATGCACAGAGGCACTGTCATCTTATTCTTAATTATGGACCTGCGGTAAATGTGAATACACACAAATCACACATTGGGAAATAATTATTTAAAAAAAATGATATCCAAAACATATTTTTAATAATAATTTAAAAAAAAAGTGTTTTATTATTTTTTTCATTTCTTCAAATACTATTTAAAACAATGTAATAAAATGAATTATATTGTTGAATACAGAATTAAAACAAAGGTACAAATGACTTTCTTCAATGTATTTTATCCGGACATTGTGTTTTGGATCAGCTCCCTGTCCCTTTTACTTATACATTTACATAGTGACTTATGACGTCTGGTGACCCAGCAGAGCCTATGGTCCCTAATTAGAAGAATGCTGCAGAAATCAGTCAGCCATATCGTAGTGAGTCTGTGTGAATGACCTCCTCACCGCTCACTGTCCACTCGTGATGTCCACTCATGCATGGATGTCCTGCTACTTAGGCCCTCATATATGTGTGCTATTATTTGGAGGTGACAGATGACCAATAAGAGGCACACATTTGTCAAATCAGCTAAGTGTATTGTTTTGAACTTACCAGGATTCTTTATAGAACAAAATTGGTAGTATTGGATTGAGACATTCACTTTGTTTTTTGTTAAGGCTTTTTTGTTTATTATTATTATTATTATTATTATTATTATTATTATTATTAATAATAATAATAATAATAATAATAATAATAATAATGAGTAATAATAATAATAATCATAATAATAATAATAATAATAATAATAATAATAATTATTATTATTATATTAATATTATTATTATTTATTTTATCATACAAAAACAGCAAAAGTATTAACTGAACCACCCACCCCAACAATTAAATACACAAAGAAAAAATTCAGAACAATCACTGATGTATATTGGACCTCTCAACTTCAATGGAGCAGTGTAGAGTGGAAGAGATATAGGGAAGGAAAGAGAAATAGAGGGATGGGGAGAGACCATAGATACAGTACAGTCTATGGGAGAAATAGAGGGAGGGAGGTCTGGAGAAAGAGGCATAGGTCTACATATATATATTATATAAGAGATATGTTTTATTATATATTTACATTTCTTTCACTCCCTGTACATAAGAGCTACCTGATGTTGTAAATATGTTAATATTTATTGTGATTTTATTTTTTATTTACTTATTGTTCTGTTTTTTTCCCCACAACTTTTTCAAAACTTTTTGCACTATACTGTCCCCTGACTGTGAGCTTCTGTCACGAGTGAATTTCTCCTCTGTGAGATCAATAAAGTCTTATCTTATCTTATCTTATCTTAGAAAGACAAAAAAAAACAGTCAAACTGATGAAATACTACTAATGAGGATGAACAATGCAATCTTTCCTTATTTCTTTTCTTTTCTTAACAATTTATTTTCAAAATGTTACCATTAACTGTTTTACAAGAAATCAGAGAGTAAATAAATACATATATTTCAGAACTTTTAAAAATAAATCCACTGCTAACTCTGCCATACTTCTACACACTCATCATATCATTATCAGCACTATCTGGAGGCACATTACACAGAAGGTGCTGACATTCAAATGTAAATACAAGCGGAGGTGCAGTTAGCATCTAAGGACACCGCACGCTTTGTCCTGACTCCTCACACACACACAATGGGCCGCACAGGGAGGGGAGGGGCTGTGGCCGGTGCCAACCGAGCGCCTGCCAGAGAGAAGCCGGACAGCAGAGAGAGAGAGGGGTCAAAGGTCAGGAGCACAAGAGGGTCTGCTCTTCATATCACTGCATTACTTCTTGTGTGTGTTGATCTATTTTCACTCATTGCAAAATATAGAATTAGACTAAAATTGTAATAAATCTGGTATTTATTTTTCATTCAAGTGGGTATTTATAGGAAGAAGTCAGATAAATGAGGCCACTTTTTGGTTTTTCAAATAATAATTTTAAATGATCTTTGGTACTGAAATATGTTTTTATATGTAGTAAGGGCTGATATTCTGGGGTAAAATTGTCCCAGAGCTTTTGAAACCATAGCTTGTTTGATAACCAAAATGTTATTATTTGTCTTTATTTATTGTGATCATAGCATATTTTTTGGGTATAGTAAGTGGAAATGGGCAAAGATATTTACAAAACAGCATACAAATTGCCTTAATCTGATTATAGCAATTGGCTGCTGAGTGGTAAATGTAAGGTATTATGAGACCATTCCTTTGAATTTTGCCAAAATATTCTACTATTTTGAAATAGATAAATACAAAAGCTTTTTAGTTTATTTCATTTAGTGAGCCTGAGTGAACAGGAGCTTTCTCACAGTCTAAATGGTTACATTACTGCACCATTATAAGTCATTTGAAATTGTCTCTAAACTTCTGAAAATACTCAAGGACACATGAGGTAATGGTTTGAGTGTGCCAAGAGGGCTCCACATGACAAGTGTGATTATAAAGATCTCTAGATCCTGTGAATATAAAAAGATATACATTTCATTCACACAGATCCATACAAATAAACACAGATGACACACTCCTCCACAGTGTGCCCCCCTCTCTCCCCAGACCCCCTGCACCACCTCTCCTGCATAAACAACAATGACAAGTGGAGATTAATGAAGGCCCAGCAGTGACAGACCAATCTAATTGTCAGCCATGATGGCCACTGAACTCCAGCAGTGTATTTGTACAAGGTTACTAGAGTGCTCTAAAATACTGCTAACTGATCATGACCAGTAAGTAATTAGAAAAACTGGTAGTGTGACCTTCCTACACAAGTGTCAAATAGACATAGGCTGACAATAATGAAATACTGGACAGAGATTTCAGATTTCAGATACATATTATAGGAAAGATCATAACAGGGAAAAATCAATAGTTTTGATGCTGGAAGACAAACAGTAACAGAGGCAAAAGCAGTAGTGGTCTGTGGTTGCTGCAGTCGGCTATTATTTTCTGGTTTTAAGTAATAAAAGTAATAAAAAACAGCTACTCATATTTGTTGTGTACTGTGTAATTTAAATACTGAAATAAACATCATCATACCCCAATTTTTTATCTGAAGCTAACTGTTATAATTGAGAACACAAATTGATCATTAAAAATACTTAACAGGAACAAAACCAAATGGCAATACACATTTTAAATATCAAAAGTAACAAGTAAGTAACCATTTCTTTCTCTTGTTTTTTAAAAAGCTTCTTATAAGCAAAGAAGCCAGTGTTACCTTTCCCCCTGCATAAGCTTAGATGTGGTGTGGTTCCCAGGAGTCTGCACTGGGTTTGTCTAACCACTGAGAGCTGACAATGGCCTTGGCTCAGTGACCTGACTTCACTACGATCGCTGGCAGCTCAAGGACTGGCTCACCAGGAAGGAATGTGTGTGAGAACCACTGCCTAAATAAATACTATAGGCCCAAATGTGACTCTGCAGCTACGAAGCACCAGAGCAGGAAAGACTGCTTTTCAGGTACAACCCAAGATGTTTAAAAAGACTTTACTTTAGACTTTTACTACTTTACTTTTACTAACCAAACCAATAGGGTGACATTATTTAGGGGTGGATAAAACGCCAAAACATTTATATCATGATTTACATGGAGCAATTCTACCATGATTCATGCAAACTTAGTATTTTAATTAGGGATGCTCTGATACCAATACTGGTATCGAATATCAGCACCAATCCATGAAAATTTGCTCAATCAGATATTGGCTCTAAAATATCAGTTCTGCCGATATCCTTTTTGGGGCTATAAATTGATGTAATAAGACTATTTACTGGTCATAGTTGGTCCAGAAAGTCTCATAATGTTTGAGCTTTTAATGGAAAGTTGTTCTGTAGTTACATGAGAGACAAATAACAGCTACATAACACATTTTGTCATACACTATATTTTGTTATTAGGAAAATAAAGTCTATTGTTCGTCCCTGCACTGGTATTGGTTAATATCAGGTATTGGCAGATACTTAAAGCTATAGTATCGGAATTGGTATCGCAACTGAAAAAGCCAAATCAGTCCATTGCTGGTATTTTTATATTACCTTGAAGAGGTAAAGTTGTCTGGATCTTCTGAAAGTTTGCACTTCACTGCAGTTGGTTAAATCCACCTGTCAATCAATCATTCATTGCTGAGTCTGACCAGTAAGAGGTGTGGGTGTGTTAAGTGACCTAAAAAAACATGCACCAGGGACTACAGGTGGAAATGAGCTCTAGTGCTACAACCTGGAACAATGCGTCTCTCCTGTTAAGGTTAATGTATACTCATAAATAAACTAAATAAATTAAATAAAGTTTGTCTGTGTTTCTGCATAGAGCTGCACTCAATAGAAAATTAGCGAATCAAAATATGGCGATTTGACCAAACATGCATATGGTCACTGGAACAAGATGATAATTACATTTTTATCACCATTTTGCCTCGCTAACTAATATCATTCTGTACTCTAGTTGGAGCTACGATACATAACAGCAAGTGGTTAATCAGTTTTTTTATCACGTGAAAACTGGCTCAAATATTTGACCATTTGAGGGAACAATGCACCATGTAAACAAAGGATGCCAGTGTTAGCAGACGGCAAAGAAGTTGAATGAATTTTAATGATAACCTTACTGCCGTAGCTACAATGGCTGTGTTATCAGTGCTTACTATCATACCCATATCAAAAGCAGTAAAGTAATGCAATCTGGCGTTTGTTTATTGGCTCAAGGGCTTTTTTAAATAATACATGTGTGCTGACGGCTAACATGATCTTGCTGTCAATAACAATTCACTTTGCACAAACAGTGGACAAGCTTTTCCATCCTGCTGCAAAGGACAGAGGGGATTCATTTCACATGTAAAGGGGACATTGTTAACTCAGGTCCAACTTTCCTTCAGTTCACAGCGCTGCACTGACACTCAACAGAATTACAATAACAAATGTCAATCTGCTGTCATAACGTCTCATTTGATAAACTATGCAAAATTCCCAGTATGTATTTCAAATTTAAAGGTGCACTATGTAACTTTTTTGGATGGGGGTCCAGCACCTGCTTCACTCTAGGATGTTATTGCTTTGCCTGGAATGTTGCAGAGTATGGCACTGAATTTGTCTGTCTCCATGAAGACAAGATTGTGATGCCTCCAGGACAAGTTAGGTGATCCCGAATGCTTATATTTCAAGGTATTTATTTGCTACAGAAACAGTTGTAACTGAATAAAAGCAAGGAAGATAAGTTTAATGCCATACTGTGAAACATCCTTAGCAAAGCAATAACAGATCCACAAGCAAGAAGCAGGAAAGTTACATAGTTCACCTTTAAAATAATTACAGGATTCTTCTGTATACAAAAAGTAGCACACAAAGTTTTCTGAGAAGCAGATGCAGCAAAAATATGTTCACCAGAGTCAATACTGAAGTCTAATATGATGCTAACTGTATGAATATCTCAGCAGCAAAATGCACATCAGTAACAGAAACTAAAAACACATTCTCAAAGCCCTCCCAATTTTACCAGGTTGTCTAGGGCCTGCTATTAGTGTGTGCCTTAATGACATCTCAGACTGCATGCGTGTATCTATGTGTGTATGCTTGTGTGTATTTGTGCGTGTGTGTGTATGCATGTGTGTATGCAGGCTAAAGGTGTTCACCTTAGCACTCAGGGAGCTGATACTAACCTCTGCAGACACCTCTCTTGTGCCGGGTGTGACCTCGCCCCTGACATAGGATTCTGCACCTGTCACATATTTTATCACATGCACCAATCACAAATGCTCCTGTCGATGCATAAACACACACAGAAAAACATCGTGCGCCTGCCGCCGTCTGCCACCTCCGGGTTGCCTGTTGGCACTCGGCCTGCAGCTCGCCGGGTGGGAGGAGAGTATGTGAGGATCTTGAGTTCTTTGTATGTGTGAGTATGGAAGGTAGTAGGTCTATTCAAGTAAATGAAAAACATACTAAAAATAAGTTCAAAATAAATAAAAAAAAAATAAATAAAAAAAATAAGTAAGAAGGCCAGGACTACCTTGAAAATTATTCCAAATCTATTCAAAATAAATAAATAAACTAGTAATAATAATACTCATTTTTGGAATTGTCAAAGAATTGAAAAAGGTTTTCATCTTAATTTTTATATTGAGATATTATACATTTGTCAAAGGACCATTTACCCATAATCTACATTTGGAATCCAGTTCATTACATTAAATTAAATTAAATTAAATTAAATTAAACAGTTGACAGTATAATAGCATTTCCCCCCAGCATGGCCAGTACAAAATAATGGCCGTACACACCCGGCAGGATGAGACAGGAACGCTGGCAGGTGAAAGTGAAAAAGATAGATGAGCCCAAACCCACGTCTCTGAAATTGTTGCACTGATCCAAAATAAGCACTTGACCAAAGTTAACATCATCGGAGCACTATTTATGTAGCAGATAAAATATTTATACAATGAGTCATCAAGTCTACTCATGGAAAACAGCTGCAAGCCAAAGGGGCTAAGCAAAATATGTGCATTTTCGTATACTGCAATAATGGTTTATTGGCACTTCATGATAATTAACCATTACAAATATTAAACACTGTTACATTATGATACCTAATAATAAGCTCTTTTTAATGACATCTTAATAATGAAATTGACTGGTGGCTAGCATCTTGGGCTAGCTCTCAGCATTGAAGTTGTGGATTTGGTTTCATGGCATAGTTCACGCTCTCTCTTAGTGGAGTTTGTATGTTCTTTTATGTTATTGTGGGTAAGAGAGAGTGACAGAGATACTTTATTAATCCCAAGGGAAATTCAATACTTAATTCTGGTCAAAAAATATATCTTACACAATCCAAAGACACTGTTCAGTTCTGAAGAGATAGACATAATTAAAGGCCTCAAATACACTGCAAAAACTAAAATCTTACCAAGTTAAAATTACTTCCATCCATCCATTTTCTTCCGCTTATCCGGGGCAGCAGTCTAAGCAGGGACTCCCAGACTTACTTCACCCTGGACACTTCCTTCACCTCCTCCGGGGGGACCCCAAGGCGTTCCCCGGGGCCTCCTCCTGGTGGAACATGCCTCCTGAGGGAGGCGTCCAGGAGGCATACGGAACAGATGCCCAAGCCACCTCAGCTGGCTCCTCCCGACGTGGAGGAGCAGCGGCTGTACTCCGAGCTCCTCCCATGTGACTGAGCTCCTCACCCTATCTCTAAGGGATCACCCAGCCACTCTGTGGAGGAAACTTATTTCGGCCGCTTGTATCTGCGATCTTGTCCTTTCGGTCATTATCCAAAGCTCATGACCATAGGTGAGGGTAGGAACGTAGATTGACCGGTAAATTAAGAGCTTTGCCTTTTGGCTCAGCTCCCTCTTCACCACAATGGCCCAATATAGCGACCACATCACTGCCAACACTGCACCGATCTGCCTGTCAATCTCACGCTCTATCCTCCCCTCACTCGTGAACAAGACCCCGAGATACTTGAACTCCTCCACTTGAGGCAAGGACTCTCCACCCACCCGGAGAGGGCAAGCCACCTTTTTCTGGTCAAGAACCATGGCCTCAGATTTGGAGGAGCTGATCCTCATCCCAGACACTTCACACTCGGCTGCAAACCGCCCCAGTGCACGTTGGAGGTCCCGGTCGGATGAAGCCATCAGGACAACATCATCTGCAAACGGCAGAGATGAGATCCTGTGGTCCCCAAACCGGATCGCCTCCAGCCCCTGACTGCGCCTAGAAATTCTATCCATAAATACAATGAACAGAACCGAAGACAAAGGGCAGCCCTGGCAGAGTCTAACATGCACCGGAAACAGGTCTGACTTACTGCCGGCAATGCGAACACAGCTCCTGCTCTGGCCATACAGGGACTGGACAGCCCTTAGTAAAGAGCCCCGGACCCCATACTCCCAGAGAACTCCCCACAGGACCCCAGGAGGGACATGGTCAAATGCCTTCTCCAGATCCACAAAGCACATGTGGAATGGCTGGGTAAACTCCCATGAACCCTCGACCACCCGTTGGAGAGTGTAGAGCTGGTCGAGTGTTCTGCGGCTGGGAAGAAAACCACACCGCTCCTCCTGAATCCTACGTTCGACAATCAGTCGGATTCTACCCTCCAGTACCCTGGAATAGACCTTACTGGGGAGGCTGAGGAGTGTGACTCCCCCTGTAGTTGGAACACACCCTCCGGTCTCCCTTCTTAAACAAACTCCTCAGGAGACGTGACGGTGGGATTGAGGAGATCTTCAAAGTATTCCTTCCACAGTCCAACAACATCCCCAGTTGAGGTCAACAGTTCTCCACTTGCACTGTAAACAGTGTTGGTGAAGCAATGCTTCCCCCTCCTGAGGCGTAGGACAGTTTGCCAGAATTTCTTTGAGGCCGACCGATAGTCCTCCTCCATGGCCTCTCCGAACTCCTCCTAACCCCGGTTGCCTCTGCGACTGCCCGGGCTGCAGGATGCTTGGACTCCTTCTTCAGTCTGACAGCATCCCCTACTTCCGGTGTCCACCACCGGGGTCAGGGATTGCCGCCGCAGCGGGCACCACAGAACTTGCGACCACAGCTACGAACGGCCGTATCGACAATAGAGGCCCAAAACACTCGGACTCCATGTCCCCAGCCTCCCCTGGAATCTGGGAGAAGCTCTCCCAGAGGTGTGAGTTGAAGGTCCCCCTGACAGAGAGCTCTGCCAGACATTCCCAACAGACCCTCACAATACGTTTGGGTCTGCCAGGTCTTTCCGGCTTCCTCCTCCATTCCAAACTCACGACCAGGTGGTGGTTGGTTGACAGCTCTGCCTCTCTCTTCACCCGAGTGTCCAAGACACGTGGCCAGAGGTCAGATGACACGACAACAAAGTCGATCATTGACCTCCGGCCTAGGGTGTCCTGGTGCCACGTGCACTGATGGACACCCTTGTGCTCGGACATGGTGTTCGTTATGGACAATCCGTGGCTAGCACAGAAGTTCAATAACAGGACACCGCTCGGGTTCAGATCAGGGTTACCCTACCAGGGGCCTGAAGCCCCCGACAACATAGCTCCCGGGATCATTCGGGCACTCAAACCCCTCCAGCATGTTAAGGTGGCGCTTCAAGGAGGGGTTAAAATTACTTGAATTCAGAAAATGTTATCTTGATTTGAATTAATGTCACGTGACTAGTAAAATGATCTACCAAATAGAAAAAGACTATTCATACTTAAAATATGAAAATACATCTTGTTACACGAAAAATAAGAAAAATAACAACCCTTTGCACTTAAAATAAGAAACTAAATGTTATTTAGTTTGAACTGAGAAAAAATATACAATCTCCTAAAATCAAGTTAAATGTTCTTAATTTGAGTAGTTTAAAGGTGCATTGTGTAACTTTTCTGGTGGAGCGTCTGTCAAATGATTTTTTCCATGGAGATGTTATTCTTTTGTCTGGAATGTTTCACAGTATGGTATTAAACCTTTCTATCTTCATGGAGACCAAACCAGACCGAGACGCAGCCCTGCTCACAGTCAGAATGCCTGTTAAGTATTTTTAAGGTATAAAACCAGATATAATTGAATAAATGTATGGTAGAGCTGTTTAAAGTCATACTGTGGAACATTCTATGAAGAGCAATGACATATCCATAGAAACAAGCAGGTGACAGATCCCCAACAAAAAAGTTACACAGTGCACATTTAAACTTACCTAGATGTTAATTTTTGCACAGTAGAAATAAGAAGTTTATTAATAGTAGTATTTTCAATGTATTAGTTAATTAGTTCTTGAAATAAATAATTCATCATAGCTCAGACAGAATCAAAACAATAGTATGAACACAAATCCCAGACAAAACATTGGCAAAGATTGGAAGGTATGCTGTTTATTCTGGTTTAGAATGTAAAGCACCTAATTAGAGCTGAATAATACATAGAGAGTATCACTGTAGTTCTGGTGTTTGGTGTCACAGAGGTAATCCAGAGCCAGGCCAAGACTCAACTTAATAATGAATCACGTTTAGGTGGTGTACTGATTTATATCGTCTTGGTTCATTCACAGCCATGATACAAGTTCAAATGTAAATGAGTTTGGAGAATGCATCTCTGGAGGATACATCTTGTATGTTGTTTCTAGGACACTGATTCTTAGACAGACAGTTCCTTTAATTATGCAGCACACATTCAAATAGCCTACAAAATGAGACAAAATACCAGTAAGATCTAGAGGGCTTTATATGGAAATTACAGTGGAATCAGGTCATGTTTGATATTATGCAAGAGTATGTACCAGGAGAAAAGCAGAATAAAAAACTACTTTAAATGCAACTATTAAGACAGACTCTCTCTCCTCATTCATTAAATACACAACGTTCCCTGACTCAGAGCGGATTTCCCTTGAGATGAAATTATAATGTGATATTAAAAGAAGTGGGGCAGTGGTGACTGTGAAATACACTATGCTCTTTATGCAAACATAATGTGTGAAGGAATGTACTACAAGTAGCTACACAGATAACATTATTTATCAGTCTGTTTACAACATGATGAGTCTAAGTACTGCAATAAAGTAATAGAAACATCCCATGTGACAGCAAATTAACACATATAACAAAAAAGGTCATTTTAAATTTAAAGCATCTGTGGTATGTTTTTCAATATTATCATGTTGTCTATAAAAACCCATGAGAAGCTTGTTGTATTGATACTTTGCAAGGACATCACGCTGGGAATGTTTTATGTGTAGTTACTGTGTGAAACAAAGCACACATTAGCAAACACTGGTAAAAAGATTTTTTAAATAGTCTGTAAACTTGAGAAAAAAAATACAAAATGGATTTAAACAACACTTTTTCAGGAGCTTTTGATTTAGGTAAATCAGTTCTTTATGGTCAAACTGTGTTAAAATAAAACTCAGATTAAAGTCTAACTTGAATAACAGAGCTTCAGATTGAGTAGTGCCTTCAGTTAGCATCACACCTGTAGGGAATGTTGATGACATCAGCTGCAAAGTATCAGTTGGTTCATGGACAAAGCTTAACAAAATAGTACACAGAAAATATTTATTATAGTTTTACATCAAACAAGTGTCAGTTTGTGAAGCAAAGCTGTGGAAATTTTTGAAAATTACAGCAAATAGTATTGAGCTCCAAAAAGGAATCTATCTGTCATAAATTTACAAAATTCTAAACATTTAAATCCTCCAAAATGACCAAAACAACAAAATACAAATATTGCTTCCTCCATGTTTGACACTGACCACAGTAAATGGCTTCTCAAAAACTAAACAGGATACTTTCATTCATTATAAACATTATTTTGGTCCAACTCAAATCTCACAGTTTATTTGTAGATATGGCAACAAGGCACACACTTTGGCAACCTCTCATCACCTTTGGAGTGAAAAGTTTATCACCGTGGAAACACATTCCCAAACAACACATCTGTCTTAGCAGTCAGCTGTGCCAAAGAAGGAAAAAACATCCAAGTTGATCAAAACAAGTACAATGTAATTTAGTGCACACACTTCAAGAGACATCAGTGTTGTCAAGAGCTACTGCCGCTTTAACTTAATTTACCCAACATCTGCTGTTATTGTGTGGAGCAGTGACAGGTGGAGGACTATTCCATCACACGTGTCAATTATTGGTGACATTCAACAATTGAGAAGTTTGTAGGAAGAGTTATAACTAAGCATGGTAATGAGGACTTGGCGAGTTCAGCATATTTACCAATGCAGCAGTTGAAGAAACTGTTGGCACTTCCATAATTATACAGCCGTGTAATAGGCAAAGCTGCAGCTAAGTTTACTTCAACTCAGAAATCCAATGTAAACAGTACAAAGTGCATAGGCCTCCACTATAGTACTGAATAAATAAGCAACATTTCTAACAGGAGAGATTATTGCCCAGAACTGCCAACTATTATCAAACTCTACAACTTTGGTGGTAATTTCGAGATGATCCTGTTTCAAATGAGGCCTTGAGCACTGATTTCTGAGAAGTATATCAGATGTACTCTGAGCAGACAGTGGCAGTTGTTGCAGCCAAAAAGCAGGTGGTATGGGCCAGAGTCGGACCAAAACGAGATGAAACGTCGCCCCAGATACAGAGACTGCACACAGGCATCACCTTCTCCCCTGGTCATCGCTCTTACCAATCTGGAAGCTCTCCGAGGAATCAATGACCATCTCCAGTACAACAGTGACAGCCAAATGTCAGCCTGCTGTACTGCAGGCCCTGCTCCCACTACTTAATTTATTATGTTTAGATTAAATCCGCTGAAATTCAATATTTTAATTGAATGTTTAGAGCCTGAGTGTTCAGTGATAAATTTCCATTGGCACCCAGCACTCTGCTATCACGTTGCTCGGCCTAATTACATTTGCATAAATGATGTTCTCCATTATGATGGCGAGCTGGAGAGGCACCACAGGGGTGTAAGAACGAGATGTGCTGAAGGGAGAAGCTTTGGGCCACACTTCCAGCTGCATATGTTTACAGTGGGAAAGGAACTGAAAATCTACTGAACTATAATATGGCCAGACTAACAACAGCAGACAATGTATATGACGTATTGTCTGAGATCAATGGAAAGAGCATTTCTCTGGTCTTATAATGTCACAGAGACTGAACAGAAAGACAGTACAGTTTATTATGGGTTGACCTTAGCCTATTGTGCATTTGTCATTGTGAAAGTCAAATAAGCCCAGTTATCAAGTGTGGAGCAGTGAAGATGCTTCTACCAAGTGTTAGGTCAATTTTGTTGTCAATAAGTTGAGAATCTCAAGACTTTTTTTGTTGTTTTTTTTTAACACACCTTTGTTGTCCAATAAGAACATTTGCATAATCCTATTTTAAAAAGAATAGCATGAAATGGGGTAAAGAGCAGAGAGGACATTCATCATATTGTTGAGGTCAGGAATCAGTCTCACAAAACAGAGCTTGACACAGAGCCTGTCAAATGTGCTGCTTTAAACACTTGTAAGAGACATCCACACATGATAATACTTTTGACATTCTGTTTTCAGGGTTGCTACAGAAAAACGTGCCTCCTCATGTGCAATATATACATTTTATTGTCTTTTTTGTAGAAACATTTACTAGATTGAAAAGATAGTGGCTCTACAGGCTTATGTCATTGTGGATGATACAGTGGATACTAGATGGATTGCTATTGTTTGCATTGCTAATAATACTAAGTTCTGAGACAATGAATAATGAATCCAGGGCATTATGTGTTTAACAGCTTGAGTTCATTCAGGTGACTGTCAGGTGAGGGATAACTGATGAGTGTGAGTAAGGTGATCTGAGCTCCTGTGTACACACTCTTTAAACTGCCTCAAGTGCCTCTGATCACAGCACAGTCAAACTACAATGAGCCTGGACACATGGTGGTTGGCATGGTGACAAATAGGTGTTAAAGATTATTTAAACTTAACAACTAATTTGGACTTTGTAGTTTCCAGGATTTTAACTTGGATAGTGGATAGTCTTTTCCCTTATTGTTTCTAATATTATACTGGGAAAAATGTGTTTCTTCTATTTTTATTTGCGGTATTTTACCACAAAATTCTGTAATCACTGTAGCCATTTTTATGTAACAGTACATTATTTACATAGTTCTATTTTTGTGTCAGAATCCAGAATACTTAAATTCCTAGTGGGGCACACTTTATATACACAGAAATGTTGGACAAGGTTAATGTAAATAAGTGGGTCCAGATTATGCAGGCCTGATTTTGAGCTATGACATCAGCACACAGTTATGTTTGTATAACGTCCGCTGGCTCTTGATTAAGAGGCTGCTCAGATTTTCACCCAGAGGACTTCTCAAGAGGTGTAGCCTGGCTTTGGCTTCAGTGACCAGATCCTATTAAGAACTGCCTTGTAAGAGCTTTCTCTACTGCGGAAATGGCATCTGTAATGTCTGCCCTTTTTCACTTCTTTGGAATGATCCGCTCCATCCTCCCCATAAGTCCACTGTGTCTCCTCCCCCTCTCCTCGCTCACATGCTGAGAAAAGTAAGTGAGAAAAATGATGAAATCATATTTCAGGTAGTTGGGACTGGTCAGGAGAGACAGTGGCTCTAAAACAACACTAGCTACATCGTCAAAAAGCCATTTTGACGCTTAGGTTACAGTCGCTGACGGGCCGTTTGGCTGCGCCCTGTGGTGAGCAGTGGCTGGTTAAAATATGAGTGGGTCTGAGAGGACCTCCTTATGGTGATTGAGGAGGATCCCCCACTGTTACAGCCACAGCCAGAGCGGAGATTCAGTGCACTGGATGGATGTGTCTGAGCGTTTCCCCTGGAAAAGAAGGGCCAACTGCACCAGGGATTAAAACTGCTAAGTCAGAGGATCAAAGCTGATCCCTGTGAGAGAAAAATGGTACAGCAAATTCAAGTCAACTTTGATTTGATTGACTTTAAACACACTTCCAGATGCAAAACCTCTCCCGAACTTTAAGGGAAGCCAGGCCATTTTCTTTACCCAACAAGAGGCCTGAAACCGATAGCATAATTTGTCCGCTTAGGGAAGTTCCTGTCGCCACTGAACCTTTGTTGAAATGAAAGCACGTGGAAGGTGGAGATGCCCAGGGGAGAGGAGGGTGGAGATGCACAGGGGAGTGTGCTGTTGTCTTCAAAGTCAGGGCTTATGTTACTAGAAAATCCCATCCGTGGAGTGTGACCCCAGCAATGACCTCCTCCACCCACGGGACGCCTCACAGGTAGGAGACTTGAGGACAGTGACTGGCACAGCTCTAAGTGGTGCCATTGTCAAACAAACCCATCTGAGGATGTCACCAGGTCAAGTGTCCTGCAGGAGGCTTCTTTTCTTACATTTGAAAAGGCAACACCCGTTCAATACTTTATACAAATGCAGTTCTTATTTTCTTATCCACACAGAATAAAAATAATTCCTAGTTCTTGCATTTTTTTTCTTTTGGCATGATTTGATAGGATAAAGTTGCATTTTATTTTTCTCTGCAAATCAAACAGGGCTCTGGTGACACAGAATGCCACGCTGTCATAACTGTTATAGCTGGGCCTCTGTTATGATGTGAAGATGATATACTCCCAACGACTTCAAAGCCGATTGTAACTGGCATACCTTTCTGTTCTGGACACAGTACAAACACTCACATACATTCACAATGGCTTTAAATACAGCAGCGTTTCTATTCACTTTACTTGCATGCTTCTAGTTTTAAAGGTGCACTGTGTACCATTTCTGGTGAGAATTCTGACACCTGCCTGTCTCTCTTGAGTGGTTATTGATTTCTCTGCATGGAATGTTCCTCAGTCTGGCATTAAACTTATCCATGGAGAGCAGGTGGCGCCACTAGGCAAAGTTACAGGTCAAGATCATTTCAGCCTTGGAATTTTCCATCTCTGAACTTAAGGTAGCTGCTAACTTGAAAACTATCACTTCATGACATCACAAGGTGAAACAGAGCACTTTGAGCTTTAAACATGTAGACAGACTAATAATAAAGGTTTACTCAAACATGTGTGAATGAAACAAAACACAACTTCAGATATGTTTTTGAGGAGGTAACAACATTATAACATGGTTTAAAGTTCACAAGAGTGAGCTTTGTGTAATATAGGATCTTTAAACATTACTTCACTTCTAATTATATATTTGATTCAAAAAAACTAAATAATTATGCTAAATCAAACTTGTAGAGATAAGATATGCATAATCTTGAATGACTGCCATCTTGAATCATTGCATGTGCAGGTCATCTATTTGAAGCATGAAGCCAATTAGTCTCCAGTGAGTCCTCCATGTGCCTGTTTCTCACAAATCCACCTCTGTATTTGTCACTGTCTCTGAGTTTTCTTCCGCCTCAGTACAATCTTAGCCTGTCAGCACATATTAAAAGTGCTTTACATGTGCATGTCCAACACCATGAATATGGATGTGACCTCTTTCTGTGGCGCCTGGACGGCCGCCTGCCCCCTCGCCATCTCCCCTCAGGCACGAGACACTGCTCCTTCAATGAACACACACACAGCACACAATACACAGGGAGACACCATATCATAGGCCCGCACATAAATACATGCATATACAAATTCATAATATCTGTCTAGCCTCTTTGTCAGGCTGTTCTTCGCTGACCTTTCACTATGGGTTTTACATAAATATAAAGAATATAAAGAAAGGGGGAATGGGGAGGAGACACTTGAAAAACAGAAATGCACAAGAATGATGATATAAGTGTACTAATGCAGTGTTATATGCAGATTTTTAGGTATACAGTCCCAGGGCCTTGGAACTGGTTTAATTGTTATAGGACCCGTATTACGCTATTTTCTGATCTAAGTTATAATGTTACTTCCTCATTAAAAACATATTTCATTCACACAAGTTTAACGCACAAACCCTGTATATTTAGTCTGTGTTCCACCTTATGATGTCATGTAGTAATACAGGAAGTGCTCCACTGTGTTTCTCCATACTCCATATTCCTTCACTAGAATAATTTTGACCATTTCAGTACTGAATTTGCCAATCTCTGCTGAACAAAAGGTAAAAAGTAGCTGTTAACTTGTAAACTATCACTTCATGAACAGAGCATTTTGAGCTTTTGAGATGTGGATAGACTAATAATAAAGAGTTATTCAAATAAGTGTGATTGAAACTAAACACAACTCCAGGTACATTTCTAACATGGCTTAAAGCTCACAAGAGTCAGTTTTGAGTAATATAGGACCTGGCTTTGCTAGGGTTTTTTCTTATTGTACGTTCATTTTAGTTCTTAAATGTAAACCTTCCATGATAAATAATTTCTGATTATTTGTCACAATATCATGAGCCAAGAAGAAGTGACAACATACATAAATACATAAAACGTCGGGGCATGTTTATGAAAGATCAGTGAGTGTATTGACATTTAATGGTTTTATTTAATCTACCACTTAGCATATGTCAAAATTAGCATACTATAGGTTACTAGTGTATATGACTGAAGCTTAGGGCTAAATAATACGGATGTCACATTTTAATTTAGAGGCTAACCAGAACAATCTGTCCATGTATACTTGGACTATGTGATCTTACTGATGATACTCTAATTTTTACATTTAGTTTATCTTTTTTTAAAATTATGTAATATGAAGAAAAAGAAAAAAGTAAAAATTATGGTAATTTTTTCATATATATTTTCATCATTGTATCATATCTGACTGTAGTTAATATTTTATTCTTAGTATATATATTTCTTAAATATGTAATATGTAGAACTTGTAACTAAAAAGTAAAAATTATGGCGTTTTTTTCTATTTTCAAGTGTGCAAAATTTCATCACATCCAAACTGCTAAATATTTGACATCATTCATTTACATTCTTAACTAATGCTGAATGCTTTTTTCAGTGTTTTCAGAGTCATTTCTCCCCTGTTGTGAAGTTGTTTCTGGTATAATTAACATTTATTACATTACTAATTAGCTCGCATGCTCTCTGAACGCTCCTAACACTACGTAATCGATATAAAGTTAAAGCACCATTGAACCTATATCCGCAGCTCTGTAGCCTGTAATCCTTTCTTACCACTTTGACTTGAAGTAACTTAATGTGGTAATGCAAAGAAGTAGAAGCAGCAGCAGCAGAACTTGACTCTTGCTCATGTATTTGAAAAACCCTAGATCGGTCACTTTAATTGGTGCTCAGTTATCTTGTTAGGACTAATTAAACAGTAGCGAAGGTGACGCTGGCTTTGGCAATTAGCTCACAGAAGACAAGCAGGCTAATGAGCTCAGGTTTCTTTGTGGCACGTAACATGTGGCACCTAGAGCGCACCCACAACAACAGAAGAGCAGAGGGGGGAGGGGCCAGACCAGAATAACCCCATGGTATAAGTCACACAAAGAGGTGCTGTAGCTCATATGTGCACACAAGGCAGTATAAGTAATCAAATATGCGTGTGGAAGTATTGACATGCATTATACATGTAAATACTTTTTCCTGAAGATATATTATTATTGTTAGACTGGTAGAAAAATACCTAGAACACACACGCACACACACTTACAACTCCCCAAGCATGTGTGAGCTTTAATTAATTTCGTCTATATTCAATCCAACGATACTTTGTAATGTACTTCTGCATCACTAATTAAATAAAAAAGAAAAATAAGAAAAATAACCAGAACAGTGATGGAGTGGACACATATCTGTAATGAATAACATTGTATGCACAGAGGATTTTCTTTAGAACTATACTGTAGCAATGATGTAGTCCAATTTAAGACAATGAAATAAAAAGGTTTAGACCTGCAGTAGTACTATTTGAGACCTTTACATCTGGTGGTACTCAGAAACCTGCTGAGTTGAATGCTCAATACTAGTGTTATTTATAACTCATTACTCATTAAATCATAATTCCCTTCTGAGATTTGTTAATATTTCTTTTAATCTCAGTTCATATTTTAATTTTTGGTACTTTCCCAGTCCAATATTTTCCCTTTTTACTAACTCATCGTGGCTAAAAGCTGAATGAATAGGATGTGAGGCGGGTGGGAGGAGGAGGAGGGGAAATTACACATTGTAGCTATTGATGTCCTTGAACTGTGGTCTTTCCCAAGCTCAAGAAACAATGTGTCTTCTGTTAGGGTTTGTGACACGGCTGGGACAGGCGGCGGGCGCAGCGAGAGCCATGGCACCACTACACCAACACAGACCAGAGGCGACCCAGCCCCAGAGCACACCCACAGCACATCCACCCCAGGACCAGTGTCTAAGCTGGGGCTGAGTCATGAGTCAAGCACGCCTGACTGTCTATGGATGAGAGTGGACACATAGTGGACTTAATATAGGAGGGTCTGCGGTTGTGGAAGGGCACCAAGACCGGATATGATGAACTTATTTTTAGTTTTAGATAAGAAGAGCATGACAGTGTTTATCGGGTTTGATTGTGATGGATTGAGTGTGTATGTATTCCCTGTGGCATTTCTCAGAACTATGTATATCCAAAATTAATAATTAGTTATTTGCTCATTACAAAATGGTATTATTATCTCTAGTTGCAAATGAAGGAAAGTGAATAGTCAAGACAAAATATTTACTTCCCTATACCAATTTTACTTTTGAATTTCTTTTTATTAATTAATTTATGTTTATCATGTCTCATGTATCATATATCTAATTGTGTAGTTTTTTCATGTGTTTATTCATGGTCACTAGTTGTGTTTAAAAGTGCTATACAAATAAAATGTGTTTTTATTAATTAATTAATTCATCCATTTCTGAAAACTTTTTTTTAAATCAACATTAATATTCATTAACATTGGCATTGCATTCTGATTTACTGAGATATACCACTGTGTCCAGTGAAGGTTTTAAAATGATAATAAAGTAAAGAATATTTAAGGTCCTATATTACACACCATTGACTGTTGTGAGCTTTAAGCCATGTTAGAATGGTCTAACCACCCCAAAATGTACTTCGAGTTGTGTTTTGTTCACCCATGTTTGACTAATCCTGTGTTATTTAGTCTGTCTACATCTTCAAAGCTCAAAATGCTCTGCTCCACCTTGTGATGGTGAGTGGCAATTCCAGGGCTGAAATTATCCAATTGACTCTAGTGAAGGTGTGCACTTTAAAAAACACATTGAAGCACTTCCTGCACTATCATATGACATCATAAGATGGAACAGCGTGTTTGAGAAAAGAACTCAACCTAAAGATGCAGGATGTGTGTATTAAACATTTGTGAATGAAGCAAAACATAAGCCCAGGTATGTGTTCAGCAGTCATGACATAGATCAGAAAATCGTGTCATATGAGGTCTTTAATGAATTGAATTATCTGTTTATGTACCCATTTCACTCTACATATCGGTATGCCATCTCCAGTTATTTTCCATTATAGTTTCTGAGCCTGGCACAGTTTGTGACTTATGAAAACTGTGGGTTATACTCGAACCCCAAACTCTTTCAGCGATGATTTGTTTTCCTTCCCATTGATCACCAAGCAGCTGCTGAAGGATTCTTAGCGCAACCAATGAAGCCACACTGTTTTCTTTGCATCTCAGACATGCAGACAGACTGAGTGAGAAAATAAGGAAAGAAAAGGTACACATTTAACCTGGGGCGATGCGTTGAGTAGTCAGTTTTTTGAATTATGCTATTACTATAATTTATCTTGTTATTTTTTTTAGAAGAAATTACAGAAAGGCCGGACAATGTTGAGTTATTTAGTTTTTAATCTTAAATGTGCCAAAAATAACCATTTGAGGAATGACTTCACCAGTAAGGGACTAGCTACAGAAAAGCATTTCTAAGTAAACAGCATGGCCCATTGGTATAGTGTTCCTAAGGTGATGCGCTATGGTTATTTTACACTACTGGAAAAATGCAGAACACAGGAACATTGCGCTTGGATATGGGAGACTGGGTGCAATATCTACAAAAAGTCTAAACTCATACTTTTCTTCAGCGTCTTTGAAATATTTTGCCATTCTTTCATCTATTATTTTGACCAGGGCTGTGCTCTCCAGCCCATGGTCTTTGTTCAGCTTTGATGCTATAGTCCATATTATTTTTTTAATTGTAAACATAAGCAGATAAACTTGCATTCTTGATCTTTCTTATTCAGTCATAAAAGGAGGGAGGACACATGTAACTGTCTTATGCTGTTCTCATGACACCATAAGTCTCCTCCTGCCTCATGACACAGTATTAGAAGAATATAGGTATATATAGTTGCAACATCTATGGGAACAAAGCACATGAAAAGTGTATTCAGTGGTTTAGAACAGGACAAAATCCGTGAAAGAATTATAGTGTCATATCAAAATTCTGTATATGAATACGATGGTTCCACACGGTTGACAAAATACTTACTGCTCAGATTTGAACAGTTTGACAAGGATTAATGACCTTGCCTAATTCATCTTGATCATAATGTCCAGACCAATTTTTCACAGACAAAAACACAAAGTTATCACAAGCTAGTGGTATCAACTTGAAAACATAAATTACCTGAAGGAAATATTCAGTTATAAGAAGACGTACATTTCCTGGGTTGTACATTGTGTCACTGCTTCCTGCTATTCATTGTGCATTCCCCTGGCACTAAACACAACCCCCCTCCATCCCTCGATCCCTCCATCCCTCCACCCCTCCACCCCGTCTTTAATAAACGAGCGCTGGTGGTAATTGCCCAGTACGAGACACTGTCATTACTCATTCAGATGTCCAATATGGGTGCACACATACATACACACTTCCACACCACAGGATGGAGGCCTAGGCAGAACATGCAGATCTATATCATTGATTTCACCGCTGCCCTCCCCTCTCCCTCCCATACACCATTTTTCATATTCAATGAGTGACTTGTTAGTTTGGCTGCTCGATACAGATACGTCTCAATTATGGTAAGACCCTGTATTGATATGTATGAAAAGCAGTGGCATATGGTAAGATCAGAACTATGAACTGGATTAAAATTTTGAAAGAAAATAGTTAGAGTGCCAAATAATTATAATCATTATGTATAAAACTGGTTAGGTTTGTGTCTTATATAACAACAAATGGTAAGTTCAATTGGGACTAAACTAGGACTAAAAAGGAACTAAAATTTGGACTACATGCCAGACCAGGACTAAAATACTAAAGTCTTTATCAGGACTAGCAGGACGAAACCAGGACAAGTGTCAGCGCACGATAGATTTAAATTTTATTTAGCTGTCTACCATGTTCAAATGTTGTTTCCTCATGAAAAACATGCTTGGAGAGGTTTTAGATGTCATCCATGCATGACTGAGTGTTAGCGATCTCACCCGGGCCCTGTTTGAACCCTTCTTACAGTTAGCTGTAAGATTCTGTGCAATGCTCAGCCCACAAGCCTACGTCATTCATGCTCCCACTCAACAATTCTCCATAAATATAATAAAACAAGATACAATTTAATGATACAAAACTGTACACAGCAACTTGAGAAACCTGATGTGATGCGCAGTAGTTTCATTAGTGGGATGCACGCTGATTGTGTTGTGATAGCGCTCTGAATGGAGAGTAACTTAACACGGGGAGCAAAAGGAAGGGAAATTTATGTTATAAAATGTTAATATGTTGTTTTGCTCAAATATAGAATTCAAAACAACAAAAGGTAACATGGTGATCTATTTGTTAGCAGTTAATTATCTCATATAGAAGAAGTAAAATACCCCCTGATACTTGATGGTGGCTGTAGTATAGCAAGTTAATTTGTTAAATGTCTCTTCTCACTCTTCACCTTGTTCTGACTAAAAGGCCACAATAAAATAAAATATAAAAACTAAATGTACTGAGGTACTGTGATTGCCCCTACATAGCCTTACAAGACGTCAGAGTATTAGTAGTAGCTGGAGGAATAGTTTTGTATGATAATGAAAAACGACTCTTCCACAAAGCCCGACTCCAGCCAAACTTTAAAAGGCCACTGTCTGCATAAAATATTGGAATGTCATCTTTTACAGGAGAGAATAAAGAGAGGCAAAAGCACTGGGGTCCATAAAAAGCATGTATATACACATATTGTGCAGTGGATAACAGCACATCCCTGCACTGTAAACCATAAATCTGCAGGCTAGGTTGTAAAGGAGAGGATAAAAGACAGCATTGGGCTATTTTGACTGAACTTGTGTCTGAGCTATTTTTGCCTGTGGACAGACATGTCTTTGGCACACAGAGGGGAATGTCAGCTGATGTCAGCTGAGTTAATATTATGTCTCCAGAACAGAGGAGCTGCAGTCTGGGGAGAAAGACAGGAGGACTGGAGACTGGAGACACCTGTGTGATATCATCCACACTGTTTATGTCCATAATAATCGTCCGTACAATAAATTCACTCCTGTGTCTTTCATTTATGAGAGCAGACAGGAACTGAGGCTGCTTTACACTGCCGTGTGGTTTGTACGCTTGATTTCACACAATCAAACTCTATTCTCTAATATAAACATTTCAGTAAAATGCAGTGATGGTGAAACTAAGTGTGGGAATGCCTTGTTTAAAAATCACTCATTTCTTGACCGGTTTTAATGGTTGTGGTCAGTTATTTCACTTGTGCACTTTTATAGCATGCCTGGACAATGTCCAGGCATATGCGTTACTGACCAAGATTTTAGAGTTTCAGACATTTGGAGAGACTAAAATATATTTTCTGGGTAATTTCGCATATTACCAAAATAACAGTTTGAATGTTCTTTTTGGTGGCTTTGATGTTGCCATTTTTAAATCTCTCCACTTTATGGCTTTCATTTGCACACTGATTTCTTAAAGGGCCTGTATTACACTATTTTTTGATCTCTGTTATAATGTTGTATCCTCACCAACAGCTAGAGCTGTGTTTTGTTTCATTCATACACATTTAACACACAAATCCTGCCTATTTAGGCTATGTTCTTCTCTCAAACAGAAACTCTGTTCCAACTTGTGATCCACCCATCCATTTTCCTCTGCTTATCCAGGGCCAGGTCGTAGGGGCAACAGTCTAAGCAGGGACTCCCAGACTTCCTTCACCCCAGACACTTCCTCCAGCTCCTCCGGGGGGGACCCCAAGGCGTTCCCAAGCCAGCCGAGAGACATAGTCCCTCCAGCGTGTCCTGGGTTCCCCCGGGGCCTCCTCCCAGTGGGACATGCCCGGAACACCTCCCGAAGGAGGCGCCCAGGAGGCATCCGGAACAGATGCCCGAGCCACCTCAGCTGGCTCCTCTCAACATGGAGAAGCAGCAACTCTACTCCGAGCTCCTCCCGTGTGACTGAGCTCCTCTCCCTATCTCTAAACTCATTTCAGACGCTTGTATCCGCGATCTTGTCCTTTCGGTCATTACCCAAAGCTCATGACCATAGGTGAGGGTAGGAATGTAGATTGACAGGTAAATTGAGAGCTTTGCCTTTCGGCTCAGCTCCCTCTTCACAACAGTCCGATACAACGACCATATCACTGCCGACGCTGCACCGATCCACCTGTCAATTTCATGCTCCATCCTCCCCTCACTCGTGAACAAGACCCCGAGATACTTGAACTCCTCCACTTGAGACAAGAACTCTCCACCCACCTGGAGAGGGCAAGCCACCTTTTTCTGGTCAAGAACCATGGCCTCGGATTTGAAGGAGTTGATCCTCATCCCAGCCGCTGTAAACCACCCCAGTGCACATTGGAGGTCCTGGTCTGATGAAGCCATCAAGACAACATCGTCTGCAAGGTCTGACTTACTGCCGCCAGTGAGAACACAGCTCCTGCTCCGGTCATACAGGGACCAGACAGCCTTTAGCAAAGAGCCCCAGACCCCATACTCCTGGAGCACTCTCCACAGATGTTCCCAACAGACCCAACCGTGGCTAGCACAGAAGTCCAATAACAGGACACTGCTCAGGTTCAGATCAGGGAGGCCGTTCGTCCCGATGACCCCTCTCCAGGTGTCACTGCCATTGCTCACATGGGCGTTGAAGACCCCCAGTAGAACAACGGAGTCCCCTGGTCAGTGCACTGTCCGGTATCCCTCCCAGGGACTCCAAGAAGGCCGGGTACTTTGCACTGCTGTTTGGCCCGTAGGCCGACACAACCTGTCCCCAGCCTGAAGGCACAGGGACGCAACCCTCTCGTTCACTGGGCTGAACTCCAACGCAGGGCAGCTGAGCTGTGGGGCATTGAGCAGGCCCACACCTGCCCGCCGCCGAAACACCACAGAAATGGAGAGTTCAGCCTCCGTCAAGGAGATGGGTTCCAGAGCCCAAATTGTACATGGAGGTAAGGTCGCATATCTCTAGCTCCTTCCCCCCCAGCAAGGTGACATTCCATGTCCCCAGAGCTAGTCTCCATGTCCAAAGATCCAGTCATCGAGGCCCCTGCCTTTGACTGCCGCCTAGATCTTATCTTATCATTTCTTATCATAAGGACTTCTGAACCACTCTTAGTCTGACCCGTCCCCCAGGATCTGTTTCCTCCTCCTTGAACCGCCACCTTAACGTGGTGGAGGGGTCTGAGTGCCCAAATGATCCCAGGAGCTATGTTGACGGGAGTTTCATGCCCCTGGTAGGGTCACCCAAGGCAAACAGGCCAACCTGTGATGTCATGTGGTAATACGGGACCTACATAAATCTATAGAGATGTAGACAGACTAATAATAAAGGGTTACTCAAGTATGTGTGAATGAAACAAAACACAACTTATGTATGTTAGGTATGTTATGTTTTTGATTAGTTAACTTTCTTACATGGCTTAAAGCTCACAAGAGTCAATTTTGTATAATATAAGATCTTTAAGTCTGATGCTGTTATATAAAGTTCCTTTATTTGGTTTAGAACATGCAAAATAGTATAGAGTTGTGACATTCTGTGGCCTAAATTACACTCGAAAAATAAAAATGGTAAGGGCAAATTTAGCTGCTAACTTTAATATCTACTTATCGACCCTAGTGACTATACTGCAGTACTTGGCATACTAGTATTTGGCATACCTTGACTCTTGACCTCTGTATTCAATTTTCACTTTGGGATAAATCATTGCGCCGCCTGCTGTGCCATTACAAACTGGCCCTTGTCCGGGAAACCACAAGTCAAGTGTGTTTCTGCACAAGGCTCTGCTCTGTACTGTAGCTATGTAAATAATATGAAACAATGACGGATGATGTTGATGGCTGCTCCTCAGTGCTCTACCACTCCTCACTCATCACACATCTTCACTCAGGCCCAGTTTCTCCGCACTTCCGCCTCTGTCCTTCTCTTTATAGTCTTCAGGAATGTGGGGTCTCCTTAGTGATTTATAAACACACACATAATAAATGGGTGGCGGTAGTTTAAGCAGTGATGAAGCGTCCTCTCTCTGGGAGCCCAGTGCTGGCCTATACGTGTGATTTAAAGGGCTGACATTTATAGCTTCAGGGCCTATTATTCAGAGTGACTGTCTGTGTACACATCAGCTTTTACAGCGGCTATGCAGAGGTGAGCCCAAAACTCAGCACTATCTCCCCCAGCCTAAGTGGTCTGAGGAGCACGGTAACCCAAGGCCAGCTGCTTAAGTGGCACCTATAAAGTCCTAAGGGATTTGCGGAGCGCAACCTAATCAAGCCTCTATCTTTTTGTTCAAGTAATGTTGTGTTAAAATAGTTTGGTAATTAATTTAGGTTCAACAAAAAAAGATGTCTCCTTGAAAGTAATAATTTACAAAGCTAAAATGTATTTCTCACAAATCCTCATAAAAGCAATTGAAATGAAAATATGAAGCCAATTTTAATGGACCAAAAGGCTCAAGAAATGTTATTTCCCAACAGTCATGGGTTTAACTTTAAGCAGCAAATAAAAATCTGCAATATTTGATGTAATAGTGATATAATGCATGAATCAGGCACAAAGTAGGTTTTCTTTAAACACTGGACTTTGTTAGATAGTGTCCCAGTATTTTTGGGAACTGGCTTTTATGATTCTCATAATCCACTGAAAGTATTTTTTGTCAAGCTTAAGTTGTATTACTTCCAGTCACACAGTGACTCTGTTTTCACATAAGCGTCTGACTTCCACCAACAAACAGCACATCGCCATCGACGACTTTACAGCCACGCCACTATCTGTCCGGGATAATAGATGACAATAATGGGAAACTGTCCCTAAGCACTCGTTTGGAGTCTTCCTGCCCATTTACTGATACCCTTCATATTTAATTCCCCTTCTATAGCCAGGAAAACAGACACTTTAAGCCCATCTAGAGGGAGCACATTTACAATAAAGGGCCGGCTGAATCCGCGGCTCACATTTCCTTCTAACTGTGGCAAGACATAAACCTCCAAGCCAGAGCTCATTTTCATGGCGCCATCTCCCGGACATTGCAACAAGAAATCAATACACACAATCCTCTTTAACTTTGCAAGCTTTTGTGAAAATGTCTTTGTCGAAACTATATGGCGATCTTGTTTAGTTTTTCGCCACATTTTCCTACAGGCCAGTTCACACTTGTTGCTACCTAGCCTGTAAGCATTCAGAATCCTGCTTTCTGGACACAGCTCCACGACACGAGAAGCCGAGTCTGTTGTTGTGCATTATGGTTGCTGTAACTCAATTCTTTGAGATGAGCAAGGGGAAATAATTCAATCGTACTGGAGAGATAAAGATCCCCACAGCAAGGCGGGAAGACATGCTCCGCCTGTATCAAGTTATGCTCCAGAGATTAGCGTGTAGCATGTAGCATTTAGCTTGTAGCTTCACTAAATCAAAGCTGACTGTGATCCACTGTCTCAATAAAGCACACTGGCTTATTGCATCACATTGTTCAAAGTGACTTTAGAGTCACAACACCACACAAAGCGTTTAGACTCAAAGATACATCAATGATTCATAAGGATGTCAGTCAAGATGTTTTAACTACTTTATTTACACTGTCTGGTGTTTTATCCCTTAACCACGATGGGAGACTTGGGTTTGAATGGGCTACAAAACCTCCAGCTAAAATGTAATGTTGTAACTGGCCTATTTGATTTGGCATATTTAGGGGTTTCCCAGATATCATCCTTAACGCAATTCTGCAGTTATCCCGGCATATAGAGTGTTATAGAGCTATACTTTGCACCATGGGTCTGCCTTAGCTTTTATATAGCTGGGCTGGGCTTTATATTATACTTTTGATCAGTATAAGACACATTAAGCATAGTATGTCTGAGTGTCCTCTTTGTGGAGTGCTCTGAAAGGGGTCAGGGGCCTATGCTAAAACATGTGCATCTTAAAAGACATGCCGCGCTCCCAGCCTTTGTAGCCTCTGCTGTACATCACTGTGACAGGAGGGCTGCTTCAGGTGGGACAGGCCTGAGAGGTCGGACCATGTGATAGACAGGAATAGTGTGCATGCAGTCCCCAAAAGGAAGTGACCTCACAGTGACCCGACCCAGCTGTGACCTACGACCCCTTCACTTTGAGCACTTGAACCAAGCAGTGCTGGTACCACAGAAATAGAAGTCAGGCAAAATGTTTACTGTCAGGATGTATTTAATGTTTAGTCAAGGCTGTAGTTGGCTGCGGAGAAGTAAACTAAATATATGTACAACAAAAAAGGCACTGACTTTTTTTTATTTTTTATCTCACATAAGTAAATTGCTAATATGTAGCACAAGGATAAAAAGTGAAAAAAAAAAAAAAAAAAGAAAAAAGTAGATGATAATCTTAAAGTTAATTAGTGACAGCAGTTACCATAATTTCACAGTTAAAAGCAATATGAAGAACATCATCTAATAACTGTAACTTTCACATTATTCTTTTATGCCCAGTATTATAAACACACAAGAAATCAGTATACGAGAATATACTATAATGTCTAAAACCATTTCTCAGTAAATTCTTTCCTTAAACTACATGGTTACTGTTAAATAGATCCATATTTATTTCTGCAAATAAACCTGGCCTGAGATCCAGATCAAGATATGAGTCTCGTCACCAGTTCATTTGGACATGTTTGACAAGTGGATTACCCAATCAGTGACATGCATGGTCTGTCCGTATCAAAACAAATATGCTTACAGGGAAAAAGAAAGTAAATAAAAATAATAGGGGACTGAAAATATCACAGATTTCCATCACAGAAAAAAAACAAACAAATCTGATTGCACGAACATGTTTGGTTCTGGCTCAAGACATGGGAGTGGTGACCAGACTGATGTCCTTCTGTATAAAAAATACAGAGAGATCCATTCTAATTCATTCTCATTCTAAACCCACTACTCATATATAGACTTCATAGCACATTTTCAAGAAAGGTTGTTTAAAACTTAAGTGGTCTACTCCAAACATCTCACTGGTCACTTGCTACTAGAGTATATTTTTACTTGAACTTTTGAACAATACTGAATGTTACGTTTTTGCAGCCAGGCCTCCACCACAGCATTACTCAAACCAAAATAATTCCTTTGGGTCCTTTAAGGGTTAAAAAGTAATATGTATGCTGCAAACACAAGCTGCTTCTCCCCAGAGCTGTGCAACGGCGATATTCTTCCCCCAGAAAAATAAACGACAATGGAACCAGAAGTGGCACATAAATTAAAGTGGCAGGGTGATTGATGACTTACAGAAAAAAGGGAGAGCTTGTTTTTTGTACAAGTATGAAATATGCACATACACTAATGCACACATACACTTGTTTACACACACTGTGGAGAAACCATTTACAATCTGGAACCACATCAATCCCAAAGCCTCTGCCCCATCCCAAAATACACCCCTGAGAATATAAGGCAAAGGGAAATTACAATGTGTTTGTTTGTGTTTGCTTGAATGCATTTTGGGGCATGTCCTCATACCCCCGACAAAGCTACTAAATGAGCTCCATGCAATATTAAAAGATGTAAAATGAGTTTGTGGGTGACGCATTACTGGGCGACCTACACCAAGGGCACCATGGGAAATAAGTGGACCAGGTCTGTGTGCAATTTTAAGGCAGAATACTGGATTATTATTACCTAGAGTCCACCGATCTGTCAAACTGCTTTCTCCCAAACAAATGTTACTACCACTAAATGTCTGCAGGGCTAATTATAAGTCAATATCATAGTGTTTTACTGTAAATTAAGACAACACATGGACTGTAAACAGTTTTTAAAATAATTATTGATATCCAGATACTAACTGATACTAAAACTACTACTACTACTGGAACTAGGTACTCAATTGTAGAAGTATTAATACTGAAAAAATAACTACCCAGTGTTTTTTGCATACTGCTGTGTATGTGATGAGGGTGGAAAGAGGGTGGGGTGTGAGTCTATTTTTGTCATTGCATTGAAAAAAAACAAACTGAACAATCAATCACATACAGAGGATAAAGTTAGGTCTGGATCTACATCAGAATTATAAGATGACATGATAATAAGAAACTATTAGTATGAGTTGAAAACTACAATCTGTTTTCTAAAAAGAGCATTTGGTATCAAGTATTGAGCATTTTCAAAACTGAATCTGAAATTTAGTAACTTGACAACACTACTGTAAACTACATAAATAAGTCAAATCTCATCCGAAACAACAATGAGTAAAATGTTTATAATATCTGATGCCAGTCTTTTATTTTGTTGACCCTGGGTAAAACTAGTATGCCTGGGGTTTGCTGGTATATCATCAAGTATGATTTTATTCTATCAAGAAGTTTAACATCCAACAAAAGAACCAAAGAGCAGTGAGTAGGAGGACAATATTTGGACAGTAAGAACACGCAGAGAAGAAAAACGAGTGGATGCTGTGGAGGCCGAGTGCAGCTCTGTCTTTTATTGCCCCATTCCAGCAGATGAGCAGCATCAATCTTTACCTCGCCACTGGGATCAGGCCTGGCTTCTCCAACCAGACTGAGAGGAGGAGGGGGGGCACAGCACTGTACACGAAAGTCTGCTGAGGCACAGACAAATATAAGCATCAATCATACACCGGCCAGCACAACCTACAGCTCCTCCTGTGTCTGGGGATAACACATAAGCAGACACAAAAAGAAGCAAGCAATCTGCCATATATGTGCACAAAACTAGTGAAGCTCAAAGGTTTGTCAAGCGGCTTTGCTTATCATATTAAAGGGCCCAGATTACGCTATTTTCTGATTTACGTTAGAATGTTGTTTCCTCATCACAAATATACCTGGAATTGTGTTTTGTTTCATTCACACATGTTTAACACACAAATTCTAGATATATTTAGGGTGAGTTCTTCTCTCAAACAGAAAACAATTTGTTCCACCGTATAATGTCATGTGGTACTGAAGGAAGTCCTCCACTGTGTTTTTTAATCTCCATGCGCTTTCACTAGAATCGTTTGAATGATTTCAACCCTGGAACAGCCAATCCCTACTGAACAAAAGGTAAAAGGAATCTGTTAACTTGAAAATGGTAATTAACAAAAGTGGAACAGCATTTTGAGCTTTCGACAACATGTCTTAAAACTTGTAAGAGTCCATTTTTTGTAATATAGGACCTTTAATGTCCTTCAGTTACCCACGAAACACATACTTTGGCCCTAACATTCAAGTTGAACCCAAACTGGCCTAAACTTACAATTGTACTCACTACTTGGTGAAATTTAGGAGTGTGTGTGTTGTTGAGCCTCTACCCACTCCTTCAGTACCTTGTTTTAGTTGACAGTATATAGTATTACAGTTTATGTATATTTTTTTTAATGAGTTCTTCTCATCCCAATAGAGGTCCTATTGGGATGAGAAGAACTCAGCCTAAATATGGTTTATGTGATAAGCATGACTGAATGAAACAAAACAAAACTCCCAGTATGTTTTTGAAGTGAAAACATTATAACATAGATCCAAAAATAGCGTACTATATGCACTTACTTTTACACTGCTGTTAATAAAACAGATCAGTGCAATGCCAATGCTATAGTTGCACACAATTTAACTATTCTCATTGTACATGATTTAATTATAGTACAGTATTGTTATGACATACACAACAGAACAGAGCTCATAACATTAACTATTAAGACTTAGCACATTCAAAATAAAATGTAGGGGAAAAATCAGGACCACGGCCAGAGACAAAGAGTGACCAGTAAGCTACTATTATAAATACACTATTATACATACAATAAATACAATCCAATATATACATTAAAATGAATGTAAAATAAAAAATACAGTGGATAAGCAGTGAAATTGGATTCTAAATAGAAAAAAAAGTATTTCCCCCAAAAGAAATTAGAGCAAGCCTGTAATTTGAAGCTTGGAAGCAGGAAGGTAGAGGTCTCCAGCTCTCAGTGACCTTGTTGTCAATAAATAAATCACTCATGAGGTTCTGACCTGTATTTACACAGTCATTACAACTAAAGAGCTGAGACTCTCAAACAAAACTAAACTAAACAAACAGCTGCAGATCATTCCCACACATACTCACCATGTATCCAGCTATGTGTGGACAGAATGAACTAACAAGCAATGGAGTAAGCATACACAGCCATCATCAAGCAGTTAAAGCCAAAATTTAAAGTATGTAAAATGTACGCAGTTCTTGTCTATGCCAGTATCTTACTAATACGTGGAATAAAACCTGATATTTTGTTTTGAGCTTCACTAATACTAGCGGTTTTTACTCCAACCCTAATGGCATTTTTATTGATCGAATCCTTAATGGCGAGGCCGATATATTTGACGGCGCTCATTTGAAGTAGAAGTGAGTAATAGCTGTCTGAGGGAGGCCGTAAAGCTGTGTGCGTGTGTTCTTATTTTTTATCGTACTCTGTCATTTGGGGATTGAAGGAAGGATCGAGGAGAGAGGAGAGAGATGGAGTTTTTAATTTACTGAGCACATCAGGCAAGGAGAGAGGAGAGAAAGATGTAGGAGACTTTGGCAAAAACGTGAAAGATTTCCAGGCCGAAACTAGCACACCAAAGCATTTCTGCAAAGCATTTGACTTCCATACGCCCATACATCAACTCTTAGCAAACAAATCTCGCACCCCCTCTTTTCTGTACCCGTATTCATTTCTCCCTCCATCTCTCCATCTTTCGCAGGTCATCAGCGAGCTAAACCACAACAAAGAGGGGCCGTTGCCGCGGTGACCTTGGCTGTGACATCATGTGGCGGCAGAAAGAAATGAAGCCATTAGGCCGAGGCAGCGTTTGGCCATAAATCAGACTGTTTCCAATAAGCTGCCTTAATGGTCATCCATCACCCGGGCCCAGCCTGCGCCCAGAGAGCACCCAAGCGCCTGGGGAGCGGCCACGGGAGGCGGGGAGGGGAGGGGGGGGCAATAACAGTCCAGTGAGGGGACCAGCCCAGGGTAAGTCCAGGGGGTATATGGAAATAATCGAGGAATGGCACAAGTGGAAAGGGTGCCTTTCAATGTCCCTTATACTGGAAGGTGTGTGGAATCTGAAGAGGTACAACATTTGATTTAGAGCACTGGAAGTAAGCAGAGAAATGGTAATGTAATATGTTCAGGTGTTTCCACAAGTCTTGATCCTTAGTCCTAAGCTCTATATTGATAAAGTAGGTCCCCCCAAACAACTCAGCATTGCTGTGGTTTCTCTGAGTCTGGCAAATAAGACCAGTCATACATATTTAAATTAAAAGTGTTCATAGCTGGTGAGGGCATATTTCAAAACAATTCTTTCCCCCGAATGGTGTTCATTGGAACTGTTAAATCACAATGTTAATCAGGATCTCTGTGCATACTTATATTCATTTAGAACGGTTTGTCTTGTTCACAGCTCAAATAACAATGACACATCAGTCACACTAGTCTCAGATTTGATTTTAAATAATCATTTTGCTATTGCAAATGTAAACTTGCACTTTGAAATATCAAACCTTACATTTTAAATGATTACAGTGGAGTTTTGCATCAGAACCCAACAAGTACATCTATAGCCCCAAACTTGGGCTGCACGATTCAGGATAATATCTAATTACAATTTTTCAAAGAAGTATTACAATTAGATTAATGATTTATGTTTTAATAATAGTTCACATTTCAAAATATATCCAAAAGTATTGACAAAATTTGTCATGGAAATAAGTTCCATCTCACTCTCTCATGTGACTGTTTGGGGTAAATGATTGTTTGGGGTGCATGTGAACAACACTGACCCAAAAGTGAAGTAAACAGAACTAAATCTAGTGCACACTGGGGTCAGACCACAGCGCAGTAACATCTGTGAAAATGACCAAAGAAGACAGGATACTTGTTTGGTTTGTGGAGAAAATTATGATGGATGGATAGATAGATCTATCTATTATGATATGATACAATATAAAAACATACAGTATGGTATTTCAAAACTTGCAATTTTCTGATTGCATCCATTCAAATTGCTATTTCGATTCGATTGCGATTAATCTTGCAGCCCTCAAACCCAAAATACATTTAAGGCAGTGCTATACAACAAGCCACATAGACCCAAGAGGAACAGGAAGAGATCACATGAACCTCCTCGGCTGTGTGGAAAGACAGGGCCCGGGCCAAACCCAAAGCCTGGATATAAAGCAGCTCAGCCAGGACTCATGTCGACAGCACCCAGTCTGCTCCACACCACACAGGCCTCACGCTGAAAGCTTCAATTTAACTTATGACGCCTCAGTCTGCAATTGTGGCAGAGCTCATTTTTATTTTCTCTCACAGGTTTGATCTCCTGTTTTCCTTTCTTTTTTGAACTCTTCACTCAATAATTCACAGCTCATGATTTGATTTTTTTTTTTTTATTTTAACTTACTGCACCACTGTCTGTTCCAAGCTTCTTTCAGAATGGATGTGTATGGTCATAATCTCTCAAAGCAAGAAGTAATTTTGGGCCAAATCTACTCCCCCTGCAGTCACTTTAAAGGCTGGTGTGTGTGTGTGTGTGTGCGTGCGTGCGTGCGTGTGTGTGTGTGTGGTGTGTGTGTGTGTGTGTGTGTGTGTGTACGCATGTCCTGTAAACTGAGAAATGGTGGCTGCTTTTCTCCAAGGTTCTTCTAAATTACAGCAGCCAAACTGTTTTTGCTGGGCAGTGCGAGGAGCATTATCCATCATTTAGAATGAGCTCTGTAATTGGGATTATGGGAGCAAAAGTGAAAAAATGTCTCTCAGAGTGATGGCTTTACAAGTGGGTCTTTCAAATCAAATTTGAGTTTGATTGTGGGGCAAAAACAGGGACTCATTTCAGCTCGTTTCAGCTCATTTCAGCTCTATATTTACTAATCAGGCATAGCATTATGACCAACAGGCTACTGCGTAAAACTGATGGTTAAGATCCAGCAATAGTTGAATTGTCTCTACTGACATTGCTCAGTGTCACTGTGTTCTTGAGCACCTGGTGATTTTGCCTGTATGAATGTGTTTGCAGTGTTGGGAAGTAACTAAATACATGTATCAAAAATACATATTTTGAATACTTATTTTGAGTAACTGTATTCCGGTACAGTTACTTTTCTAAATTAAAAGGAACACATGGCGATAAGTTATCACAAAATTTTCAGTTCTGGACTGCACGATATTAAGCAAACATAGCTCATATAATGTGAGTGTATAGTGTGTGATTTTTCGTTCTCTAAATAGAGTAACTTAATGCAAAACAAAAAATCAAGCTGTTTGTAATTATATATCATGTTTTTACACTATAATTTAAATGCAACTTGGTATAAAAGTATTCAGAATAAAGTACTCTGATTGGACCATGTATCAGAATATGAAACATTTTAATCTAGGTATTCAGTATTCTGTAACTAAATACATAAATACATTTTCAAAGTATTCTTCCCATCACTGTGGGTTTGGTACTTACTCGTTCCAAGCTGATTTGTGCTTACAGGAGAATTTGATTTTAAACTCAGAATCTGAACAATTTACCATTCCAAGATAGGATCAGTGTCATTGCAGAAGTCTATGACCTGAATTGTATTTTATGTTTTGGTATATTTTGTATGTTGTTTTTTATATCCATTATTAAAGGTCTGAAACTTTTCTGGTGGAGGGTCCATCACCTGCTTGTCCCCATGAAGATATTATGGTTTTGCCTTGATTATTTCAAAGTATAGAATTAAACATGGAGACAAGCAAGTAGTGGACCCTCCACCATAGAAGTTATATGTGCACATTCTCAGACATTCTCCTATATATTCAACATTTGCTGTTCACGGGTGTGGCCTGAGCTTGGTGCTGTCCTGTGGTGAGCAGTTAATAATGTGTCTGACATGCACACAGGCTCAGACCTCGTGGCCCCCTCAGCTGGTGCACTGCCCCATATGCTCAGCTACTGTTGGGATTCTTGTTGTTGTTTGGCTCTGTGGCTCATTTGACGTGTGGACCCATGACAGTGTCCAGGACCCCTTCCAAGTCTGATCCTGAGCCCTTCTGTGAGTGTGTTTGTGTGAAGACATGTGCCACTCAGGGGGTCTATTCTGCCCATGCTCTCATACTACAACATGTACTAATCCTTTCAATGGGGAAGAAAAGGCCATTTCACACAAAGGTTACTGCTGAGAAGCTATATTCAAATAAAACTTAGGTATTTCACTGGTGCAGATAAAAGTGAGGTGTGGTGTATATGGTAGGCTCAATTTAAACAGAAAGCTCTCACCATCTAAATCTTTAAAGGGCCCATATTATGCCATTTTTGATCTTAATGTAATGATCATATGTTTTATTTCTTTCACACATGTTTAACACATAAATCCTATATATTTAGCCTGAGTTCTTCTCTCAAACGGAAAACACTCTGTTGCACTTTGTGATGTCTCATGGTTCTACAGGAAGCACTCCATTATGTTTTTAAACTCCATACACCTTCACTAGAACCATTTGGATCATTTCAGCCCTGAAATCGCCAATATCTAGTGAACTAAAGGTTAAAGGTAACTGTTAACTCATAACATCACAAGATAGAATACAGCATTTTGAGCTTTGGAGATGTAGACAAACAAATGATAAAGGATTACTCAAACATAACAAAAATGCAGGTATGTTTTTGAAGAGCATTTCTTGACTATGAATATATATTATAACTTGACTTAAAGCTCACAAAAGTCAATTTTGAGTAATATAGAACCTTTACACACACACAATAATTGCTTCTAAAGTATGTAGAGAATCTGCCTACTTCATTCGTCACTCATTATAGACACTGGTCTCAATCGGATACATTTCCTCCACCAGCCCTGTGCCACTTGGCAACTGCACGAACCATAAAAAGCCAAAAGTATGAAAACCCACTTAAAGCTCTTGGTCCTTATTGCCTTTGGAACATGAAGCTACACACTGGGATTTCAGAGCAGCCTCCGTTTTGATTGTGCAGAGTTACGCCCTTCTCCAGACCTCCTAGCCCTCAGCTCTCCATGATGTATGAATGTATTCAGAGACATCGTTCAGTGAGCAGAGTGCCATTGGAGACCCAAGCAGTGGCAGCCATTTTACAGGCCTGGTCAGGGAAAACAGCCAAGCAAACCTGACCGTAAGAGGAGCATATTAACATGTTTATTTACATTTATTTGCAGCTATGGTTGAATAGAACCAATCCCAGGTGACTGAGAGAGACCAGCTGAAAGGTCACAGGCAAATACAAAATAGTTAGTGAATGACCAGAGGTGTTTGGGATGCAAGACTCTACCCTGAGTTTGGACTGTTAAGTAGGAAAGTGAGGAAGGGTTTGCTGATAAAAAACACAGGAGGTTTACAAAGCGCAAATAACAAAAACATCTCTTGAGTGAAAGTAAGAGATAAACTCAAAAGTAATATTTCAATTGTCTGTGCTCAGCTGGATGTTAAATCTGAATACCGTAAATACAGTAAATCTCTCTATATATATTGCTGAAGTAAATATAGACGATAAACAATAATCCTGAAACTAATTCTTGCCACACAATAAAGCAAAACTATCCAGATCCTAGATTCCATATTTAAACAACTATTGACATTGATGATGATGAATGATCCAGAATAGAACATCATGGATAAGAAGCTTTTTTCTGCACATTCTGGTGAAATAATGGTGATTATCTTTGTTAGCAATTATCACGATTGTGAAAAATGTACCACAAATGATTATTGCGTACCCTTTTTTATCACAATAAACAATAAACTATACAAGACAAGGCTTAAAATTAGATTAGAGTAAAAAAAATGTCTTAAAAAGTGACAAAGCGAGCTGCATTCAGTGAAGTAAATGTAACTCTAGATAAAGGTGTGTGTCTGTTGGTGAAATGAAGGCTGAGCTCCTGCTGTGTTTAAGTCTGCCATGCGATGCTCATTTGGCTCATTGAATGTGTTAGATTACATCATTACTTCTTTCATACCATGAGCTGCAGCTGTGTTAATTCCCTGTTAATTACATTAGCTCCAACATTTTTTTGAACTTAACCCAAACAGCATATTGTATCTGCACATAGGCACACAGCAGTGGCTCCATTACCAAGATGGCAAACCAAATCAATATTTATATACACAGTTAATTCTGAAAAAGACAGATTTTTATCATGAGGAATAGCTCAGTTTAATTTTGATAGTGGCAACACAGTGAACAAGTATACAAGTACAAATAAAATGCTATTGATACCTTGCAGCTGATGTCATCAACATTCCCTGGGGGTGTGATGCTAACTGAAGCACTACTCTGTCTGTGCTTTATTGTAACACTGATTTAGCTGGAACTTCAACAGGTGAGCTAAATTGTGCTGTCTTTCACACAGTCACAATCTAGCTAGCATTAACCAATAGTTTTTCAGTTAGGCTACCCACACTCACCATTTTTGTTGAAACTCAAACCCTAAACAGGACCATGAACACTCATGGTCCACACATTGGTCACAGGCTCCTGAAAATGTGTTGTTTCAATTCTTTTTCTTATTTTTGGAGTTTTCAGACAATCTTTTTGGCCGTATTTGCTAATGTGTGTCACCATGGTTATACTGGTTTACAGATAACCTTATAGGATGCTAACACACTTTCACACACCACATCAAAATTGTGACACAAGTGGGACTAAACCTGGAGCTAAACCTGGACTAGACCAGGCCTAAATCAGGACTAGAACAGGACCAAACCAAATCAGGACTAAACTGGACTCAAACCAAAACCAAATGAGGGCAGCTGTAACATTTTATACTTGCCCAAATTATTCATACAATATATTGTTATTCATTGCTTGCTCTGTATATTCTAATTAACACCATTATATTGAGATGATCAACGAGGCTAGTTTTATTAGTGTTAATTACAGTCATTTATTGTAACCTGCAAACACCAGTAATAAATGCTTGATATCTATGCAGAACACCTTGTGAATAAGATGATAAATGATGCATCATTATTTACACACATACACTTCCCATATGAGAGCACATATACGACACTTCTCCAGCACAGGGTCCATCATAATGATGTTTGGCTCCATACCAGAGACACTGGCCTTGGAAAACCCAATCCCCTGCTTCCAAAACTCCCCTACATGTTCCTCTCAGGAGCCAAAATGCCGTCCATAAATCACAGGAGCTAGATGTAATCTGCTGTGTCCAGAATGCACGGGGCGAGGCTGTGCAGCATAATGCGACTGGGTTCTCCATTGTCATTCAGATGGAGGCAGCAGCAGAGGAGCCGTGCCTGCACCTGATAAGGGTCGCCTCACTCGGGCCATAAATCACCTGCGCTGCCAATGGGTACGCTGGCGATTTCACATGAACACGCAAAAAAAGGAAGGAATCAGGCAACAAAGGGCTGCACACAGTGGATATGCTTAAAATAGACAGGAAACAGGTTGGATAATGGCAAGAATAGAATGGGTCACATTAAAAGAAGGTACAAATAGAACACAAAGGAGGCACTTGTGTCAAAATAACAATGAAGATTTGGTGGTGGGGAAGGACAAGATGGGAACAATATTCATTCAGCCAACTCAACTCACAGAGCAATATACTTCTATACACAAAGGCTTGACCTTCAGCAAATAGCCTCTTCAAGAGTCTAGAGAGATGAGTGCACAGCTCGTCAGCAACACTAAAGAAATCAAGGCAGTTTGATGGGTGGGTGCGTTTAATGTAGTTTTGTCTACTTTTCTTTCACATTTTCCCAATGTCAATATTCCAAATAATTGCCATTTTGATTTAGGATTTTACATCCGAGGCAATTACATAATTCCGTTGTGAATAGATCCTTTATGATATTGATATAGTTAATTAAAGGTGCATTGTGTAACTTTTATGGTGGAGGGTACATCAAATCATTTTCTCCATGGAGATGTTATTGCTTTGTCTGAAATCTTTCAAAGTATGGCATTAAACCTTTCTATCATCATGGATACCAAACCAGGCCAGTCAGAATGCCTGTTTTTCAAGGTATTTCTGAGCAATAAAACCAACTGTAATTGAATAAATGCAAGGTAATCTGTTTAATGTCATTCTGTGGAACATTTGAAGCAGAGCAATGACATTTCCAGAGAAACAAGACGGACATCCAACCCAAAAGTTACATAGTGCACCTTTAAATGCTTCTAGGTGACTTGGGTCAGCTTGATTTTGTTAGATTCTTATACTGACAAGCATTTTCTTGAATAGGTAAGTGGCACAGTACATTATAAACTTAACAAGATGACTGAACCGATCCTATAGTCCAGAATAATAGAATTCGAATCCCCCATTTCCAGCCTTTCAGGATTTAGTCTAATGGAGTGACCCTGTGTTGCAGTGGAGTGGCAGCCCTCACTCTCTGGGCCTCTATTCAATCATCCTCTTATTCCTTATTCATATGCTAAAGCTGCAGTGGAGCCCCTTTGGCCAGGCTCACTGTGAGATAGATGTTAACATGTGTAATCCCCCATTAACGCATAAGAGACAAGCCATCCTCCACGGACAGCCTTTCTCCCGCGGGACTAAGCCTCACATCGCGCAGGGATGATGGGTAATATTATAGTTCAAAGAAGCTCCCAATTGGTGGTTCAGGGTCTTCTGCTTGGTTTCCACACTTGAGACGAAGAATAGTCAGAACAGAGTAAGCCACCTCCTTGAGCTGTTAACACAATTTAAAGGTTAATTATGGAACCATGTACACAATTTAAGGCTTAAATACTGTAGAGTAATTAGTAAGTTTTATGAGCTCCCTGTAGACATAGATTTGTATTTTAAATAACAACAGAAAACTTGATGTCAGTGGATGAGTAGGTAAAATTTTAGCTAACTAAATAAAAGATGGCAGTTTGATTCCCAGCTGCCAACAGAATATTGTGTATTTGGCATACTTCAGCCACCTCATGTCCAGTGTCTATTCTTCTTCTATATGTTCATTAAAGATGGGTTACCACATTTTTAATCTGTGAAAAGAGTGTTTTTTTATTTATTCTGTCTAACTTCTACTTATAGCTGTCACAAATTGCACATGCCTGAATTTTGGGGACTGCTCTGAACAGCTTTTTCAGGCACTCTCAGTCCAAAGCATTACATAGCAATAAATGAACTCTTTCCTCAGGGGTTTGCAATTCATAACATGTTATTGTTTGTTTTTATTTATTAGTTGCAGACAGTGTGCAGTCATCTGATTTAGTTTCAAAGTGTTGATTTTACAATATTATCTAAGGAGGGAGAATTTTAGGTACCACTTCTTCAAATCCAACCCACAATCACATCTTTAGCATTCACTGTCTTAAGCAAAAACACTTCTCTTTAAAGTCAAGCAAAGTTTAAAGTTCATGTCCATAAAACTGTTTACTCTAAGCAATCAGAATAAACTATTTCTAACTTTCTGTGGCTCTGAGTTAAACCGCCTCAAATCCCTCCAAATCCTGTGCTCTAGTCCCTACATAGTCCTTTGTGGAAATGTGAAATTAGCTGAAACATGAGCACAATTACTGAAGGGGGCTACAGCGTAAAGACCGGGGGACTGGGAAAATAAACGGATGGCAGCCCAGTGCACAGATCTGGTTTACGTTTACAAAGACCTCCTCTGAACTCATGCCAGACTCCCCTGCATTTGAGATAATTCCTCTCGAGTAGTTTCATGTTTACACCTCCAAAATCACCCCACGATCAAGAGACTGGAGACTTGGGCTTTGTTCTGCCCGGACGAACATCGCACCTCACCAGTAACATTAGAAATATATAATTGAGTCCAAATATGCAAGTCATACGTTTGAAGTTTACAGTAAAATGGTGGGAAAAATGTTGGAAATAGCTGTCTCCTGCTTATGTGTCTATAGGGCTAGTTTGGGAACTTTTTATTGTAAGGAGCACCTCAAAAATATGGGATTTCTTAGTTGGATATAATGACCAAGTAATCTGATCTTAATCTTAAAGGTGCACTGTGTAACTTTACTGGTGGAGGGTCCGTCAATCGCTTTTTTCCATGGAGATGTTATTGCTTGTCTGGAATGTTTCACAGTATGGTATTAAACCTTTCTATGTTCATGGAGACCAAACCAGACCAAGATACAGGTCAGATCTGTGGAGAGGCGACCCCGCTCGCAATCACAATGCCTGTTTTTTTGCTAGGTATTTTTGAGCAATAAAACCACTGTAATTGAATAAATGTAAGGTAGAACTGTTTAATGTTATACTGTGGAACATTCCAGGCAGAGCAAAGACATATCCGTAGTAACAAGCATGTGATGGCGCCTCAACCAAAAAATCAGGCCAATGCTTTATCAGATAAACAGATACATAGATGAACAATAAATCAGCTCTAAACCACTGCAAAATAACGTGTAATGCCAAAATTAAAACCAGGACTAATAAAAGACAGGACAACAACAAGGTCCTAGTCATGACTAAGGATTGTCAGAGATATTTGCCTGGAAATCCAGATGGATATCTCTCTGAGTTTGTTATACAGATCAGTTTGGATTTTTCCAGTCAACAGAGATATGCTTGTTTTTCCTTTTCTTTTCTTTTCTTTTTTTTGTGAGGTCTACAGCCAATCATCTATCAGTAAAATCGTGCATTTGGAGCAGAGTTCAGAGTCATACTAGCATACTAGGGAGGAAGAAATCTGACATATTTACCTCCGCCAGGGAGGTTATGTTTTTGCCTGAGTTTGTCTGTTTGTTTGTTTGTTAGTTAGCAAGATAACTCAAAAAGTTATGGACGGATCTTGATGAAATTTTCAGGAAATGTTCCTAATGGTAAATCCAACAGATGATTAGATTTTGGTGATGATCCAGAAGAAATCCTGGATTCTGGATCACTTTGAAAACTGAGCTGCTTGGCGGAGGTCTGCGCTCTCTGAGTGCTTTTCTAGTTTGGTATAAAATGTCAATTATCAAAAGTATGTATTCATATTGAATGCCAATTTATTTGTTTTAATAAGACAAAAATCTAATTGAAAATCTGTATTCATACATAGAAATACTATATTTTGTCATATTGTACAGCCCTGCTAATGAAGGACTACACCAAGACTACGACATGGCCAAAACTAGAACCAAGGCCTTAACACCAGATGTAACTATACAAAATAAGTCAACAGCAATATGACAAAACTGAGGTATAAATCTCAAATTTGAAACAGCAACATTAAAAGCAACATAAAGCCTTTTCTAAATTAAAGTCAGGCGTACAGACCCCTGAGTACCAACACAAAGAACCACCTCTATCTTAGTTAATTGTATTTGTCTTCTATTGCCCCCACAGCCCATTGAGGCCTTTAATGGCATTTCTTATTGCAGTATTTGCCAAACAGTATTGGAGGGGCAGCAGTGCGTAGTTGAATTATTCAGAGGTGCTGGGGATTACGGTCCTATAGTGCACTGCTGTAAACAGTCCTGGAGATAGAGCCACATCAGAACATAAACCTGCTTTTATCACGCAATGACAAGGAGAAGTCAAATAAAAGAGAAGGATTTATTTAGTGCAGTGATAAAGAGCTGGGCAAATTATTTTTACTTTATTTTTAATTATTTTTGCTAAATGCATTGCATACCTGGATGATTTAAATGGCTTTTTTGTTACTCTCAGATTATACGATTATTATGCATACATTTAATTTAAGGTCCAGTAAAATGGTCAATGTACTGAGAGATTCTAATTGTAAAAAAAATTACATTTCTTGAAGCAATATTCGTGTTGTGTATTTTGTTATTATTAAAAACACATATCTGTTATTAATTATTTTTTGTTTATATTAAATAATTAAAAAGACATATATCATGCAAAAACGATTCTTGTGAGCTTCATCCCATATTATAATGTTGTTACCTCCTCAAAAGCATACCTGGAGTTGTGCTTTGTTCATTCACACATTTGAGTTATCCTGCATTATTAGAATGTCTAAATCTCCAAAGCTCAAAATGCTCTGTTCCACCTTGTGATGTTAACAGATACCTTTTGTTTAGTTGAGACTGGTAATTCCAGGGCTGAAATGATCCAGATGATCCCAGTAAATGTGTATGGAGTTTAAAAACACAGTGGAGCATTTCCTGTATTACTACATGACATCACAAGGTGCAGCTTTTTCTGTTAGAGAGAAGCCTAAATATGCAGGCCTAGGTATGTTTATGATGAGGAAACAACACTATAACATAGGTCAGAAAACAGCATAATATGGACTCTTTAAGTGTTCTGTCCTAAAGTCTCCAATAAACACATTTTACTGAGAAACAGCAAAGCCCACACCATGTTCAGAGCATATACTGCTTGTACTCTTGTGTACAGGGGCTAATGGCTTCAGAGCATGGTCGCTACAGTGGACGCCATATGTGAATGTGACTTAAATAAACACTGCATGGGTCTTTGCCTAATGAGAACTACTATTATACACGTCTCTGATCTTTAGAGGAGAATCGGTGGTTTCTGTCAGTCAGCACCAGCCTCCATGGAAAGATTAATTGTGTTATTACTTCATCAGTGTAAACCAATTGGATTTTTAACAAGAAAACCATACAGGATTCATAATGTGCTCTAATTACTGCCATTTGCTTGTGATAATATGGTTAAGCTAATAAGCATTTAGACATGAAGAGAAATTATATACAATAAATCCTTACTTAAACTATGACTCTTTTGAAACGTTTGTAATTTATTTTTCTTGGGTTATGATGTCTCATTTTATTCTAGAGCAAGTGTATACCTAGAGTGTGTACCCTCTCTTAGTTTAGTTTATACAATGTTTTCATAGACAGAAACAGCGAGTGGGTTGCTACATGTAGAGCTTACTGTTGAGTCTGGTTGGAAAATAGCAATATATAAAAAACATTTATGGCATATGATAATGTCTAAATAAATTTGTCATGAATTTACAGAATAAATTCATTATTCACCACAAACCTTATTGAACATTACAAAAGAAAAGCGTGACGTTACTGTGATGGTGATAGAGCGATGGGAGGCGGCAAATCAGCCATCCCCCATATAGTCACTGCTATATGGTTTTACAGTACATTATAAGCAGCCATTTAATGTGCAGACACCAGCAATTAAAAGTCCTATATTATGTAAAATTGACTCTTGTGAGCTTCTTAGCCGTGCTATAATGTTACCTCATCAAAAACATACCTGGAGCTGTGCTGTGTTTCATATACACAGGTTTGAGTAATCTTGCATTATTGGCTGTCTACATCTCTAAAACTCAAAATGCTCTGTTCCACCGTGTGATGTCATGTAGTGGTAGTTTTCAAGTTAATTGCTACCTTTTACCTTTTGTTCAGAGACTGGCTATTTCAGGGCTGAAAAGTATCCAAATGATTCTAGTGAAGGTGTATGGAGGTGGAAGGTGGAACAGGGTGTTTTCTGTTTGAGAGAAAAGCTCAGCCTAAATATGCAGGGTTTACCATTGCTTTAGACAAACTTTATGCATTTCACTTTATTAACTCTTGCTGGATATGTTTTGTTTAAATTATAAATATCTTTCAACATTTCCTGCAGGATCTGTCCATGGTTCCCACTCCTCCTCCTCCTGACTCACATCTCTGCACATTTCCCTGGTGGGCAGCACAGATCTCACTGACCAGCTGATTTCTTCACACCTCCGCTCTTTTCATTTGGAAGTTAGCGTGTGACGGCTCTGCGGCGTGGAACCACTCTCATCTTCAATAAGGCTGGCACAAGGCGGCTCTGGACTATTAATAACCCACAGTGGCATGGGCACAGTGCAGGCATCTGTCTACCAGGACCTCCCCTCCTCTGCCAGGCCCCTCTCCTCACTCTCTCCTGTTCAGATGGGGCTTGCAGGGGCGCAGTTGGTGAAAGGCACTTGAATAGTTGCCAGCTAGCACATGCTGCTCCATTATTTCAATCTCAGAAGAGTAAATGAATGCAAATGACCAAATCTGCATAAAGTTTAGTTTCAAAGTCAGATGAGGCTGTCTTAAAATGTGAATATATGTTAAAAAGGGGCAGAACCTCTAAAGCTTTTATAGCGTTACGTGTTAGAGTGGTTTGATAAGGTCAGAGAGTTCAGTAGTTCAGTAGTAGACATAAGTTTACATTTTTGCTTTATTGTTTTAATCACTCTTGATAAATCTGTGAAAAAATATTTCTTCAAATCAAATACAAATGTCCCCAGACAGAAATTTGTTATGGACTAAGTTTTGAACAACTGCAGAAGGTACAGATATACAAATGTCATCATAGACAGTCCCTAGATTTAAAATGAATAAAAAAAAAAAAACTAAAAAAAAACACACACATTAAAGTGCAACAGTAGTTAAGAAATATAGTAATAAAGTGGTGGTAGTAGTAGTAGTAGTAGTAGTAGTAGTAGTAGTATGGCATCAGTATATTTGATAGGCAGATATATTTTATTTATATTACTGAATTACATTGTAAAGTTATTTAATATTACATAAGACTTTGTGTACTTTTACTACTACTGCTAACAGCAAGACGGCATTTTGAGCTTTTATTCTGTTCATTTGGATACAGTCTTTGGACGACACCAAACTCACTCTCCACTTAATGTGAGAAACATTTTGGACAACTGTCTGGCTGCTCATGGTGCTCCTGTTTCATTAGTTTCACTTGGGCTTTAATTGATCTTTATTTCCCTTGATTAGGATCATAATTAAACACCAGAAAGCTGCTCAAGCACACAGCCATCTGCCTGCTTGGGCTATGGACACCAGCAGCAGAGTGGTATATGGATATAGGGCCACTGTGCCAATAATGCCCTTCAGTGTGCTTAGTGGAATGCTATTCATGCAGTTTACGGAGTGCTTCAAATTACAGTGCAACATCAACTCATTTGAATATTGTGGAAAGGTCCATTTATTTCAGTTTTTCAATTTAAAGAGATGCTATAATGCAGTCGTTCCTAAAGTCTGCAGAGTTGCAGACTCAATATGTAATGTTTTCCTCTGAAATGTATATGTTAGCAATACATATCATAATGGGCTTAATACTGATTTAAATTGGTAAATGAAGCAAATAAATTATGCAAAGTTAATTTCAAACTAATTTTCTTTTATGTTTGTTGTGTGGACAACCTTTGAGGACCCCCCTACAGTGCCAGGGGGCCCTGGACTCCACTTTGGAAATCACTGGACTAGAGGGTAATTTTCTCCTTAATCTCTATAAATATTATGTGCAAGTGAAAATATGGAAATACTAAACCAATGCACAACTCTTTGGCATTAATCACCAATCACTACTGTCAAAATGAAGTAGCATCAGTCACCAAAATGTAGTAATTTTAGAACCAATGATCATGCTCATAACTTCTCAGGACATGGAACATGGATAGCTCAACTACTTTCTCAACAAAGCCCTGGTACCTCTATACATTGGAGGATGATGCCCAACTTTGCTATGAGTTGTGCTCTGCCCCACACCAACAGGGGTCATTTAAGAGCCAGTGAAGACCCAACTGGTGTCTCCCAACATTCAGGACTCCTTAAACCCTGAGGAAAGAAGATGTCCAGGAAGTTACACCCCTGAGAACAACACTCTGGTCATGGCATTGCACAAAGTGTTGGAGCAGACAAGGGCCAAGCTTGCAGATCAGGTCAAAATAAGCAATTCTTTAGACCGCAAGACTCACTGATTCTCTTCAGAAGATGGATAAGCAACTACAAGGCCAAATTAGCAAATATAATGAAATAAAAAAAAAATAATGAAAGAAAAACTTCAAGTACCTATAATGAACACTTAAACCACTTGTATTGATGTTGGTAGAGATCTAACCAACAAAGAAAATGAGAAAGTGTCCAGGAAGGTGCAGGAGCTGCCCTCTAAACTCTTCTCAGCACAAGAGGAGCTCCGTTTCCTGAAGTTTTTGTTCAAAGAGCACAGCAATCCAACCGCCCAAAATGCGCACAGCGATCCAGCTGCCCAAGAGGAGCGGCTATAGTGGAGGAGCAGAGGAGGGCGCCTGGCCCCAACAGCACCTCCAACGTTTACTTGCATTATTAAAAATTTGAACAGCAGAACCTGTGTCAGAGCAGTGTGAGGAGAGGAACATTCATCTGGACAAAAGTGTCCCTCCTTTGTGTCATGTGTGTCCTGCAGCCCGGGGTATCACAGCAGTGTCCAGTGGGAGCCAGATGATGAAATGGTCCATTCCCTCAAAGTATTTCCTAATATGGCAGAAAGTTTTCTGCCATATTTGGTGTAAAAAGCCTCTAGCATCTCAGAGGTCTATAGCTAGCTCCTTAGCTAGCTCCTTAGCTAGCCTCACACAGTCTCCATGGAACCAGGAAAAACAAACAGCTCATTTCACACAATCCAACAGTCCCTTACTTGTGTCCTTTGAAATGCACATACTGCACTTCTTAGTTGGTTAAAATCTCATTATATGATAAAAACACAAAGGAAGTGAGAGCTTCAGGGTATCTTAGTAGAAGTCCACAACAGGTGCTCCTCGAGAACAAGGCTTATTATATGATGTTTAAAAAAAAAAAAAAAGTTTAAAAATCTGCTTGTTGTGTCAGCCAGGTAGCCATCAATATATACTGTATGTTTGTGTGCCTATACTGCCTCCAGTGGCCACCATAATTTCAAGAACTATGTCACATCACACAGGACTGCCCTGAATACAGCCAGTAAGCAGTCCGGCAGTCCCGTGCAGGTTTCTGGCTACATCCTTTGAAGTAAAGATACCTGTTAGACCTATCACACTGCTCCTCATATGTCCAGACCCTGCCCCTGTTTATTACTGCATATCATCATGAGTCAAGCTGTTTCATAAAAGGAAGGTGGTTTAACTAAATATGAGTTATCCTCTTTTAAGAAACAATTTTAAGTCATCAGTAGTCCTTTAATGGAGTCCAGATTGTTTCCATACAGATGACAATTTATAGAAGACATTATGCATTATCTGATATTTCATTATAATCTATGACAAACTGATTAATTTTAAATTACAGTAAAATGACTTAATTATAGAAACAGGTCCATTACAATTATTACAGCCAAATTTCACTATATCTTATCAGTTTAGGATATTATCATTGTAGCATTGTTTGATATTTCACTCATAAACATGCTCTGTGTATGCGATTTACAATGAAGTTCTATGCAGGATATGTTGCTTTACTTACTTTAAATGAAAATGAAAAATGTTTAACCCTGTACTCTTCACCAACTCAACAAAGTCACATTTTCTTATTACCACTGCCTCTACCCCAGACCTCTTGTGTGCATCCTTCACGGAGGTGCCTTGTTATCTGATTATAAGCCCTTTGAAACGTGGACTCAGTATGTTTAAGTAAAATCCCCAAAGTAGATATTCATTACCAAGTACACTGTTACCTCTTGACCTTTTTAATCAAATAAGTCAATGGAGCCAAATGCCCAAGGTTATGTTAGGCAAAATTCTCCAACATGTGGCTTAAATAGAGTTGAAATGGTTAACTTTACCCTTCTGAACCCATAAATCAATCTGGACTAATCATTTTGGAGGATGCAGTCAATACAAATATCAAAGGATCCAGCTTGACCCAATGTCAGGCAGGCAGGATGTAAAACTATCTCTCGCTGTACGAGCAAAGGGCTTCAGAGCTATCAATAGTCACCCAGTCCAATGCCTTCATTTCCCTGATGAAAAGCCACGCCATTAAAAACATCTACTTTACATTTTGATTTCCTTTGGATTATGTCTTCGCATTAGATTTATACTCATTTCGATTTTTATCGTTGTAGCTCTGTGCTGCTCAAATCGAGTTATGAACTTAATCAATTCGTGCAATCCCACATTGACCGTTTTATGATTGGTCCAGGTCACCAGGTTTTATTGACTCGATAACCTTAAATGAAAATGGCTGCGTGTTTGACTTGCACTGGGAGGAATGGCAGAAATATGTAGCAACACAAAGCTGTGGGGCCTCAGTAGCAGCACTAGTTAAATGCATCATAAATGAGAGCTGACATGGGCTAATTTCTTCCGGTACGTTTTCTAATCCCTGTGTCTTGTTGGCTGATGGTGAGGAGCAGTCCATAAAGATAGTCATATACAGAGGATCCTGTGTGTAAATCTGCACAGGGTGAGCTGATGGAGCCTGCAGGCCCAGTGATAGATGAGGTGGGACTCCTGCCCTTTCTCTCACTCTCAATCTCACAGGCCTCTTCCATCTCCTGCACGCGGGATAGGGAGAGACGCGTGCATTCCTGACATCCATAAGGAAACAGAGAGCTGTTGCTACAGCTGCATGCTGAGCAGGACCTAACCTTTAGGGAGCCACCCGGGCTCTGCGGCGAGAGGGAGAATCAGTCCTGGAGAACACATCATTAACCAGTGGCTTCATTAGGCAAGCACACAGAGTGGAGATAATGAAGGTTACATGTAAGTAAAGCTAGGATTAAGACCTGGTAAATGATACACGGAGTTAAAATGATGAAAGAAATGTGATGTGTGATCAACTGTTATGAATGATAAAGACCTACATTATCCCAAAATATATAGTGGCCAAATCAAGGCTTAAGATAGACCTACTTTTAAGTGGTGACTAGCATAAGCAGGAATATCTACTTTGGTCAGATTTGATCACAAGACATATGCTATTCTGTTTGCTGTCCTCACTCTCTAGAAATTGATACCAACAATTAGCTGAATCTTTACCCTCTTTTCTTGCTTTCATCTGTACTGTCAAACAATAAGCATTATTCTCAAGGAATGCTGCATCATACAATGGAAAATCAAATAGCAAACAAAAATGCATTGGGGGTAGATAATCTATTTACAACAACTAGCACAAACACATGAAAGAGGTATTCACTTAAGTGAGATTTCATAATGTTTAAAATTATATGGGACTAATTATTACACACTTCCAGAACTAACTTTTAAGTGTCTTAGCTGAAATGCTCTTCCTGCAGATGAAAGTTTGCGGTCACTGCCTGTCTCTGTATCACACTGACAGAGTCCCTACCCCACAGTCTCCTGCTGCACTGCTGTGGGCCTGCAGCATTAACACATATGGCTTTCCTTACATCATTACTTCCATTAAGTCATTACGCCCGGGCCTATAAGCGAAGCCTGTTAGCATGGTCCCATTGAAGACTTAACACTTTGCGGCTCTGCCCTCACCTGATGGGCTGACACCAGGTCTGCACCACCAACTGACACATCGCTCCATTCCCATAATTAGGAAAATTGCTCTTAACAGGTCCAGCGTTTAGTAATGGTCTCATTTCTTCCATCGCACAGAACTGCAAGAAGATGTCCCCATTAACTCTTTGCACCGTGGCTATTCTGCTCTACTCACTGCGCACACATACACATCGCTCTTCCAAATGGCTTTAATGAGTTTTAACCCATAGCCTGTTCCCCCCTCAAGATCTTTAACATATTTTCGGAGACCTTTGATCGACCGGTGATCATTTCAGGCATTTTTCAAGGGGAGTTAATGCCTTACGTAGGAGCGAGGTCAATTTGGGGAAAGAATGAAAGATGGTGAGATGATTTCGGTGAAAAATAACACGGTCCAAGCTTTCATCTCTCCAGCCAACCATTCCCATCAGCACCACCAGGGCCGCGATCTCCCTCTCATTCTCCGACCAAATTAAATTGAAAGCAGATGGGAGCCAGGGCCTGGATTGTGCGTTGTGTCAGATTGTCATGGCGCATTAACCATGACTTCACATTGAGACGGTGTGCACAAATAAAAGGGTAGTGGAAAGGAGATAAGAGGTAAATAGGAGGATTGGGTGAGAAAGACTTATAAGAAAAGCAATAAGATTAAAAATATCTGAATTCCAACAGATCAGTCCAACTGATGGCACAGCTGGCATGGCTCTGTGATAAGAACAAGATGTGACATAGAGACAGGAATCTACAGGAGATCACTCGATGGGGCCAAACGCGCAGATGAGAAAAAGGAATTAAGCAACATACATAAATCAGATTAACAATCCAATTATGCTGTAATTAACATCTGTAGGAAGTGCTGAGAAGGAGGAAAAGTGAAAAAAAAAAATTGCAAAGTGAAATTTATGGTCATTGTCATATGGATACCATTGTTGGAAAGACAAATTAACAACTAGAATGATTCTGTCCTCAAAAAGTAAAAGTAATCGTAAAGAATGCAGGTGTATTTAAGTAAACACATAATCCACGTGATTTTGGGCAAAACATTTTTAATTACACATGAATTATGTAATATCTCTAACTTTTTGCACCAACTATGTAAACAAACAATTTAAAAGAATGGAAGCGTATTTAAAGCCATGTTAGAGTGCTGTTACGAACCCTAACCCTATCAAAAAACATACCTGGAGTTGTGTTTTGTTTCATTCACACGTTTGAGTAATCCTTTATTATTAGTCTGTCTACAGATCAAAATGCTCTGTTCCACCTTGTGATGTCATGAAGTGGTAGTTATCATGTTTACAGCTACGTTTTACTTTTTGTTCAGAAGAGATTTGCAATTCCAGGGCTGAAATTATCCATATGATTCTAGTGAAGGTGTATGGAGTTTGAAAACATAGTGGAGCAAGATTTTTTTCTGTTTGAGAGAAGAACTAAATATGCAGAGTTTGTGTGTTAAACATGTGTGAATGAAACAAAACACAACTCCAGGTGTGTTTTTGATGAGGAAACAACATTATAACAAATCAGAAAATGTCATAAGTAGTGGATTTGAAAATGGACATCAAGAAATTTTCACAGTAACAAGATGCCATTTTTGATAATTGGTAGTCATGGAAACTCCTGTGGTACTATGAGTGCTTTGACTTTGAAATGCAGTTAATTAGATAAATTTGACCGAGAATCAAGCCACTTATCATGAGTACACGTTCCTTAAATCTCAATCTATCTAGCAGTTGGATTTTGGCAGCTGTGGATGATAAGTATATTAGCATGGCAGATAAATTACGACTTCTTTTATAGACTACAAAACTTTGCTTTCATTTTTCAACTTTCCTTAACTATCTCATATAAGACGCTCTGGATCGAAACATCCATCTTGTGTTCACGCCCAAGGATCAGTCTCCACTTAACCTCTCCTGAGGATGAAATTACAAGTTTGACTTCAACCAGCAATATCATCTCATTGCAGGTGTCATTACCCCAGCTTATAATTGACAGAGGCATTAACATGTCATTAACACATAAGCTTAGACTTATATTTGAACCTTTTAATGAGGCCATCTTTCAACATTAATAGATTAGTTATCATGGGTAATGACTGAGGTGTCTTTGGCTGTCCCCACAGGTCGCTGTAAAGAAAACTCAGCATAATATTTTTGGTGTGGGTGGGTGGGGGGTGAAAGGGGCTCGGACAGGAAATGCGACTGGGGGTCACATAGGGCAAGTATGAGGAGACTGAACTGAGTAGGCAGTCTACAAAGGTCATCAGATAAGGAGTAAAGATGGCAGTTCCGGCACAATAGACTAAAAATACACTTGGAAATTGTACATTAGCAATGATTCCGTTTGGGTGGGCAGTTTCCCAAGACCCTGTGTTAAGTACTCAAATACTGCTTACAGAATTCATGGGTTTCAGCTTTCTATTTTAAATTGTTAATCGCTATAGCACCGGCCCTAGTTTTTCATCATTCTATAACCCATGAATAGCTACCACAACACTTCCATTTCTACGACACTTTTTGCAATACTGACAAACCAAGCATTTATAGAGCCTTTCAAATGAGGGGAGTTTACATTTGCATATTTGTCTCATTTACTGGACAAGAACACAAATTGCAAAGTTTGAGTATCTGAGTACTGTTACTGACATGCATGTTTTCAGTTTTCACTTCGCTTCAAACTATGAACATACTACTTGGGTATCCACACGTATACTTGAAAATCTCTGCATGATTACATTAGGCCTTGAATTAAAGAGTACTATTAATCATACACAAGGCTTCCTCTCACCATGATGGATTAAGGCTACATTTGGTACCAGATCACACCGGCTACACTTTCAGCTCCAACTCAAGACATCCTGCAAAACAGATCTACCAGCCCCCCCATCCCCCATCTCCCCAAACTTCTGATACGAAAACCAGGTATAGCAACTTGTCCCAACTCTGTACGACCCCTCTCCCCCCGTGCACCCGGCCTCCTGTCTTTCTTCCTTCACTCCCATTTGTCGGCCCTAACGGACTTGCTGATGGATAGTGTTTTACTCCTAAAAAACACATTGTTTTCTTTAGCACAGCAGGGTATTCTATTTGCAAAGGCCTGCACAGTGAAGTATTGGGGATATCTATCACTGCTGAGGTGCCTCTGAGCAAATTTCTCTGAGAGGACAGAGACAGGCCAGTGATTGGTAGATTGTATTTTGTGCAGATTAAAATAAAGAGTCAAAACATACTTTGAATTCTAGATGTATTGTGAAATATAAAAGAATGCGTGGCCAAAATACAGATCTAAGTTGATATAGTTGTATGTAGTTTGTAGTTTGCAGTTTACAGTTTACATTTTTAAGGTATTGCATTATTTTTAGTTTCTTCATTAGTCCAGAACATAATACTGCTGACTTAGAGTTAAATGTTTCATATTGTTGTGTGCAGCACTTTGGAAACTATCTTGTATAGAAAATGTGCAATACAAATAAAGTTGGATTGGATTGCATTGGTTTTTAGCCTTTCACACAGGGTCACCATCTCAAACTGTAGAAAAAGAGGAAGATGCTCTAGAATGTGATTGGACATGGGAAATTTAAGATCACAGATAATAACTCCAAATGCAGAGATTGGAATAGCAATAGTTGCCAGTACATCTAAAAAGCTGCGATTTCTTTGCTAGAAAAAATATGTAAATTTCACTTTTTATCATTTATAAGGCATGAATGAAAAAGTGGATTTTTTTTTTAAATAATAAGACAAGGAACAGTGCCTAAATAGCTGTGCAAGACATCCAAAAGAGGAACAGGTGGTCTCCATACTATCACACTGTGTTGTTAACATAAAAAATACCTTCAAACATCACTTACATTTTAACATCTTAATAAGAAAAACAAGCATTAACAGTCTAGACTACAGGGCTGGACTCAATCATTGTCAGTCTAGACTTAACTGTTATCCTCATTCAAAGTGTTGCTCTTGAATGTACAGCCCTTTGTGTTTCTCTCGGGTTACCGTCTCCCGATCACACGATGGAGGTTTTCCAAAAAGGGATTACCCACTCTAAATCTCCTTTTAGCACCTCCCTGAGAGCAGGCCGTGCGGTGCAATCGTCATGGCAGCAGATGACAACCTTGAACCTATAAACGCCTGACGAGATGGCTTTAAAAAGAGACCCTGGACTTGTGGCCTTTTCTCAACTGCTCCACTCTGAGATCCTGAAGCCCAGCTCAGCACATTCTGATATGTTTAAGATGCTGCTCTCCGTAAGAACACCTATGGGATTCTTGGATTTATACCGCAAATGTGAAAAATGAATATAATGAAATAGAGATCAGTATTGTTAATTATACCAATGGAGATTTTAAGATCCTAAACACATAAAAAATAAGTGATATATGATAAATGTATTTTCCAGCTCCTTACCCTATTCATAGCAGGGCTCTCTATTGTTTAACAAATTTTGACGTTTGATCCTGAGCTTTGGAAAGCAAGAGAAAGCAAGAAGTAAGAGAAGATTAAAATAAAATTGCAAAAAAAAATAATAAAAATACTAATTTAAATTGGGGTTTACCAACAAGAGCACATACAATACTGTTTTGTAAAATCAATAAGCATTGATATTGTAAGACCAGTACAAAAAAATCACACTGAAAATCAAAATATAGAGCTGGACAACATTTCATCCCATTAGGTCAATTACACTCATGTCCATAGAGTGCCTTAGTGTTTAGGTTTTGTTGATGAAAACTGTTGAGTGGACATCCAAACACAGGGAGGTCTGGTATAGCAGTGTACTGAGGAGAGGTGGGAGTTGAACTTGTGACCTTTGCCTGGGGCACGGGGCCCTGGGGTCGCCCTATCACCGAGCTGATCCACTGCAGCCTGCCAGAGCCTGAGAGCTGCTCCTCCCACTGAACAGACGCCACACAGAACACTGCACGCACTACGAGCCTATGTGTTGAAATATACAGTTTACGTAGTTTAGAGAAATCTTAAAATGGTTACACTTTATAATTACTACACATTAAATTAGTCTTAATAAAACATAAAGAACTTAATTAATAATGAAAAAAACATTAAAACATAAACAAAAACATTAAAAAAAAGTGTTTTGTTTTTATTATTAACTACTTAATTAAGGGTATTGTTACAAAGCCCAAATCATTCCTAATAAATTACTGGTTCATTATGAATTAAGTTTTTCTTCATGCTTTATTAAGGCTCATAAGGTTCAGTTATACTTACGAGTTACTACTAAAAAAGTAATAATAATGTTGCAGTACAGTTAGAAGTCTATTGAACATATAATATTTAAGATAAGAGACCATTTATCCTTTATCCCAGATGTTTTTTTTTACGTGTGAGAATTGTCTTGACTTTAATATTTAATGTCAGGTTTGTACCAGGGAGATATTTAAACATATAGTTACTGTTGAGGATTGATAAACAGTTATTTGCTAATCTATTTTCAATATTCAGTCACAATTTTGATACTCCTAAAGTAAAAAATAAGTAAATGCAAATAAATAAATAAATACGAAGTCACCCTTAGTTAACTGTCTGTAATATAAAACCCTGCAATAAGGCCCTTTACTCCCTCCCATGTAATAATTGTAGCCTGATTAATTTGTGAATTCATAATCACCTTTTTATCACAAGCTTAATATATTTGTCAAATAATGTCTGGGTGTTAGCCTGTGTGTGCAAAAGCTAATATGCTCCAATGGCTCTCGGATGGGTCCACAGCTCGAGCAGGGAACAAAGTGCGTTTCAATCACTGCTTTTAAATGGAGGTCGTCTGTCACATAATGCAGCGCTCACAACGGGATTTCCAACTATAACCTGTGGAGAATCGCACTAAAATTCCAGCTAAATACAAGCCTGGATGTAGTTATTATAATGAAATATGAAGAATAAAAGTGATCCATGTTTTGCAGTGTTAATCGTCACATATAACTTCAAAATGATCTCTATCTGTAGCAGTGATTTTTCATTGCTATATGAATAATACATCCTTTATTGTTTGGCTCCAAATATTATTCAGCCATAATGACTCACATTCGTCTTGTGTTATCTTATTAAATCTCTGCTGCACATAAATCTCAACACGGCACATCCACAGCCAGCTCAGAATCTATATTGTGATTAAAATATTAATTAGAAAATTATTGGTGCAAAGCAATACAGTTTTAATAATTAGACTGATTTTTAGGATTAATTAAACCTTTTAGTGATTGATATGTCATTGGGTGGTTTAGCTTATTTAGTGAGTGCATAAAGAGATAACGGGGGTGGCAACTAAACTAAATAATATGCAAATTATAAAATAAATGGTAACATGACTTTGGATAAATTGCACAGATCAACAAAAGATCACATTTGAATAAAAACAACTACTAGAAAATAACTTTTAATTGTCAGAAACAGTTGAGATTATTTCCACCTTTTGACATTTTAAATTGTATAAATTATGAACAAATTAATTGCAAACAATTCAGCAAATTCTATATTTTTTCAGTGTTTCTTCTCAAGCCGGGTTACACAGCCACACATTCCCCAGGCACAGAAGACCACAACCACATTCACACACAGGGGAGAGGGGGGAGAGATGGAGAGGGGGGTAGCACATAGTTATCAAGGTGTCAGCACCCCCTGCTGGCTCTGACAGCCTGGCCAGGACACAGTCCTATTGTTTTAACAACCACAAACCATGGATTTCCATACACTTGTATAAGCAATCCTATTTAGTTCTGACTGCTTAATTTTTTGCATTTATCTGAACTGAACTGTGACCACAAATCTACATTTTAGCTTTAGCTCATAGTTGCACAGAGCTCCTAGCCTCCAGGAGTCCCAACACATGTAGGCAAAACAGAGTGCCCTTCCAGGACTAATCTCTTCCATTTATCTGATTTTGATAAACCAAAGAAAAAAGCTTTAGTCTGTATCAGTAAATATAATAAGTAATAATTTAGGTGCCACACTACCACTGTGATAAAGTATTAACAAAATAATGAGTGTGCTGGTGAACATCTGTTATCACTCTGTATAACTCATTAATACTGGTTTCACATTTGAGGTCCTGATGAGCCAGTTTCTGTCAGATTCTAATCTGACAAGAGCCACACAGAGGCACACAAGTCAAATCCAGCAGTTTACACCTGAGCGGTTGCACAGACAGAACTGTCAAAGAAATGAATCACACTCAATGACTCACTTAAGATAGTACACACAACAACTCATACTCTGTTCACAACAGCAAAGCAATATATTGTTTTAGAATAATGCATCACAACCATAAATTAAACATTTGAAACTTTCATTGTAAAATTATTTGTCACTATTTTGTTTTATGTTTACAGTCTAAACACTTCCTTATGTTTACCTTTTGTGCCAGTCCCAAATCTGGACAAATGGTGCTGTGAACATTTGTAGTAGTTTTACTGTACTATAGGGTATTCATTTGGACCCTTGAATGGAGTGGTAATAAAACTTGAATGGTAAACAGATTTTTCCTATATAAACAAAAGTAGCAGAAATGTGTTATGTGAAAATACCACTGATAACACCCTTTAATTTACAATTCACACACCACCAACACATCTCTGGAGATCTGGAAGTTCCCAGTGATACGAGCATATCAAGGTCTTCTGAATGTAACAGCAAAGACAGCAGCAGCACATTACCATAACATTGTCATTTCCAGTGTATCTAATGTATGAGTGGAGGGTGACACTGCAGGGGGCTGGGGTCCTGTTGTTAGCCCAGCGACAGGCCACTCTCTCTGGGCTATCAGCCTTCTAACAGTGACCCCCCCAGTGGAGCAGCGGGGCCGTTGTGTTGTTTCATTATCACAGAGGTCCACGTAGCTGGTCGAGGTGCCATCATTATCCATCAGGCTTAATGAGACTATCTGGCTGGCGTAAAGGTCAGGCAATTACTGTTGGTGCAGTATCCAGCCCAGGCAAGAAGGATAGAGCTGAAATAGATAGTACACAAATGCACAAGATGGCTCCAAGTTCCCCATCAATGCATCACGTTAATGGAAATTTCATCTAAGACATTAAGGTATAGTTCGATTTGTTAGCTTGTATTACATTTTCAACAAAAGCTATGGCAGGATAGGATGTTTCATGTTATATACGCTTCTGTGCGAGTGTTTAGAAGTGATTTAGGTCTCAGAGGAAGCTACGTTCTGGTAAAACAGCTGGTGACATTTCAGTTCTCTGGATCATGTGGAGTATATGACAGGCCTGTAATTGGATCAGGCATGGGACCTTTCACCTCTGGCATATGACATCATACAGAGGGGCGGGGCAAAAAAGTAGAAGCAAAAAAAAAGAAAAAACAGCAACTAGCAATGTGGTCTAAACTGGAACTTTGAAAACTTAACATATTCAAATTAAATACAGTCAGATTTAGTCATATTTATAGTAGAGATAGTAGGGATACTCATTTGAGAAATAGGGGTCCCAGTGGTCCCATGTTTTGGTCAACATTTGGAAATGTTTAACCTTTTGACCCAGAAAAGGTTTATTTTTTCATAATAAAACAACATGGATATGACTAATAGCTATTTATTCCAACATTTAAAACCTTTTACAATCATTGACATACTTGTGTCTAACGGAGCTCAACAGTGACCGCTCACTCCTCGGTAGCGGAACTATATTTCCCATTAATTTTTCTCATAGACTTTTCAACAAAAAATGTAAATAAATAATAAAAGTTCAAAAGCTTGTTCAGAAATAATCTTTGGGGCCTTTTTGGACTCAACACAACTGCGTGATGGATATTAGTTAGCACGTAGCTGCTTAGCCTCTGAGATGTCTTTGAACTCTTAATATTTGAATTTTTTGAAAAGTCTATGGGAAAAATGAATGGAAAATGTATTCCCAGAACCGGAGCGAGCGGTCATTGTTGAACTCCATATGGCAGGTAATGATGTGCCAGTTGTGATTGGAATACATTATGTTTAAAATCAGTAGTATCTAAAAACATTAAAGAATGTACTGTATGTATAACTCCAACAAAGCCTTGTTGAAGTCCTTATTAGGCAAATTCTGTTTTGTTTTTACAATTTAGAAATCAATATGACCCACCTTTACAGTTTAAAGCATGAGAATGATGCCACCACACTTCACAGCACTAAAAACTTTGATTAAAATAGCTCATGTATAGCTATTGTACTTGAACAAAAGTGTCTCGCCTGAGCTGCCACAGGCCAATCTCAGACAGGTTTATTCTCCTCTCTGAGCAGTGAGTTTGAGCCACCGGTTACACTGTTTTAACTGCTGGATTAATGGGGTGGCAAGAGGGGCCATAAATTGATAATATAACCACTGAACATACTTGCCAGGACAATTAAGATAATACAACTAGAATATAGAGGCCCACATGAATCGCGGCGGTAAAGAGCAGCGGCTGCCACAGCGATGCACGCCCTTGAGGCCTTTGGCTGCTAATGTCGGCCTGTGTTCCCCCAGATACCAGAGGCAATAAAGTCCTCACAATCACACACGACTGCTGGAGAGTAAAAGTGAATAAGAAAAATGTTAATATTGCATGTAATTTATCACACAAGCAGATTCCATTCGCTTTTATGCATTATTAAAATGAATTAGGATCTCATGTTAAAAGATGTATAAGAAAATGTCTCTTTTACACCTCCCATAGTAATTTGTCCAATCAAAACACAGTCTACTGGGCCATCCGTGGTTTATAGCAGCAGGGCCTGACATTTCCAACACTATTACAGTGAGTGCAGTGTCCAAAGGTCAATGGTCTGATGTGTCATTAGCTATGCAGGGGACAATGCAGAGATGGAGAGAACTGTACAGCAGCATCCAAAAGTCATTTACTTCATTTCGTCCTTATCTAATTTTAGACTGTTTAAAAGAATTATATGGATGCAACGACAGTTTCTCATGAGTAAAATGTGGTCAGTTGCGTTTGCTCAATTGCAACTACATTCACACTTGCTTGTGAATGCAGTTAAAGGTTGTGAGCGTTAAGCCATGTTATAATGTTGCTACCTCATCAAAAACATACCACAAGTTGTGTTTTGTTTTCACACAACCCTTCATTATTTGTCTGTCTACACCTCCAAAGCTCAAAATGCTCTGTTCCACCTTGTGATGTCATGTAGTTGTACTTTTCAGCAGCTACCTTTAACCTTTAGTTCAGTAAAGATAGGCATTTCCTGGGCTGAAATTATCCAAATGATTCTAGTAAAGGCATATGGAGTTTAAAAACACAGTGGAGCACTTCCTGTATTACCACGACATCACAAAGTGGAACAGAGTGTTTTGTGTTTAAAAAAAGAACTTAGCCTAAATATGCAGGATTTGTGTATTAAACATGTGTGAATGAAACAAAACACAACTCCAGATATGTTTTTGAGGAGTAAACAACATTATGATCAGAAAAAAGCATAATATGGGCCCTTTGAAGATGTGTTCGGTAGAGATTAGTTTTAAACTATAAAAGAAACACATACTAGATCACTATATAGTTTACTGTAAATTATCCCTGTATTATTTCATTTTTTAGCAATTTCACTCCCTTCAAGTTGTGCTACTGACCTCCCAAAATACCAGCACTAGAAAGCACTCTTAACGAAAAAGCAGTCCACAGTCTCTCTTCTGGTAGAGAGAAAAAGAGAATTTCAGATATGAAGGCCTTAATCAAAGTGACAGATTAGAGGGCAAAATCATTTACAAGCTGGCTATGCTTTTGTGTACACGCCTGTCCGCTCAGAGCACCTCCCCACTGCCTAACAAGCTCTCAGAGACGAGCAGCAAACAAAAACAAAGTTGTAATAATAAAGGGTCAGTGAAAAATGATGTGAAGTACACGTAATGAAGATAAAAAGAGCTAGTCCCAAGCCTAATGAAGACACATGCCTACGTATCCCTCCACCACAATACTAATTACAAGCCAGGCACCCATTAATAGCTCATGAAATATTAAGTCCCATTAGCTAATAAAAGCATAGTGCAAAAACCAAGTGATGCTCCGGTGCACTGTGAGCAGGTGAGGCACTGAGGAGGAGGGTTTTATGGCCATGAGCAGACATGATAAAATGTCCTTTTTATTATTACAACTTCACTTATTGTTACTATGGAGCAGGCTAGCAGCCAGCCAATGTATTTGAGAGATATCATTGTACCATTATGTCTCAAAATAATGTTTCTAAGAATGGGGTTCTTTTAAATTTTGGACAATGCGCAGTGATTATTCAAGTTAATGTCATTTATAATGGCTCCGTGTTCTAAAACAGCCACTTGCTTTTGTATTCAAGCATTAAGTGAATGTTTATAGAGAATGGGAAATTTCTCAATTACAATTGGCACATTGTGTAACTTCTTAAACTTTCTTTTAGCCCTTTAAGAATCACCACAGAAAACCAAAAATGCCCAAGCTTGCAGAGATATGGACACTGACAAATAAACTCTGTCCAGTTGACAAATTAAATTTCTCCTTTTGCTATGGATTCTACCTGGACGACTGAGGGATTCTACACAGATATTGACTTTGTTATATTTTACACAGATGCCCTACCTTAAACTTCCTTATGCAACCAATGTTCATTTATCCAAGTTTGGGACCACCTGTACACTGACCTTTTGCTTCTTCTGGCTGGATTTTCTTCAACTGCATAATCCCGACCATCTTGAGGGAGAAACCTAAAGGGGAAAAAAAAGGAAATACGTTTAGAACAAGGGAATTAATCATATGTGGTAGGGCCCTATAATGATCCCTGGACTCTGCACTATTATAATAAATGATCTATAAAAGACCCATTCCTTTTCTTGGCCTTCACTTTCAAGGCTTATTGCAAATGAAGAAGGAAAGACCTAGAGAGAATGAGATTGGCCAAGCGTTCCATTGATTTTCTTATTTAGTCCCTGCAGCCTGGCTTTAAGCAATGAGTTCTAATTCTGGTGGTGCATGATTAAGCCTTCTTGTGCTTAACACTGCCCTGGTCAAGCTGAATAGTAAATGTGAACAAGATAAAGCCGTACAAACTTAAAGCCTCACATGTAACTTTTTAGCCAAACGATAGACAAAACAGAACAGACAAAAACATTTCATTTGGATTTTTTTTTTTTTATTGCACTGAAAAACATGTGTCCTTACTTGGCTACAATATGAATAATCTCCATGTTCTGAAGTGTGATTTTAACCTTCTATTTTCATGGAATCATGTCCCCTCCAGAAAGTTACACATTTAAGAAAATTTTAAGAAAGAAAAGCATTAACTGGACAACAGTAGCTCAGGTTGGTCATTGCCTTCTAAAGTTTGTGGTTGCGAAAGGAAGGGCATCTGCTGTAAATCCCTGTCTAATCCGTGACTGTGTTGGCAACCTTAAAAATGGACAATCACACCTATGAAATTCTGCTTGCTGATATTCACAGAAGACTCACAACAATCTCAGAAAAAAAAAACACATCCAGGGTTCAAACTGTGCACAGTATGTAGGATTGAGCCTGGTTGTACTCTAGCTAGCATGCTCTTCTGATAGCTCTAATGTCTGTTTCTGTGTAGGGGTGTGCGTGTGTGTGTGTGCGTGTGTGTGTGTGGGGTGATGGTAGCGGGCCGCCCTGAATGGCACCTGTCAGCCTCTTGATTAACGAGGCCCTCTGCCCTTCCACTCCCTCGCCTGTCACTCAGGGAGCTCCCATTAATCTTCATCAGGTCAGGGCCGCTCCCCGACACCCACCAGTATGGCCATGTTTTTGTGTGCTCCAAAGTGTGTGTCTGCGCCTGTTTTTATGTCTGTACGTGCGCGCTTGTGTCCTTGTCCTGGCACAATAAAAAACTCATGTGTGTTGTGAGTGGGTGTAAGAGGAGATTGCGGGATAGGGGAGGGGAGGGGGTGAGGTAGGTGTTTTGGTGTAATATATGGCTGGACAACAGTGCAACAGAGCAAGGACGTGACCCTGCGTGTGGATATGTAAGGGATGTGCGTGCAGTAAAAAGGAGATTGGTAAAGATGAATACACTGTAAAAATGTTCACTGGACTCAAATAAACATAGGACTCAGAGTGGCCCTGAATTTAAACTCCAGGTATTGAATACATATATGTGAAATATATGCAAAAGTAATATGCATGGACCTATTTGGGGATCTTCAGCTCATTCGATTAGCACATACAGTAGCTTATAGTAAATGCAAGAGTAGTAAATAGAGAAAGACAAAAACGTATAAAATAATAAAGTTGGAAATATTTTCTTAGTTTTGAGTCAATTTAAAGGGCCCATATTACACTATTTTTTATTTTGTGTTTTGTTTCATTTCATTCACACATGTTTAACACACAGATCTTGCATATTTAGGCTGAGTTCTTGTCTCAAACAGAAAACACTCTTTAACATGATACAGGAAGTGCTTCATTGTGTTTTTAAACCACATGCAAGAAGCATTTGGATGATTTCAGCACTGGAATTGCAAATCTTTACTGAACTAAAGGTAAAAGGTAGTTGCTGAAAACTACTGGTTCATGACAAGGTGGAACAGAGCATTTTGAGCTTTGGAGATGTAGACAGACTAATAATAAAGGGTTACTCAAACATGTGTGAATGAAACAAAACACAATTCCAGGTCTGTTTTTGAGGAGGTAACAACATTATAACATGGCTTAAAGCTCACAAGAGTCGATTTTGCGTACTATAGGACCTTTAAGAAATGTGTACGCCCTCCATTCAATGAGATGTCCTACTGGTTTTTACAGTGTACCCGTGTATATTTGCATAATTTATTAAGAGTCGGCATGATTCCCTTGAGTGAGAGGTGAGAAGAAAAGGCTGAGGTGATGGGCGCGGGGAGCAGGAGACAGATGGAGAGCACGGTGTCACTATCGCCAGCCGCCATTTGCCCACCCTCACCCACCCTTGGACCTTCGACGAGAGTCCTCCCAGCCAATCATGAGGCGGCTAATGTCTACGAAGCGTCCAATCAGATCATACGCAGATCAATTAGAACATAATAAAGGGACATTCATCATTCAATTAGGCATCTGTCACCGCCACTACAAAAACGAAAAAAGAGACAGAGAGAAAGCAATTGATAATAGTTCAGAGGAGAGAAGAATGTAAAACAATGGCACAAAGACAACACACGGGGGGCTAAATATTCATAAAGTTAATTACAGTGCTATCACAGTGACATTGTTGTGACTAACTGTCGGATCTGCACAGCGCTAATGAGCAGCAGAGAAATAATCAGGACAGCAGAGACGTACCAGACGTACGTGTCTCTCAGTTACAACTTCAGGCAGATACACAAAAGTTATGATTACAAGTCTTTCAGGGAGATTCTTACTTAAAGCTTTTGTGTAATATGGAATTTGTGGCTTGATTCAAGACTTTCTGTTAGTAACTAGCTCCTTTACCTTAGTATACTACCTGTTGTTTCTAAAGGGTCTTTGAGTGTCCAAAAAGTGCTTTATAAGTCTGATGTATTATTATTATTTAACTAAATAATGCACAATAACAAATAGCAGTTTTGCCTGGCCTTATTTCAATTAAGTATTATAGGACTATAGAAGGCTGTGATTTCATCTAAAGCACAGCAATAAGACACTGATTAATTATGTTTAAGGGAACAAAACACATTGTCAAGAGGCAAATTTATGGCAGATGTTCACCACATATAAATGATGAATGAATAATCTTAATAAAGGCCCTAGATTTATCCATTTAAAAAAATAAACGGTATATTGTCCCATAGCAGGGGACAGTATGGGACACCCGTACTTTTTACTTTATAAAACATATTTGGTCTCATGACTTAGATCTCCAAGACTTCCAATCAGTTTCCTCACAGCCAGTTTTCTTGTTAACCAGCAACAATCAAAACAGGTGCCAGCAAAAACAACATTCTTGGCACAGAAGTTCATTAGTCACCCACAACAAAATGCCTACCCTTTCCCTTTAATACACATTTGTGAAGGCCCTATTGCCACTCCTATAACCTCTGCAGTCATTTATCTCTGGCATATGGCAGTTTGGCTTTTGTGTTGGTACTGTATACTCCCCATATGTTTCATAGTATATGCGTTAGAAATCTCCATATGGTTACGCTATAGCTTGATCAAATAGTGGAGCCGGCCAACACATACAAAACCTCAATAGCATACCAAATCTTTAATAGCGTCCATTTAGTGTATCCATCTATTCTGTATATTCTTCTACATTTTACCAGATCGTATCGTCTCTTGTGTCTTCAGTATCGTGCCAGCTGTCCCCAACTCCCTAGTGCAAAGCAAAAAAGATCCTTGTAAATAATATATCAAGATAAATGATAATTGCTACATTTTTGTGTATGGATACTGTGCTTCCTAATGAGCGTCATAAATTAGCAATGGCTGCTGATGTTTGTCAGAACATATGTGGGGTAGGTTACACACAGAGCACATTGCATTTAGGATCTCCAAAGTCTGGCTGTAATAATTGAATAGTTTGATTAGTTTAGAGTGTAAAAGCCCCACACACATATACGCATGCCCTGTACAGTAATTGTGAAGTCCCTCAGTCCCTGTCATACATCAAAGCGCTGGCCGCACATCGCACATGTCGAGGTCCCAGGAGAGAGCCTGATTGAAACCTGGCAACATGGCCCAACAGCTGCTTCAAACAAAAGACATCTGCATATTTCAGATTTGTTTTTCATAAATTAACACCGCAACCTGCCAAAAATCAAAGCACGGGGAGTACATTGACTTGTGTAATTAGATAAAGTTTACCAGCTTTGAAAGTTGTGGAAATTAGCATGACGTTAAGGTAGTGTCAGCGCGGGAATACATGGCATGTTTTGGATTTCTTTTCTTTTTTGAGTGGAAATGAATAGGAATGGGAATTTTAATAAACAAAATACCGTGATATCATATCGTACAATATCTGTTTCTGTCTCTATCTGTCACTAATATCGTGGGCCATCACAATATATCGAATCACAAGTCTCGTCGCTTAAATTCATTGTTATGGTGCAGCAATAGCTAAAAAATAGAGGAAACTAGGTAGACCATGATCCTTTGCTGATTCAGTGCAGACTACAGAAATAACTGTTATTAAGCACTTTTAAATCTTATTCTAATTCTATGTATTATGAGAGAACCAAAGACTTGTCAAAGCATTTTAAATGGAAAAATTTAGTATATTCACAGTTTTGTTAGCCTCTACTAAATATCGCAATAAATATCGTTCTGTGAGATGCATATTGTTAAAATATCGTACCGAGAGATTTGGATATTGTCACATCCCTAGAAATTATGTAATTTTATTAAGAGTGAACAATAATCATCAGTTATCATTAAGAGGTGCTTGAAAGATTGTGTATTACCCATAAAAACTCATATGTTTTGCACAGATTTATTTTGGAGTATGATCGTTAATTTCATAATACCAAATTTTGAGTAACTGATATATTAAATCTATCGTCATATTCTTTCTCATGTTATCATTGGTATAAATGACCAAGGTCATACAGTGGTGCATACATGCTGAAGTACATGTCTGTATGTGATAAGACCTCTTCTTGTCTCTTGTTGTACGGGTCAAACAGAGATGTGTTGCACTAGTAAAAACCTTTTCAATTATTCAGTGAAACCAAGTGTTCTCTTCATCTCGCTCTCGCCTCCTGGAGTGTTTAGGGACCTCCAAAGGCCGAGAGCTAAAAGGAGAGAACAGAGGGAGAGAAGGATGGATGAAGAGATGAATGGGTGTGGATGTCTTCCCCTAAGCATTGCTGCCTAATTACTGGCTCATCTCGATCACCCACTGCAGTTATAAATATCCCAACAGCTGGCACGTTTGAAAACAGACAACACCAAAGACGGAAATGTAGCACAATATCAGAGTCAGCTGAAACGAGCGCAGGAATGCTAAGGTGTCACTATTGTCAGTTGTTAAAATTATTAAACCGAACTGAACTGGATTCAAAACATGTGGGGAAGAGAGGTTAGAAGAAATAGATAAATGTCATAGGATTTATTGCACAACACGGATATTTAGTATAAGTGAATATGTCTGTATGTTTTAGTCTTTGATCAGATCGCTGTACCTTGTACTTATGGGAAACTATGGCTATCTTATGAATCAATATAATTCAAAGGCTCATGATGTGACTGATCCACTAACATTGCATCGGACACTATTTGAGTCATGACAGCCTGAAAGGAAGGACTGGAAACTATTTGGTTACCAATGATTTTAATATGACTCTTATTACGTTGAATATTTTCTAGATTATGCACTTTTATTATACATTATACATTACTAATTTGAAATCACTCATTACAAAAAATATGCAACTTGTGATTGCCCCAAACATGGCTGCCCAGCAGAGTAGCTGCCAGAGCTGATAATATGTATATTATAGGTTGATAAGCTGTTCCAGGTCTGTGCGATCTGTACTGAAGATTAAAGCTCCAAAACGACTCCACCAGTATTTTTCCATTTTATGTGATGTCATGATGTTTGCTCTGTAAAGACAAGACAGTGGCTGCAAGCATTTAAAAGATAGTAATGAGATAATGCTGTATCCTTGGAGTAGACATGTATTCAAACAGGCCTCAGAAGGAAAGATTTAAACCCAAATATTCAAATCTTCATCTGCACAATCTGAGGGGAAACCTCTATTGCTTTACTTCTTCATTTGAGAGTAATTCATTCCAGCGTTAAAACAGTGAAAGACCCTGGCAAAATATATTTATTCTAGATCAATTCAAACTGTTTTTGGTGGATTGTAAAACATTTTTAACCAAATGCATTGGAGAAAACACTATTTTAGGACAAATCAGAATGCCTAGTAAAAAAAACATGTACTATAGGCCTAAAAATAAACCAGGACTAAACCAGGATTGATAGGTAGACTATAAGAGCGTTCTCACTTGCCCTAGTTTGGTCTTGAGTTTAAGTCCTGACGTAGATTTGATTTGGTCCTAACTGGTTTAATTTTGGTTTTGTAAGTTAGATTTGTTAACTGTGCAAATGCAATACTAAACTGGAATCAGCACAGAAATTGAAGTAGGACTCATTTGGGAATAAATCTGAATTCAAAAGATCATTTTTCAAATAAGTCAGAGCCACTTGCCTGTGATGCTGTAGATCTGCTATAGTCATTGTGCAGCAGACATTCTGGCAGTAGATGACAGCTCGGCAAATGGAAACAACTGGACCAAAGACATTGTGGTTCTGTGTTTGCAAACAATGAGCAGGATTCTGTAGGAGTAAAGTAAAGAAACAGAAGGAGTAAGTGATCTCCCTGTCGCACGGACAAAGACATCAAAATATGACCCACAAATATACATTTGTACTAAAATATTTAGTTAGTCGATAACTTAGTTCTGATATTATTAATAATAGGGATGGGCATGTTTGTTTGATTTTGCATTTGGATTGAACAAAATCGTATGTATCTTATGTTATCTTTTATAATTCCAAAAAGCAGCGCTAGAATGACAAAAATATAAAATCAAATAAGTCAAACATTGGGAGTTTTATATGAAATGAAATTGTGTCTCGTCCACAGACTGTATAAAAAAGTGGACTAAGTGAGTATGACGTCATCCATAGCGTTCAGTGCCACTCAAATGAAGTCTATGGTCTCGTCCTATCCCTATTTACTAATATACTAGTATATATACTGCTACTAGTAGTACAAAAGTACTGCAAAACCAATTTTTCTGTCATTAAGTCCATATGTGACTCGAACATTCAAAATATGCACACATTGTAATAATAGTTTAGATAGCATAAAAAACTCCCCATAATGTTGAAGTCATAATAAGGCATTACAAACACAGACAAACACACAAAACAGTGCTTTGGGTAGTTACATTATATTAGTTGTGGATGTCCCCCCTCCCTCCTCATAGGAAACTCCAGTGTGGGGTGTTCACCATATGCTCTGAGGGAACGGGCTGGCAGGATAAAAGTGAGTGCTGCAGCCCTCTCCATCAGTGTGTTCAAAGCTCCCATATGAAAATGACTTTGTACAAGACTTTGACGGAGGCCAAATTTAGATCAAAGCCAACCCCGGGCAGGATGAGGGTGAATGGGGTGAGTGGGAAGGTGGTAGGGGGTCTGCTCTGGGGCTTGTGTATGAAATGGAAGTTTGTGTAAAGTGATGAGCAAACTGTGTATCCATGCAAATGTTTATGATGATAATGAGAGGGGAATTTTGTCAATTTATTTTGGGGCTGTTACATTAAGGTTGTCAATAAATAAATGGGTGTGTTTGCCTGTGATGTGACCTCCAGCTGTGAGAGATGGGCCATTTTCAGGTCACAATATCAGATAATTTGAAGCAGGACACATTCAGTCTCTAGGCTGATTTTTAAATCTCTAGCATTACTGTTAATTTACCATAAAATCATTCATTTTTAACATGGGGCTTCTATCCTTTTGTATAACAGAGCAGAAGTATTGGAAACAGCAGCTAAATTATTACTGTTGTACTGCTGTGAATGATTACATAACAATTTTGTCTACAGTACTCTCCCAATTTATCAGGATTTGGGAATAGCAAAAAGATTAGGCAGCTAAAATACCATATAGCCTGTGAGTACATTTATATTTGTGTGCGATGCCTTAAATAGCTGCATTTTGTTTTCATATCTTTGACTGCTCAGTTGAGTCCCAGCCTCCTCCTCTTCCTCCTTCTTGTGTGTGTGGACTCTCCAGAGAGGAGGTCACATGCTGCAGACCTGCTCAGTGCCATCTGGCTGACTTCCTGTCATCCTTACCCCAGGAGAGAGCCACTCTGCGGGCTATTGGACTGGAGAACCACCCTCCTCCAACTTCTCCACTCCTCTCTCCCTTTCTCTCTCTGCGCCTCCAGCACACCTGAGTAGAGAAAAACACACACACCATAAATACAATGGAAGCACAGACTACACAGATTGTGACTAGGGGAAAAATAATGTGAAAGTCCTGAACGCTGCCAATAATGAAAAAGGCCTGCCGTTCTGATGAAAAGTGATTAATCAAGCGCTGTTAGCATGTGGTTTGGGGGGAAATGCACTGGACAGATGCCAGCTCTTGATAATGACAAATCAGATTTGCTGCACAACCACATTGCTGAAGGGCACTTTTAGTGTTTTTTCATCTTTTAAAAACACGAGAAAACTTTCCTTTAATCAGATATTTGGTGGTTCAACATAAAATTCAAAAGATTATTCAAACAACTACATCATTATCTCCTCACCTTGGTCTGACATGTCTAACACAAGAACATTTGGACGGGTTTGAAGCAGCAGCAGATTCATCTTAATGTCACACCCGTGGTCTTGCATATTCATATAAATATAACATGACTCCCGCTCACGTCGAAATTTATTGGTTTTCCTCCACTGCAAATTAGGGGACTCCAATTGATGAATATTTTAGCACATGTGCACTCTGCGGGACATTTATCATCAGCTTTGCTATTATAAACAGAATAAATGAGCAGTCAAAGCAGGCTGCTGCCATAGCACGCTGCACTTTCTCCTATTGCTGCGGCAAAATGGCTTCTATTACATTCTTTATGTTACATTCTTTACAGTATTTTATGTAGCTATTATTTTTATGTAGATGTCCTTCTTATATAGCTTTAGCAGTCACTTCCCCAAACCAAGTGGCATAAAACAGTGAAGATTTTTTAGTTTGTTTATGATAAAATTTTTATCTACTGCCAAAAATCATCAAAAATCATCAATTGCCTATCAAATAGTTTTTAAACCAAATTATTTCTTTCCTTTAGTTTAATCAAGTTTTATCAACGCTATCAAAGCAAACTTTTTATCATCACTTGCACTTAACTTATATACCTAAAGTACATGTCGTTAAAGCAGCCTCTGAATCTATGTTAAATGAAGCCCTGAGGGGGTCGAGACAGAGGTTAATTGGATTGACTAAAATTATGTTATTTCATTACACATATTAAGTTTTGGAGGTTAGCCTAATAAAATAGATGAATTTTAAAATAATGCTGGTTGATATGAAAGTCTTCTTTTCACTCATTTGTCTTTGAGGGATTTAGTTTTTGCTTTGAGTATGTCTTTGTTACTGACCTATTATTATGCAAACAAAATTGAATAAAAGAAGGTGAACATGTTTTTAATATTATATCTTTGTATAATTAGTTCTGTGGCACCTCTCTCCATTTCATGCTCTCCTGGGTATTTGGGTATCTCAGATAACATTGCCTCATTTGACCTACAGCGTAAGTGACTTTGTGATAGCATAATTTCCAGAAAATTTGTTTCACTAAACACAATGTAATACAGCATTCAGTACAACATCTGCCTCTTAGAAAGCTTTGACATTTCGATGGTTGAAACTTATGATGAAAGAAAAATCAACAGAAGTTTATTAAGTACTTTAATCTCTTCTTCTTCCTCCTTGTCACCAGCACCACTCACAGCGGGTTGGAAATGCAGGACCCCTCTTAGCATTTCCTCTCACCCACATGACCAAAGAATTCTGCTGGGACACAGTCTCCAGGAGGCTCCAAAGCACCTACGGCATCATCTCACCATCTCTGAAGCCCACTGATCTGCCACTGTAGAGGCAGGCATTGTTTCAAATGCTTTCATTCACAGTTCCAGCCATTGGCAGCGCCTGTGAAATGGGTGAAATCCCAGTCTGGCAAAGTTGGCACATAGGCCTATGGCATCCTGGATCCCTTCCACTTCAGAGAGTCGTGCCACATGCTAACTGTCATTCGTGAGGCAGTGAGAGCCCAAAGGGGAGTCTGGCAGAGTGGGTGGGGGCAGGAGTGCAGCAGTGGTGGGATAGAGATCGCATAGAGTCCTCACACATATAAACATGGGACACAGTAAAGCACCAGGGGCATCAGAGGTGATTATTACTTATGCAGACACTGTTGTGAGTTAGTACTATTCTCCAGTGTCTCTCTGAGCTGGCGCCTGCCCAACATGAAGCTTCGCTCAGATTCGCCCGTCCCATATAAGCACACACAAACAGCCATCCGCCTGTGCATCCCCTGGCATCACTTCTCCTCCTTCGTAAACACTAGCAGCTGCTTGGGCAATTAGCCATTAGCTCTTTACTTTTTACTATAATACCCAGTCCTTGAAAATCTCCACAATTAGCTCCTTAATTGCTTCTAAACAACCCAGGCGTAACCCATAAATAGAGGAAGGAGGGCTGTGGTTTGGTGCACAGATAGGCTTCTGTTGGGACAGTCTTAACAGCTTATAGTAGAATCGTGCACACTGCTCCAACCCTCTCTCTCCTCCCATCGAAGCCAGTGGCATTTTTCTTCTTGGCACAGAAAAGCTCTCACAGAAAGAAAAATGGAGGAAAGGGTAAAACAGAAACTGATGCCTCATATTTAAACATAAAGTGACACATCCATGCCCTTTATTCCGTGTCTAACTATCATTTCAGGGAAATGCTAACATTCAGTGTGACAGAGGGTGTTATGGTGACTTTTGAACGGGCACGAGACGGCGCCCTGCAGGCCTGGATTTGTGTGTGCAGCGTGATATGACACAGCTTGCTACACAGAGCAATGGGAATATCCCTGAAATTAGCTGAATGTATTAAAGCAAAGCATGAAACGTATCTAAGCATTGATTAAATCACTCTCACATCCATTCTGGCAGTTCCAGTTAACCTTCTAACAATGAAAACAGCTACACGCTGCTAACATAACTGTGGCCTGTGGGCCTGAGCTCTGCTGTAAATGTTCATTAACCATGCAAGAAAAGGCTACATTAGAACAGTACTGCGCAACATTTTAAGACAAAAGGACAAAAATATTTATTTTTTTTAATTATTATTTCAACATTGAAATATGACAAAGTTGAGTTTATGTTTTACTAATTATATATTATATATATATATATATATATTATATTTAAACTAAAAATTTTTGGCTTCAGAACTAACAAAATAAGATCTGTTGTATCTTATTCAGTCTTACTTGTAGAATATTTTGATGGTAAAATAATTGTATAAAATGTTCCACAATGAGGTTGACATCAGGCAGTAAACAGGGGCAAAGTGTGTGCTGATGTTGTAATGAAACAAAACTCTAACTAAAGGGAGTGAGGTTTGGACTGCAGGTTCTGTTCATAACGGCTTGGCTTTCATTCAAAGAAACACAGTTGATTGGTCTCCCCAATGCACATTATTGATAAACTGTTTCCAAATGAAAACAATCATAGCAGAATCAAGTGTAATCAAGTAATTCACCTCAGCCTGTATGTAGCCTACTCTACTGTACTGTGTGTGTCTCTGCTCTACTCTGGCACCCTTTTTCACAGCTCTGCCTGCTTTCACTCACATACGCTACATCCACAAGGAGTACAAGCACCATCTAGTGCTTCAGACTGGAAATGTTTCTGGGTTGCTGTAAGAGATGTGCCTATTCTAAATATTACACTTGTTCACTATTTATTGCATGAATTAAGTTAATTCATGCATTCACCATAGGCAGATTTGGTGACAGATTAGGGCAGTATTGTCCACTTTTCTGTTACTTCCTCTGTAATCACAAATGTAGTTTCTTTAAAATGCACTTAAAGATTATGTTTTTCACAATTGGTTGCTGTATAGAAATAGGGCCACTGCTCCCAGCGATTTTGTAAATTCTTTAATGTAATTCAGGCATAGAATAGTGATTGATAGATAGTTTGATATTGCCTCAACATGAGTTATTTTTTAAATGACAAATTATATATATTAAAAAAAAAATCATGCTAGACTATTATTCTGTTTCTATTTACGTTTTATGCAGGCCTAGACAATGATTTATAATTTACAGAATAAGACATATGTCAAAATGTTTAGCATACTGTAGGTGTGCTGGTAACAGTATATTGTTGGTCACTGACATATCTATGTCAATCTAATTCATTTTTTGTAAATGTATGAATACAAAGTTCTTACCGTATTAGCTCCCCACTGCGTAAGCGCACGATGGAAAAAACTACGCGGCTACCGTAGACTAATGACGTAACACAACAAACATGGCGGATAGTTCGAATGAATGCACAGAAAACAAAAACAAATCATAGAGTTTGCAGAAAGCTTACATTAAGTACAAAATCATCTAAATACAACAGACGGGCGATGGGCACCAAGGATGTTGTTAGCAGGGTAACTCACTGAGCATCTCTTTTGTTGAACAATGTCGGAGGCAAAACCCCGTGCTGCTACAAGTCAGGGGCACCTCTGTGCCTCCGCTGCTCCTCCGGAGTTCTCTGAACTGTGGAAGAATGTCTCCAAGCTTACCCGTGGAAAAACGCCAGAGAACAGAAAGGCTCATGCATCGGCCGCAAATGCTTCTCCGCGATTTACGGGTGAGTTTTAAAAACGTTCACCTGAATGGATTGATTTCCTGTTGTGTGGTCATACCTGCTCCTGGTGACTTTACACTAACAGACGGTACGGTTCAGATTTGCAGAGCCCCACACGAAGAGGCAGGTTTCCTGGTGTGAGTAACGCGGATTCTCCTGGAGATGTGGAGCCCTCACAGGACATCTTCTGGGATTCAACTTCACCAACTCAAACAGACGCAGGTAAACAGCGAGGCCACTGTCACAATGCACGCTTAACATGCCACATATACATTTACGTGCGTTTTTTTCAGGTTACCAGTGCACTAAAGTTGAAATTTCTGACCTCGTCAACCGCATTGCTCCAAAGGTTTGTTATGATGATGCTTGTTTGATTGTTGGTGATCTTTGTTGGGTTTATTTTTATAACACATTTGTCATATAATCATTTTTGAAGGATGTGAAGCCACAAAAGTCACCTCTGCTTCAGTGGATTGGGGACAGTGCTGTGCCATGTACACCAGACATTCCAAAGCAAAAAAACAAGAAGAGATCATCTAGGTATGAAGTGAAATCATCTGTTTAAACAGCAGTTATTATTTACTTTTAAACATTTCTGTATGTTTTTCCTCTTGTATAGACAAAACAGTGTGGAAGATCTAATGAAACTGGCCAGGCAGTTTGATGAAAACATGCAGCAGGACAAAGAGACAAATGAAAAAATGAACATAATCAACAATTATATCAGCAAACATGCAAACCCTGCTCATCATAAAGAAAAGGTGCAACTGGCCTTGTCATGTGACTCGGGGGAGGCTGAGCTGCATGCCCTGTTCGACAGCTCCACTCAGAAAGTCAGCGGCTCGCTCAGCCAGGCCTCCACATCCTCAGCAGGTTCACAGGAAGTGAGACCACCCCCTGTGATGTCATCATACCAAGCCCCAAACACATGTGACGATTTTGATGACGACTGGGAGAATGACCTACTTAATGACTCTTTGTTGATGGCATTAACTCAGAATCCTGAGCAGCATATTGCCACAACTCAAACTAACATGCAGTCTAACACTAAATGCATTTCTGAGGGCAAATCCTCTGCCAATGCAAACTATGTGCCTAAAGTTTCAAAAGTGCACACTAAGCCAAGCTACAGTGCACTGCAAGCCTTGTGCCCTAAACCAAAGACAACAAACAGAAGCACTTTTAAATTAGGACCAGACCCTTTTGTTCACACCCCAATACAACCTCCTGAATCCAGATTCACTGCTCTAAACTCCTCACGTCATACAGAGCCAAAGTCCACCACATCAGCAGATGATTTTTCGGACAGTCTGTGGGATGATGGTGATGATGCTCTGTTGTATGAGGTGTGTGATTCTGTGGAGAGAATCTCAAACAGCCAGACTTACACAGCGAACCAATCACAACAAAGTGGACAGGACAAAAGTGATATGTCCAAAAACAGACTGCACAAACCCACAGCCCCATTGTCAATCAAAGCCACAAACACAAGTGCCAACAAAGAGGCAGGTGCCTTTGTCCGCTCCAACTCTCTACCTGCAACAAGCAGCACTGCTCTAAACTACCAGGGCTACGACCCCATGCCGAGTTCTAGTAACACACCACAGATTTCACAGAGTCTTCCTGGAAACCACAGGTCTGTGGGCTCATCCAGCCAATTGAATCATAATGTTAGTACAAGCAAACCACTCCTGAGGTCCAGTCACACTGCCTTCAAGAGAAATGTGTCAGACTCTGCTGTGATATGTAAAAGAGGTAAGAGTTCCTCACAAAGTCTTCACCAAATCATTTCAAGTACGGTACCTCAGATTAATTTTCTTCTTCTTTGTAGCGTGTGTTACCAGTGAGATGAGAGGGAAGTGTTCTGCAGCTGAAATTGAGAAGAAAAAACAAGAGGCCTTAGCACGGAGACGTCAGCGGATGCAGAACTCTCAACAAACTTGAAGGACAGATATTATAGTATTCAATCAGGAAGCAACTGTTAAATCTAAATAGTTCCATGCTGTGCTGCTAATGTCGAAGCATAAGTGATCACTCATAATATATTAAAAATATATTGAGTTTGTCTCAGAAAACTCTAAAGACTTCTTTGATTTTTAGACAATATTCAAGGAATAATCAATCAATCAATCAGAAATCAATGATACATCTTTGTTTACATTTAAATTTTATAACTTTGAAGAATAGTGAACAGCAAAACTTTAATGAACCACTATTGAGCCAGAACATATTATAAGTATTGTGTTTACCTACAGTTGTGTACTGAATATAAGATTTGTAAACAAAACAAGACAGTCAGACTCCTGAATCTAAAACACTGTCTAAAACATGAGACCATATTTTTGCTGTGTCAGTTTTTGGTTGATTTTTGCATTCTATGTCAGTTCCTTTGTTTACACATTGTAAGGTCTTATTATATAGACATGTTTTAAGGGAATTCAAGTGTTATGAGCCTCTGTTTAACAACTGATGAAGCAATCTTTTTTTTAGCTTTAGTGATCATTAACAGTGACTGAATGTAATCAAGATATTGTGGTTACAAGGTAGTTTGTGGTATCTCCCACTCATCTTTTGCTATTTTTGGGCCATTTTCTGTATAAATGTCAATAACACCATTGTACTTGAAATATCAAATAGTTGAGAATTGTCATTGCCTTTGTACAACATCATACTTATTGAAATATTAAAACTCAGTGAGGTTGTTGACAAGGTTAGCTCATAACATCCCCACATTCAGAAATTTAAATCAGATTTCAACAAGTTGCATTCACATAAGAAAGACCATTCTAACTGGCCTGAGAGCTTATGCAGAATCATTACTAGTTATTAGAGGGGGATTATTTTAATATACCTCTAATTTGTGTCCTTTGGCCCCTTATCACTCCCATCACCTGTGTTTGTAAAGTTGGTACAATGTTTCCTTTGTAACTTCAGCATGTCTTTCTCTCAGTACAAGTCTGTGAGAGCGTCCAGGTGTGTAACAGAGGTCCGCAGGTGTCTGAATATTTATGCCATCCCTGTCCTGCTATGCCCTATAAGCTCTCGCCCCTCCCTGCCTATCTCAGCCTGTAAATCAGATCACAGAGCAATTTGGCAACAGCATAAAGGCCCCTCTGGTTTTATGACTATGATTATGGTTATGATGATGACTATAGTATTTATTTCAACTATCTGATGAAATACCAGGCTAAAGCTAACAGGTGTCGAGGCAGGTACAATATCGTGCGCGCTGAAGGATCCCCTGTAATGTCGACCATAGAAAGCTTAATATCTCCACGCTAAACAAGAATGGGGCTATTTCAGCAGGGCAATTTCTGATTATTGGATGGGAGTGGAGCGCCCACAACGTCCTCTTTGTGGAAAAGGGAGTTGATTTATGGACGTTAGTCAGGCATAAGGCAGTAATTGCTTGGATGACGATTATGTTACCATGGCACCTGTTTAAACTGTCTATTCTTATGTGAATGTTTTCGTTTTCGGCCCTGCTGAGGAGAATTTGTGCAGACGTTAATTGAAGTTTGGGGGAAAGTGTCTGGGAAATTGTGTGGTAACAATTAAGTTGAAAGGAGAGGACATGATGGACAGAGCGGTGTTGTGCAATTTGACAGATGGCAACAAAGTTTGTGAGAAGCAAAACAAACAAAAAGTCGTTTTCTTAGTAAATACACAAAAGTTGAGTTTGCAAAGCAGGGAAATTTGACCATGCGTAAACATACAGTCAGCAAGCAATGGATCCTATTCCAGTTCAACTGTATAGATTCGGGCAACACACATGAAAAAAAAAAAAAAAAGACTTGTGATCTTTGGTCTCAGCAAAGACAGCAGAATCTAAATAAAAGTGCAGTTTTACAGTATTGAGTATAGCAACTTAGACTACCTTTTGCCTCCACTTTTGGATTGATTGTCATATTTGGAATTTTTGTATCAGAATGTTACTTCTAACTCAGATCTTCAAACCATATTCTCTATCTAGACATGGCCATGGCAAATGGAAATTTATATGGGCCTGTGTTCTTAGACTACCTTCAGTATCTTCTTTTGGCTTTTTCATAAAGCAAACACTGATTTACAGTTTATCAGGAACTCTCTCTGATGAAAGCCTCTTTATTTATCTGGCCTAGGATAGTGAGCGTGAAGTAAGCTTATTGATTTATTATAGTCTTTAGGCCAGATGCCCTTCCTATTTTTTTCTTTTTTGACACTGACAATACAATACAGAGAATAGTGGCTCAATTGTTCCGCCACATTGATAAAAAGTCAAGAAAACAGCTATAAATTCAGCATTTCAGTTCAAACTGCTTGGGGGCATTGATCATTCCAGGTGAGACATGTGCAAACAGCTGCAAGTTTTTTTTTTCAGTGCAAATGTAGACCATATTAAATCATGTAAAGTTGTCAATTCTGTGATTAAATTTACAGTGATGCTAGTTCGGACTGTATTTCACCTCTGTCTCTTTCCTACTTACGCAGTATGGGGCAGCAGTAGCGGAAGTGAGTAATGGGGCCTTAGTGGAAAGCCTATGTGTGGTGGATTATCAAGGGATATGCAGTAGATTAAAATGAGCTCAGGTTTTTCCATGGGCATCCACTGTTCAGCTAAACAGAGTAGACAAACAGCCACCATAAATTAAGTGTCTTTAGAAATATGACCTGAGGTAGCTTTTAGCCCCTTCAGATAGCATCTCTAATGGCTTTCCCATGCTGTGAAGCCAAACAGTCAGAAACCAAGGACTGTTTTCATAGCTCAGAGTACCTCCACATGTATGACTATTGAATTGTGCACAAGTCAGAGACAGTTTTTTTTAATGGACAAAAATAAAAAATAAAAATAAGAGAGAGCAAGAGAAATGTGCATCTGTCACCAGTCTCCCAAAATAAATATGTCAAAAAAATTCAGATGAAATCAAGAACTACTGAAGTAAGAATAACTGTACGAGAAATAGACTGGACCTAACTCAACATCTAATTTGTAATTTGAAGTTACGTAACTGGAAGGATAAAATAATAATGAATAGTGAATAATGCACCAAATCTTTTCAAAGGCTCAACTGCAACAATTAGAAAAACATAACATAACATAAATGTTGCTTTTACTCAAATAAAAGTACTGTTACCCACCAGGGCTGCAACTAATGATTATTTAAAGGTCGAGGGCCTCCCATCTGCTTGTTTTCATTAAGATGTTCCACAGTATGGCATTAAACTGTATCTCCATAAACACAAATATGTGACACATCACCAGACCAACTTACAGGTCAGATCTGTGGAGCGGGAGCCCACTCACAGTACAGATGCATGCTTTTCAAAGCATTTCTGAGCAATAAAAACACTTAATAATTAAATGATAATTTAATCAGTGCAATAGACAGATGACTTTAATGCCATACTATGGAACATGCGAGAAAAATAAGTGTCAGACCCTCCACCAGAACACCTTTAAGTAGTCCATTAGTCAGCAATTATTTTTTTCCATTAGTCAATTCGTCAAATGATTATTTATATTGTACATTGAGAATGTTTTAATTAAAGCAAGACCTAAAGAAAATCTGAATAAAAAGTGTAAAAGATGAATAAGATATGTAAACCATTATCTGGATGCAATTTAAAATAAGCATGGCTATTTTACTATAATTTCTTTTTTGCATTTAGCCAAACTAAGCAAAACAAAATAAATGCATTCTTTTAACAGTATTTACCACTCCTGTGTGATCCCTTATCTCCCTGTCCGAGGCTTGAGTAGGTGTGTGTGTGTTTCTATGGCAGGCACTTGTCAGCAGTGCAAATGACCCACGGAGAGTTTCACAGTGCGTGTCATTGGGCGATTTTAGATTTGTTTCAACAGAGCTTTACCTGAGGGCTCCTTTCACGGGCCCCCAGGTATGACCGGCCTCTCCGTTCTCTGGGGAGGAGGGGCCAAAGGGTGCAAGAATGGCTCCACTGCAGATATTTAGGCTAAACATGAAAGAGCAGAGCTGGGTTTTGGGGACTACATTTGGGGACTAGATTAACACCATTCTGTATTATCCAATCCTCTTTATTTATATAACACATTTCATAAACAAAAGTTTCCAATGTGGTGCAGAATACAGATAAAACAATGGGAATATAAATAAAGTTTGATTTAAGTCCAGTAGTCCTGGTTAAGACAATAAAACTAGTAAAATTTTACAGTCATGGAAAACAATAATAAAGATGCACTGCGCAACTTTTCTGTAGGAGGGTACAGCGCCTGCTAAGATGTTATTGTTCTGCCTCGAATTTTCCACCTAATCACATTAAACAAATCTAGCTCCAGGAGACAAGCAAATGATGCCTCCAGTTACAGGTCAGATCTGAGGAAAGGCGAACTTGGCCACAGTAAGAATATGCATGTTTATAATTATTTTATGTAGTAATATAAACATTTGTAATTAATAAATGCAAGACAGATAAGTTTAATGCCATACTGCGGAACATACTAGTACTAATCAATACTATAACATCTGGGGACAAGCAGATGGTGAACCAGAAAATATGAAAAAGTTACACAATGCACCTTTAATTTAGAGAAAAATGTATAGCATCAGTCATAGTAGCATGGAGCTAGTGTTTAATAATAGTACTAATACTTTTTTATATTTTACTTATTTTAACTATTCAGTTTTTTCAAACTTTTACCCATAAAAAGTTTTAGTCTTGTTTTTCTTCTCTTTTAAAAATGTAATTCTAGTACAAACAATAAACAAAAAGTATAAACAAAAGTATTCTCGGCAGTTTTTCCAGTGAGAAACTGCTTTCAATTTAGATGTCTTGATATATGCATGCTTTTTTCTCTGTCCATTTAAAATCATACTATTAGCCCTAATGGTTGCCTATCAGAGCAGGCTATGCGTTATTGTAAACAAGACAAAATACATCTCGGAAAGGCTTTCAGTGTTTACCTCATTGTGTTCTGTCAAGATTCTGCTGTCAAATATAAAACATACGGCAAGACTTAAAGCAACACATCACAAGCTCTGCTAATTCACAAGCATTTCACACAATTTCAACACTAAAGGTGTACTTTTCTGGTGGTTATTGCTTTGCCGGAATGTTCCATGGTATGACATTAAACACATCTATCTAGCATTTCTTCATTACATTCATTACATTCTATTGCTCAAAAATTCTCTGTGTGAATAGGGTTTCTGCTCCATAGATCTGGCCTGTAATGTAGCCTCTACCGTGGAACATTTTAGACAAAGCAATAACATTTCCATGAAGACAAGCAGGTGACAGACTCTCCAAAAGGAAAGTTGCGCAATGAACCTTTACTATTGATATGAATCTAGCATGTGTGAAAGACCACATTTAAAACTAGCTCTTGTTATTTCAAAATAAATCACGACATGGGCAACAAGGAACAAAAACACTACATGAAGGATTTATTTCCCCATTCAATGCTTTACAAACAACTTACCTCTCCAAAACCCATACGCACTCTTCGCTGCATTATCACATATGTTTTTAGAAGTCTTCTCAATCCATACTGATCTCATATTGATATCTTGGCATCATCACGCTTTATAGAGCATGGTGATAAGGGCCTGTGTTTTTGGAGAGGTCGAAATAGTGCACAGAGCAACACAGTGACCCCCCTCGCCACATTCCTTGGGCCTCTGTCTGCCAACACCTTTGCGCTACAATGGCCGTGCTTTTTTGTGCCGCTGTGTAATAGTCGGCGTGGGATGTAATGGTGTGTTGACAGGTTTAGGCTGAGGTAATTTTGTTACAGGGCAGTATACAGTGAGGTGCCAAAAAAAAAAAAAAAAAAAAAAAATAGGACATTTAGCATTCTGTGATGTATTTAGTAACCAGGCACTGTTTTTAGTCTCAATGCATTTTTTAAATATACGTGATGTTTTCAGTGTAGGCTCAAAACTATAGCCAATAATAAATGGCAAGTTTACAAAAAATATATAATGTACACGCTGACATTTTGAAGAGGAATGCACCAAGTCTGGTATAAAAAATGTAGATGTTGGATATATTTAGTAACAAGGCATTGTTTTTAGTCTTAATTCAGGGAAGTATGTGTAGGCTCAAAACTGTAGCCAATAATAAAAGGCAAGTTTACAAAAAATATATAATAATAATATAACATGAAAAAGCTGACATTTTTAGTAGATGTAAAAACACCTAAAACTTTTTTTTTTTTTTTTTTTTTTTTTTTTTTTTATGTAATGTCTGGCATAAAAAAAAAAAGTTTTAGGTGGTGGTTCCATCCTGATTGGGTTTATAAATTAATAAATTGTAATTAAACTGTAATACGTTTATTTGCAGGCCACAATTGTCCAATAATATGACTATTTGTTTGCATTTTTAAATATACAATTTTAACATAATAGTTGCATAACACATTTGGATCAGTTTTGCCATATGTTTTTAATGTTTAAGGAAATTAATATTATTTATTTTAAAGGTGCACTATGTAACTTTTTGGTTGGGGGTTCATCACCTGCATGTTTCTATGGATATGTCAGTGATCTGCCTGGAATGTCCCACAGTATGACATTAAACGGCTCTACCTTACATTTTTAAAATTACAGTTGGTTTTATAGCTCAAAAATACCTAGAAAAACAGGCATTCTGACTGTCAGCGGTGTTGCCTCTCCACAGATCTGACCTGTAACTTGGTCTGGTTTGGTCTCTATGAAGATCGAAATGTTTAATATCACACTGTGAAACATTCCAGACAAAGCAATAACATCTCAATGGAGAAAAGCATCCACCAGAAAAGTTACACAATGCACCTTTAAAGTATGTACCAAGTCTGGAACTTCCATAAAAAGCAGATGTACTGTATCTTCCCCATGTTTTAACCTTGTAACTTATTAACAATACCAAGCAGCTCATTATGTAGCACAAGTACATTATAACTGATTTGAACTGCAGCTGTCGGACATCACAGGACCACTTATAGCCACAGATGACCCAAGCACCTGCCTGATGACCATCTCCTCTGAGGCCGTTAATGTACTCGCCACCCACGAGCACGGCCTCCACTGCAGCCTTCTGTGAGTGTGACCTTTCAGGGCTCACACAGGGACTACCACTGCCAGAACGCTGCTGGAGAGGCATATTATGGGATGTCAAAATATTTTATATAATGCTGTTATACAAACTCTGAAACATGGAGGTAGAAGAATTTGGCATACTGTAATTATTGGACGCAATTTAGTGTGTCTGAGCTCTCGTTTTGAAATAAATGTCATTCAGTCTATGTTTCAGAATGAAGAAAAAGTTTGACTTTTACCATAGCAATTAACAACTTAAAGGGCTCATATTACGCTATTTCCTGATCTATGTTATAATGTTGTTTCTTCATCACAAACACACCTGGAGTTGTGTTTTGTTTCATTCACACATGTTTTACACACACAAACCCTGCATATTTTCCTTGAGCATTTCTCTCAAACACAAAACACTCTGTTCCACCTTGTGATGTCATGTGGTACAGGAAGTGCGCCACTGTGTTTTTGAACTTCGCACAACTTTGCACAATCATTTGGATTTCAGTCCTAGAATTGTCCATCTCTACTGAACAAAAGGTAAAAGGTAGCTGTTAATTTGAAAATTACCACTGCATGACATCACAAGGTGGAACAGAGCATTTTAAGATTTAGAGATGTTGACAGACTAATAATAAAGGCTTACTCAAACATGTGTGAATGAAACAAAACACAACTCCAGGTATATTTTCGATGAGGCATTATAACATGACTTAAAACTCACAAGAGTCAATTTTGCGTAATACAGGACATTTAAAATAAAGTCCTCCAAATTTCACATGTAACAGTAAGGATACAAAATTATGTAACAGTAGTTTTAGTATAATTTTGGCACACAATAGTTAGTTCAGTTGTTTTAATTCAATTTCGTGATAAAATAATATACATAAACTTTTTTGCAGCCATACCACAGAAATTGGGTCATAGATCTCATAAAAAGGTTTGATATCTACAAGTTAGTCCCTTTCTTGTGGCACAACAAGAATGCCAAGGAGGAAGAAAAACAAGGCCTGCCAACAAAAGCAATGGCAACACTTTCTGCACAGCCTTCTCCTCACAGGCAAATTAGGAGTCCCTAGTCAAATTACACAAGCTGTTTCCAAATGCAAATATGTGTTATCAAATCAACAAGGCAACTAAAGATGCAAATGTAGAGATCCGTGCTGCTCGTTTAGCATCTGCTGGGAGGTGAGCAGAAAATTAAACATTTCCATCAAGACTTAGCCCTGTGTTTTCTGTGCTGACAGCGGGATCCAGGCGTGTATATTTCTGTTTGAACAATCACTGTTGATACTCCTCACAAACAATGGGGGCACTGCTGGCATCGCGGAGTTGGACTGGGCCCATTTGGAAGCTCTGTTGTGAAGGCTGAGACGAGCCAAAGCTGCCATTGGAGGGAGTGAGGATCGGTGTCTAATATCTTGGAAGAAACACACAAAGTTCACCCCTCCAGGTAAACGGAATTTGCCCCTAAATGGATTTTTCTGCCATTATGAGTCTGGAATGCCTCAGACGTTTGTGGGTTATTAAACTATTTATTACTCACTTGAAATGTATGTGTGTAATGTTGTGTTTTGACTGTGATTGACAGTTCAAACTTGTCTGAAAGAAAACCTCGGCACAAATATGGTAAAATATGAGTTTATTGTAGTATGTCTTCATGCTTTATGAAGTATGTCTTCTGTGTTATGAGATTATGTTCAATTTGAGAGATTTTCAATCAGAAATACAAATTCCTTATTTGGCATCTCAAAATTATCTCAATGATTAACTTGTGTAGTACTGCATAGAACTTCTCTGGTGGGGGGCCGACTACCTGCCTCTCTAGTTGGTGATGTTATTTCTTTGCATGGAACAGTATTGCAATTATTGGTCCTTTTATTGCTTGAAAATACATAGAACACATGTATTAAGAGCAGGCTCACCCCTCACAGATGTGACCTGTAACTTGGCCTAGTGGTGTCTCCTGCCAACTCCTGCTTGTACATAACCGGCAAAGCAATGACATATCCAAAGAGACAAACAGGTAGTGACCCTCCACCATAAACGTTACATGCAGCACTATGTTTAGACTAAATAAGTTAATAATTATGGATCATAACGATTTAGAGTAAAGTTTTTCAGCATGGGAGGAGGAATGATATGTGTTTTGACAAAAGTGAAGCATACTCCATCCAAGGTGGATTAGTCTCCTCATATTTGGATGAAAAAGTTGCTTTATTTCTGTCTAAATAATGTCCATAAGAGCAAGTCTAAAGACAGACTGTTTCAAGTGTTTTACTCAAAAATAATGCCACATCAAAAATATGTGAGGGCAGATCAAATACCAAATAACAAGATGAAGGTCCAAGGTGTTAACTGATGTAAACTGTGCTGTATTATAACGATAATTACATAGAGGCAATACTGTATGTGGTGCCTATAACCTCTCTTGTTTTCCAATACGACCAGCGTCCTTCATGCAGTATGGTACATGTCTATCCTGCTCCCAGGTCACTCATAACACCATGACTTACACGGCCTGTTTACACGCTGATAACCGCCACCACCTTCACAATACACCCACGCACTGCAGCCCGCCATAAAGGTTACCATGTCAGGATTTTAATCTACATGTGAAATGTGCACTTCAGCGCTCGCCTTTTCCGTCAACTCAGCAATCCCGGCTATACTGAGGGACCCTCTTATATTGATCGCATGGGTTTTAGTCAAGAATACACACAAAACATCCATTTACCAGGCACGCACGCACGCACACACACACACACACACAAGTTGGGGAGGGACGGGTGTCTGGCATGTAGCGTGATGGGCGAACATCAATCATGGCCTGTCAGACTCAGCCCCCTTCCAGACCCATCCCCCCTCTCACTTCTCTTCTTGTGCTTGGCTGGACGGGCTTTGTTTTTGAATGGCGTTGTGTTGAGAATGAAGCCAGGCCACAGGCAGGCTGCAGATAGGGGCTCCTCACAGGTGTTAGCGTTCTCAGCTGTCTATTAACTTCGCCCGCTGTTTGTGTTCAGGTCAGGAGCAAACGCATTGCATTTTAATGTGGCTGTACATGTGAGAGGTATTAGGAGGTTTTACTGGCAGGTGTTGTGTATGTGCATCTGCAGAAAATGAAGAGATCAAAAAGTGTAGAGCATTAGGTAAATAGTGGATCTATACTGTATTTTTTTTGGTGAGTGTTTTCTTATATCTTTAGATACATGAAAAATACATTAAAGTGGGTGTCAAAAGATAATAGTCCTTGTCATAGTCCTGTAATTCAGGGGTAAATGCTGTCAATAAGATTTATAGATACTAGATCAGATGTTAAATTAACCCAGGAGGTAATGTTGGTGAAAAATACATGTGTCAGAATATACTTGATATTCCAAATCATAGTCCTATAGTCACAAATCTCGCAATGGTAAATAATTCTTTATATGAAAATAAAATAGCCCAGTTGGTAATGTTGGTCAAACAGTTCTCCCTTTCTATAATCAAACCTAAAATGAAAAAAAAAAAAAATAATAATAATAAACTGACCAAAGAAAATGTAACGTACATTGGTACCACTTAATAATAACTACACCTTACTTAGCCTAAGGGGTTAGTTAATAAAAATTATCTTTGCCCTATCAGAAAAAATGACACAACCATTGCTAAAGTAACAGTCAGTTATACTTTTGTGGTGGGACAATTTTTATTTGTTTTTTTATTAGTGCAATTTGCCATTCGCTGACTTAATGTCAATATGACTTTGTGTCCCTAAAATTCAAGGAAATTTGAGGAGGATAAGAACACATCCGGAACTAATAGCCTTTCCAAAGACTTGAGCTCGAAATATGACGATTTATGAATAAGCCTGGGACCAGTGCTACGTCTGTTTGTTGGGAGAGCATATATTTCTCCATTTGCTCTTTTTGGAAAAATGGATTTGGCGCTCTCCCAGTTGCTGGAAATGAATTTGCTTCATGTTGTGCCAAAAAGTACAGCACGCTTCTCCTTTTCTGTTGTCGGCCCTGAATATTTGTTGTCATGCTTTGTGTTGTGTGGAGAAAGTCTGTGTGTCTTTTTTTTAATGGGTGCCAGGGGCCGAGGAGATGTGTTTTCAATTACCACTTGGTAGAATGAATGATGGTGAGACAATCAACCACAGGATTGCGCTGTGATTGAACATATCTTTGCATTGGAGAATACTGTGTGTGTGTGTGCGTGTGTGCGTGTGTGTGCGTGTGTGTGTGTGTGCTAGCCATTGTGAGTTAGCAATAACTTTATTTCATTTCATTGGTCATTTATTCCTCAAAATTGTTTATCTTCATGCCCAAATATTTGTCTGAACTGAAACCGAATAAAGGGTATGGGAAAGAAAGACAAAGCAAATCCTGACCAACACTGTCATCAAAAATTACTTTGGAGGGATTGTCCTGATGAAACCTTGGCTGAGGAATACTTCAAAGGAATATTTCAACTGGTAACTGCAGCTAACCATTTGATTGACTACTGACCCCTTGTGGTAGGAGTCGGAAACAAATTATGTAGCATTACGGACCTTTGCAGTTAAATATAAATTGAATATTTTATAACAATACAATACAACAGGGCAGATGATTTTGATATAACTAGTAACTAAAGCTACAATGTAATAATGTAAAATCTATTTTGCCCCCAGTACAGAAAATTAAACAGTTTTATTCTCTGTGAAACAGCATTGTTAGCAAGTTCTTATAAATTCATCAAGGTGAATAATAAGATGCTTGAAATGCATAAGGTAAGTGAGGAATACGTTTGAACTTTAAAATGAACTAGTTCTGTTTTTCAGGTTTTTAAGACAATATCAATCAGGTACAGCACCTAATAAAAAAGACTGAGGCCTCCTTTCCCAGCAGCCCACTAGAAGTAGTTTTATTCCACATGCCCTCCCTATGCACACCTATAACATTAATTCAAATAGATTTCAAATGCATGAGGGTGTGAGAGGAGGTTTTACCAACTACAAATAGTAAATAGTGCTAGTTTGGTGGGATTTGTGGACATAAAGGCGTTTCACCTGGTCCATCTTTTATGTGTCTAATTTATGCAGCTGAAGACGTCCTGGTGCATTATGGAGCCCTGGAGTGTGCTGTTAACTCCAATGTCCAGGGCCCAGATGGAGCCTATGAATGATTAAACACAGGTGCAGCAGCAGCAGTGAGCAGGCAGCCAGCCACATCTACCACTGGATCACAATCACAGGACTTACAGTGTACACATATTCAGTGTTTCTAATTTTAATCAAGATCGGAGTTCAGCTTTTCCAATGATCCGTGAGTCATTTTAATGGAGAGATCTACAGCTAATCCTCTGTCAGTAAAAGCACATGGCTTGGCGCACAGTTAAGACTTTAGAGATGCAAAGTTGACATGTTTATTTGCTAAATGGCATTGATTAAAAGCCTATCTTGTTTATGTTCAGGAAGGTCATATTGAAAGTAATGCCGCTTGTTGTAAATAAGTAAAATAGAATTGAAATTTGAGATGATCAAAATGAGGGAAAAGAATCATGAAACTTTTGTTTTGTGTGTCATATCGCCCAGTCCATAGTAACATAGTACAACAGATAGTATATGAACATTTGTGGTTGCTCAATTGGAGTGTTTGTGGTGAAGAAAAAATTGGTATAAATCACTGATTATATATGTTAGCCTATATATCAGTCTGAAGTAGGTAGAACTATACCAGTAAAGTCTATGTAACTGCACATATACAGAAATGTACCATGTCAGTACAAGAAAAACAAAACTACTAACGTATATTGTGATGAGTATAATATTGTGGTGTTTTTATTGTAGATTTTAAAAAGTCTGTTCCAACTGATACTTTGCACTGACATCGTGCTGGGGATGTTCTACATGTAGGCTCTAATGGTGGAATGTTTAGGAGTTACCATGGTGACACAATGCACACATTAGCAAATATAGCTTAAAAGTTTTAAGATTGTCTGAAAAGTCAAGCCTGCGATCAATAAGAGTGAGTAAAAGAAGAACTGTGGGCTAATGCTAGTTAGTTTTTCCAGCTAAGCCACTTCTTTCTGGTCAGATTGTGTAAACTAAAATAAAGCACAGATTAAAGTCTAATAAAGCCTCAGACAGAGCAGTGCTTCAGTTATCATCAAACCCCCAGGGAATGATGACAACATCAGCAAATATATCACTTTTAACAGTCAACTGCATGTGGGTATTTCTCTGGTGAAACCACAGAGCTGGTTAATAATGATCCCATTTTGGAGCTATGTTCTCTGTTTACAACTGCAACAGTGACCTCTAGTGTGGCTGCTTTTATTTAGGCCTGGAGCAAACGCACAAATACAGTTTTCTAATGCTTGGAAACAGCATTACATATTTGTGTCAGTATTCTTACACAATAGATGATGTTGATATTATTTAAATCGGCATATCTTTTACTCAATGGCACCCTGACATGCTGTAGTTACAGGATTAGTAAAACACACCAGTGACAACCAATGACAACAAACATAGATCAGGTTTAAATGTGTGACTTGACTGCTCTCTGTGTGGATCCCTGTCTCCAGCCTCAGGCCCTACAATCAAATTTTCATGCAGCCATATGGAGGAGCATTGGTGGGAGAGATTTATCGTCAGGACTAGACATCCCGCTGGAGAAAACAAGGAAGGCTTGGCTTCTGTAAATCAAGGGAAAGAGGAGAGAGAAAGAGAGAGAGTAGGATTTCAATATAGTTCCCCGCCCGGATGACCAAATCCAAGAAACTGAGTATTTGTGTCAAAGTTCAGCTAAGCAGGTACAGCAGCACAAACAGAGCAGGTGTTGACCCCTATTCTTTGTTGCTTCTATTATGAAGGAAATGGAGGAAATGGAGCTTGGAGCTTTCAAATCGACCATGAACTTTGGAAAAACAACCCACTGTGAGAGAAAAGGTTGCAGTGATTTGAAAACAAAGAACACAAGTTAATGCTGGCTCTGATGCAATTTCTATCCTATACAATCGGTTGTGTGTCTTATGTACATTGGACAAGCAGGCAGAACTGGCTATATATGCATACAAGGTCATTAAGTGCAACACAGTATAGAAAAGTATAGGTAGTCCCAAAATGCTCATGTTAAACAATTGTACACTGACTTTACATAGCAGGAGGACTTCATAACCTCTTTAACATTCACATATGATAATCACTGGCTTTAGGAGACATGAATCATTAAGAAAATACAAGCAACAGTTAAGGCTTTGTCAAAAGGTAGGAATTATAGGATATGAAAAGGGAAACAGAGTAGTATTAAATTAAATACAGATATAGTGGAATTCAATTACAACTGATTTTAATGAATAGTGGCAATCAACTTAGTTTAAAGCTCCTATATTATGCAAAATTGACTGTTGTGAGCGTTCAGCCATTTTAGAATATTGTTATCTAATATACCTGGTAGTTGATTGGAAATTCCAGGGCTGAAATCATCCAAATGATTCTAGTGAATTTGTATGGAGTTTAAAAAAAATAGTGGAGCACTTGTATTACTACATGACATCACAATGTGGAACAGTGTTTTCTGTTAGAAAGATTAACTCAGGGTATGTAGGGTTTGTGAGTTAAAAATGTGTGAATGAAACAAAACACAACTCCAGGTATGCTTTTGATGAGGAAACGACATTATAACATAGATCAGAAAATAGCGTAATATATATATATATTCTGACATATAAAATGTGGATTGTACAATATTTTAAGTTGCTTTTAAGTTATTTTTTGTTCATTACTAATACACATTTTATAGTGAGTCATAAAGTAAATAATTTCATGCGAGTAATATACCAACTGCAGTCTATATTTCTGTATTTGTCTATGTGAGTCTATATAAGTTGAATATGTGCCAGAGCTGAAGAGCAGTATAAACATCCCAGGCTCCTCTTGGGGCCCTCCAGAGCTCACAGCGGCCCCTCAGCCTCCGCCGCTGCCAGCACATTCCCCCACAACACTGCAACAATCTCCCCTTTGTCAAACTCATGATTGATGACACACAGGAATTTCATTCACAGCCGCGCTGTGTTTGGGGGTTACCGTGACGACCAGGTGAAAACAGAGAGCACTGTGGGTATTGAGTTTCCAAACCTTGATCACAGGGGAAGAGGTAAGAGAGGCAAAACAGTGAAAGAACAGTGCAGAGGTCAGTGTAAGAGTCAAACAAACAGCCATCACTGCTATCTCAGAAGATAAGACTTGGAATTATACTGTTAGCCAAGTTTAGTCAGTGTCAAGTTTGGGACGCACCTCAATGTATTTTTATGCTTCCATCACCACCATCACCTTCCATTACTTTTGTGGACCCATTTGGAAGAAAAACTCAGATAAAAAAAAATATATATATATATATATATGTATATGTGTATGTATATATGTGTATGTATGTATATATATATATATGTGTGTGTGTGTGTGTGTGTGTGTGTGTGTGTGTGTGTGTGTGTGTGTGTGTGTGTGTGTATATATATATATATATATATATATATATATATATATATATATATATATATATATATATATATATATATATATATATATATATAAAAATGCCCGAAGCAAATAAATAATGCAAAATATAAAAAATACATAAATAAATCTGGGCACATTTTTCTGTGATCAGCAGATAATTTGAATATCTGCTGATATTCAAATTATTCTTATAAAAAAAATATTCCCACACATTTACATTTAGATTTATATCTCACACAGACAAGTGCACAAAGGTCCATATTAAACCCAGTGCACTTCTTAAAGTAATGTGTGCACGTGAATACATAGACATAAATAAAGACGCATGCATTGCCCTGTCCACCACACACTCACATTAAGCACACTCATTTAATGGGCAGAGCTGCTTGGTAAAGTGCACCATTAGGAGAGATGAGAGCCCAAGCATAACAAAGCTCTGATGCAATATTCATGCCAGCTCATTCTGGGCTAATGCTGTTTTCCTCCCATTCCCAAGCAATGGATTCACACATAACATGTCTCCATAAGACTCTTAAAGTCAACCAAGAGAAGGTTTTTTTCAAGCTCTCAATCACTTTATTCAACACAGAGTAATTAGGAGTTTGTTATACCTATAGACCTGAGCACAGAAGTCTGGGAGAGGGAGAGACTGTTCAAGTCTGTACAGTGTCCACATAACTTAATGGAATGACATAAAGGGCCCTTATTACGCTATTTTCTGATCTATGTTATAATGTTGTTTCCTTGTCAAAAAACAGTTGTGTTTTATTTCATTCACTCACTCATGTTTAACACAAAAACCCTGCATATCAAGAAGAAAACACTCTGTTCCACCTTGTGATGTCATGTGATAATACAGGAAGTGCTTAACAGTGTTTTTAAACCGTATACACCTTCACTATAGGAACATTTGGATAATTTCAGGCCCTGGAATTTCCAATCTGAACTAACCAAACGGTAAAAGGTAGCTGTTAACTTGAAAACTACTGCTTCATGAAATCACAGGTGGAACACAGCCCTTTGAGATTTGGAAATGTGGACTAATAATGCAGCATTACTTATACATTTGTGAATGAAACAAAGCACGACAGGTATGTTTTTGATGAGGTAACAGTATTATAACATGGCTTAAAGTTGTATTCAAAACAAGCAGAACTGAGACAATGCATTTACTATTGAAAACTCATCAACCACATCCAGTAACAGCTGACAACAAATTGTATTTAGTCAAGGAAATATTTGAGGATTGTTTCATAGTTTCATAGTTTTTAACACAAAAAGTGCAAGAGCAACCAAACATTTCTGACATTTAAAATGTCTTATTAATCCAGTGTATAAAAAATGAAAGAAAGGAAAGTAACAGCTTTATACAGCTTTATAGCAGAGAAAGCTATAAAAGATTATTTGAATATTTGATTATAAGTCAAAGTCTTTTGAAATCACAATAACCTCATCTCTGCCTGAAGCAAAGACTGTCAAATAAATCTAAGCTCTCATCTAAGTGTCATCCAAGTGTCAGGTTTCAAAAAGGCTTTTAAGTGTACAGTATAACAGGTTGGACCCACTGATGTACATACCCATTTTGAACAAAAATATGTGCTAGTAAAATGCTGGCACGTACAATCAAGAATCGAGGTCATAGCTAGTTCATACATAATTATTTTGTTTTGTAAATGCAAACTTGACAGAAAAGCAGGTAAAGATGAAGGGCGTGACAATAGGCTCCATAGCCACACCTGATCTGACTGCAGCCCAGGCACAAAGAAAACAAAACTAAAAACAAAGCCCTTAGTGGCACACATTTACAGCTAATAAAGTACTCTAGAATATTTGTGTTTTCATCGGCTGTGCAATAAATTAATCTACGAAAATCTTGGATATCCTCATCTGAGCTTCCATCCAGATATAAATAATTCACCTGAGCATGGCTACTCCATTATGTGCCCGGGCAGTCACTTAGAGCGGACCTCCTTCTCAGCTCAATGGGTTGAGAAAGCCCACTTCTCATACAAAAATACAGTATTGCTACTTCAAAAATCCACATCCAAAACACAAAATGTAAAAAAAAAAAAATCAAATCAAATCAACTGCGGCACGGTGCACTCACGCTTCACAGCAAGAAGGTTGCAAGTTCCCAACCCGGCCCAGTTCGTTCTGTGCGTAGTATACAAGCTGAGCTCACAATCTGGAGATGTGTCCCTGAGCACTGTAAGTAGTTCACTGCTCCTTACAGGTTAATAAAGAATACCTTAAATAACACTGACTTATACTTATTACTGCCGTTAACACTTTCACACAGCAAAACACTCCAACAATAAAGTGATGGCAGACTTAAAGGTACACTGTGCAACTTTTATGGTGCGGGACTAGTGATGTTATTGCTTTGCCTAGAATGTTACACAGTATTTTTATTTAGTTAGTTAGTTTTCAGTGGGACAGTGTACATTAAAAAGCAGTACAATAATGAAAAAGTACCTGAATTAAACAAAAGGCTAGTTTTGATTGACCGTTCCCCTGCCAGGTGGTAACAGGCTCCCTAAAATTAAACTATCAGAACCACATGCTTTGACAAAACTTTACAAAGACGAGTGGATCCAGAGCTCTATTCTGTCCAGTTTCACAGGCGGATAAACCAATCAGAGAGACTCCTGGAAATGTACCTTGAACATGAACTCTTACAGAGAGTGAAAAAAAGGACAATTAACTACTCTCTTTTGCATTTAAACTTTGGAGCTGCATTAACATCACTAGATTTAGTATGAAAGTATTTCACACAAATTGACAACCTGAAACAGAACAGATGTGTGCTCCTATAAACAGTGCAGTCATTAATTTAGAATCCCATTACCAGACTTATTTGTAATATGGAGATTTTATTTGCCTCACAAAACCTCTTCTGTCCTCTGTCACTGACCTATCGGTATCATCTAGCTCCCACACCTAAATCACACTATTGACTTTCTCAGCTTTAAATGTGTGTACTTTATCGCCATGTCTTATCTTCTGTTTGTTTTACATGTTAACCACACTGTGTACAGGAACAGGGGTGAGGTAACTAGCTCTCCTGTATAAGACATGGATGATGGCAGTTTTACAGCCAATGATTGGACTGAAACTATCAATTATAGCACCTAGCACATAAAACCAGACACTATCAAACTGCTTCTCATAAATGTTATATATATTTGTTTTTGGTCATTGTGTAACTTGAGTATAATGATTTTTGTAATGGGATGACATCAGGTTTGGCCAAAGCTGTCTTATTGATTCTCTAACAAAGTCGCACTTCATTTTGAGAAAACTTAGGTTGAAAACATATAGCCCTGAAGTTAGTGATTAACTTTCCTGTAAAAACAGCATGCCAGGAGTTCCAATAGTGCTGCTGCCAGTGTGATCCATTACACAGGGCTCTCATTATGGACTCCTTGGGTTTTTCAACAGCTTGAACAGTCTGTGGTGAGCTCTGATGTCCTATAGCGCACAGAGGTTTGACTGCAGCTGCCAGGTGGAGGAGGAGGCACTGGCATTTGGCTACATTTCTGGAACGGCTACAAGGGCGGAATTCAGAAAAATACTCAGTGTACTTTAAAGGGCCTATATTCTGATCTATTTTCTGATCTCTGTTATAATGTTGTTTCCTCATCAAAACCCGGAGTTGTGTTTTGTCTCATTCACACATGTTTAACACACAAACCCTGCATGTTTAGGCTGAGTTCTTCTCTCAAATGGAAAACAAACTGTTCGACTTTGTCATGTGGTAATACAGGAAGTGCTCCACTGTGTTTTTAAACTCCATACACCGTCACAAGAATCATTTGGATAATTTCAGCCCCGCAATTGCCAATCTCTTCTGAACAAAAGGTAAAAGGAGCTGTTAACTTGAAAACTACTTCTCCATGACATCACAAGGTGGAACAGAGCATTTTGAGCTTTAGAGTAGACAGGCTCAAAACATTAAAACAAAGATGTTCATTTTGACTTCTTATGTACTTTAACTTCTTGGGTTCTTTTCTAAAGACAATACAGTAACGTGTATTTACCTTGTTTGTTTGTTTACAGGAAGTAACAAGAGCTGATATACGACACGTCACCACCAACACTGGTGACAGTTCTGAAGATGCAGCAGCAGCAGCCGAAACATCAACAAGGTAAATACACGTTACTGTATTGTCTTTAGAAAAGAACCCAAGAAGTTAGACTCAAAACATGTGCGAATGAAACAAACACTCTGGGTATGTTTTTGATGTGGTAACAGGATTATAATATGGCTAAAAGCTCACAAGATTCAGTTTTATGCAATATAGGCCCTTTAAGTGTACTTGTTTTTGCTTTTTTCTCATGTTTGGCGCTAGAATAAAGACTGGGTATTTTAACCAATTTTTTACTTTAAAAAAATGAATTAAAGTTGAAATAAGTGTTAAGCTACTGTGTTAACAGTGATAACTTTGAGAAATCTTGAAAAAACAAAGCAGAGAGTGACACCCATGTATATACAGGATTCAAGGAAATCTGGAGCCTCTGTCCACTGCACTACTTCATGAAACATGTATGTAATCAGCAGGGTCAAAGCAGCTCCGCCAGTTTCTGCCAGACTCATCCATCAAGAGGAAACTGGATCTACACAGTCCGCCATTCGGAGTCAGCCCGGACCAGCCAACAACACAGCAGGGCTAACAGCACAGAGCAGCAATCTGATACTCAGCAACAGATTCTTGACTATTTCCAGTAGTTTACAATTGTTTCTCTCTTATCTAAAGGTCCAATATTACACAAAATTGACTTATAATGCTTATCTCATCAAAAACATATCTAAAGTTGTGTTTTGTTTCATTCACACATGCATTATTAATCTGTCTACATCCGCAAAGCTCAAAATGCTCTGTTCCACCTTGTGGTGAAGCGGTAGTTTTCAAGTTAACAGCTACCTTTTACTTTTTGTTTAGCAGAAATTGCCAATTCCAGGGCTGAAATCATCCAGATCCATCTAGTGAAGGTGTATGGAGCTTAAACACAGTGGAGCACTTCCTGTATGATCACATGACATCACAGGGTGGAACAGAAGTGTTTCCTGTTTGAGAGAAGAACTCAGCGTAAATATGCAGGGTTTGTGTTAAACATGCCTGAAAGAAACAAAACTACAGCAGTGTTTCCCGCAGCGCTTTATAGTTAGTCAGAAAATAGAGTTATATGGGCCTTTTAAGAATCCATCAAAAGACATTACCAGCTCTTATGAGGAGATGACTGGAATTTTATTGTTATCACATGTGTAAAGTTTTGAATGTCCAGTCCAGACCTGTTTTATCATTTAATTTCCCTTTTCCACAGCAGTTTTCTATCTGCTGGTAGAAACTATAGAACAGCATTGTATAAAAAGGTTAGACATTTTTGGTTGTTTTGTGCCAACGAGGGGTGGTAAATAATAGTACTACATCACTGACCCACCTAAAGTAACAATGATACCCAATCCAGTATATTTTTGCAGATCACAATCAATATCAGATCAGAGTTTAGTATTAGTAGTGTTCAAAAATATTGAAATATCACTATATCGTGATACTAAATTTGGTGATACAGTATTTACATATTGGTAGTATTTTTTGGTATCTTACCTACCACATAGTTTTGTTGCTTTTTTAGTGTAAGGAAACTTGTTTATGCAATATATAGTCACTGTTCTGATGATTAAAATATATGTATTTCATATTAACCACAAGTAGTGGTTTAACGAAGAAATATTGTTGCTAAAATGTTTTTGGTTCTTAAAAAACAACAACATATCACAGAGTATCATGTGCAATATACTGTATTATGAATTATCGCATGTATCGTCATATCGTGATAATATCGTATCATGAGCCATGTATCCTGAATCGTACTGAATTATGAGGGACCTGTGATTCCCAGCCCTATTTAGTATCAGCCCTTATTGCTTTTATGGTGATAATTTAAGAGGGTCTCAATTTAATAGTGTAACTTGCTTACAAATACAAGAGATATCCAACTTTTTTATGATGATGTACATTTGAGTCAGAAGTCCTTTGGGCAGCACAGTTCCTATAAAGCCTTTGGTGGATAAACAATCAGCCATTTTCCGCATCTTTGCTCTTTTTAATTAAACAATCCTATTCTTCAATTCAATTACACTATTTCCTCATAGTCACTCTCTCAGTGACAGCTTTATTCTCTATTTTGCTGCCGCCACATCATAAATTTGGGCTGTGTTCGGTTAATGTTTATTCTCCTCATCCGAGCGCCCTGTGACAAAACCAATAAAATGTAGATTTACAACACTCTGAAAGCCTCATCGGGGCTTATCACAAAATTCCAGCACATCTTTCCCAGTACGAAGCGACCCGTTTTATGCATTGACGCTCTTTGCTTTGCTCACTTGGCTAAGGTGATACATTTCAATACACCAGCTAATCCTCTTTTCCCCCATCCCCACCGCCAACCACCTTAAATCAGCCACAACACCAAGATTGGAGAAGAGCTGCTGTATCCAATGCCCCTGACTGACCCTCTTTAAATAGGATGTCTGGATGTGTTATGGGGGCTATTGTTTCCTATAAACATCTAGCACTGGGGCAATAACAATCGCATCAGGCCAAATGAAGTTATCTGAGAATGGAATTAAACTCGGTGTGACCCCGCTGTCTGCTCGGCTCACAGGCCCTCCATTAATAATGACTAATCTAATCAAGGAGCTAAGATGGATGGATGGGAGACCTGCGAATCCTCGATATCCTCGATATCCTCTCACGGCTTGTTGGAGTTTTGAGACTACACTGAAAAAGAACAGTACTTTTTTATATAAAGGTCAAGGAAAAAGTGCATTAGTGCTAAAATTATAGAGGACCCATTATGTAAGAAAATTCCTTTGAAGGTGATTGATTCATGCTTTATCATTATTTTCCTGTCTTCAAGATGCTATTGCTCTGAAAATGCCCGTTTTCCCCTGCCCCCATACACTGCTGTTTAACTTCATTCTCAGATTTATTTTCTCATACAGCGATTCACATACAGGATTCAGCAGTGTCACATAGTCACTTAGAGGCAGTTTTTATATTAACAAACATACTGATCCGGGCTATTAGCCGATTATGCAGGGTTTTTGTATTAAACATCTGTGAATGAAACAAAACACAACTCCAAGTGTTTGTGATGAGGAAACAATATTATCACATAGATCAGAAAATAGCGTAATATGGGCCCTTTAAGGTTTCAATAACATATTACTTAAGTTTTGTCATTTGTCTAATAATAGTACTGTTAAGGCCTGTGGCCATACCGGCTTGTCAAAGCCTGATCACGTCAGATCTCAGAATCTAAGCAAGGCTGGGCCTGGTTAGGACTTGGATGGGAGACCACTGGGAAAATCAGGTGCCACAGTGGGGCACCAGTCACAAAAACTATCGTTGTGTCCTTAGGCAAGGCACTTCACCCATATTGCCTAGTATGAAAGTGGTGTGTGCATGAGTGTTGGTGGTCGGAGGGGCCGATGGCACAGATTGGCAGCCTCGCTTCCGTCAGTCTGCCCCAGGGCAGCTGTGGCTACAATAGTGGCTTACCCTCACTGAGTGTGGAGTGAATGAACAATGCTCTGTAAATCGTCTTTGAGTGTCCAGAAAAGCGCTATATGATAAATGGTCACATTTTTATAGAGCGCTTTTCCACCTTCAAGGAACCACTCACCCATTCACACACACATTCATACACTAGTGTTTGCAGACACTGGGGAGGTTAAGTGTCTTGCCCAAGGACACAGCGACAGCATTCATCTGTGGGAGCTGGAATCACACCGCCAGCCTGTGGGTCAGTGGATCTGACCACTCAACCAATGATGTTTATGTCGAGAGCGGGATTCGAATCGGATCAGTGGACAAACACTCTTACCAAATGAGCTACAGCCGCCCACTGAGCTACAGCCCCCTATATAATACTGATGCATTAAGACACTACATTTTGTAATCTCCAGCATCACATCAACTGAAACAAAATATCAATTTCTATGGAACTACAATTTTATTTAAGTTATAGACTAAGAAACAAACCATCAAATTGACCAATCAAAATCCTTCACAAGCGAAATGTATAAGCCTACTATCTATCAAAGTTGTCAGATAGTGGCAGATGGCAAAAACTGACAAGTGATAAAACTTTGTCTAGACTTCAGACTTCAGAGTTAGACTTGTGTGACTGAGGGACACTGTGCGCTGTGTAAATGTCTTTATTTGAAATATGGTAAAGACATTTTCTTTTGACTGATGATGGCATTCAAATTAAAACATCTGGTGATGTGAGAAGCTTCAAAGGAAGAAAACTAATGATCCCAATGCTGAAACAAAGACAAGGAAAAAGTTGAACACCATTATTAAAGTAAACAAGAAGACATTATTTATGTATTTTGGAATGAGGCAAAGGACAGACAAACAGGGGTGTTCAAGGGAAACTTTCAATGCAAAACTAAGAATACTCTATTCCCTATATGATTAAATGAATTGTATAATATTTTGGTACTCTGCATTAGTCTATTTTCACACAGTTGTATTGGAGGGTCATCACTCCTTCTTCCTGTTCTCTCCATCACCTCTTTTATCAGTCTCCACGGCCCTTCCAGATTTACAAGGCCCTATCTTTATATCACAGCTCTTCTGCTTTTATGAGATGTTGTTTCAAAGGTGAACTGTGGTAGACTTTCTGAACCAGCCTGTGGTGGGATCATCACCGTAATGAATAAATCAAACAAAGTATACTTAATACAAGAGGCTAATAAAAATGGCAATCAGTATTTTTGGTTGGGTTTTGCAGAGTGAATCGATATTTTTGTTGCCTTCACTTCCTACACAGCTCAAGAATTCATTATTAAGGTACAAAAAGCTGGATTTCCAAGCGTATGCTGAAAGACACAAGGTGGCTTAGAAAATAGAGGCCTATTTTCTTTGCTGTTCTAATGCTTACACAAATACCTTTTTCTTTTATTGAAACAATTGTCATTCAGAACACATCTAGTTGTGTCATTCTTTATTCTATTATGCCATGTAATGTTTCCTCTGAAGTGGGTTTTACCATCTGAAATGAAATGATCCTGGCTTGGTCGTGCAGTGCTGCAGTACAACATAAGCATGTCTGTATTGCTGATGAAGTCGTTGGACTGAGTCTATATCAGGGGCATGTATTGGTCATGACATAGAGAATCAGATAAGCGCACCAACAAGCTTACCTTGCTCTTCCTTTTTCTCCACTCAGCCGCTTCCTTCCCTCGGCCACTTCCCCTTTTTGACATAAACAACTCTCTAATTTACGACCAATAATATCCTGATTCAATCACCTGATTGATTTTGGACTTGTGTCCCACAAATAAATCTTGAGTCTTCCTTCTGTTATTGAGTTCCCATAGGATCTCTACACTCCCCTGGCCCAAACACACACACACATTCACACACACACATAAAGTCTAATGGTATTAGAAAATCAAAGTCGCTCATTTTGCCTCAGTATATCCGCAGGGCCTGGTAATAGATCTGGCCGTACTCATCCGGAGAGGGGTAGAGGAGCAGGAAGCCAGCGTAGGGGGACAAAAGGATAAGAGAAAAAGAGGTTAGAATGGAGTGCATGGAGCAGCATGAAGGCTCTTAATCAGAATGTGTGGGGCAGAACATTTTTATCAGGCCAGTATTGGGCTAAAATACACTGACAGAAATAGCCAAACACACTGGGGGTACAATTTTATGCTCCAAAACTAGTCTTTCATATGGTATGACTTAAAGAGGAGTATAATGGAGAGACATAGGCATCGACAAATGTGAGATTTCCCATTAAGACTAAAGTAAGATAAGGGAATAACAGTGTGTTCTTAAAGAGAGTGTTCACAGACAGCTGAGGTTATAGTTCTGAAGGTAGTGTGGATGAACTGTACAAAATGTGCCCTGTTTTGGACTGAAATATGATATGAATAAACATATGAATCCAAAGAAGTGCAGAATATAAACACTTGTAAACCAACCTTTTGTAGTATACTATTGTACTATCATCTTCATATGTGGATGATTTTTGCATATTTTTTTCCCAAATAACTTCCATTAAACAACTGCCCTTTTACATTAGGAAATAGATAAATAATCTTGTTTCAGAATAAACTCAACTAAATAATAGTCATTAACCTTCAGATGTCTTTGCATCTCTCATCATGGCCTTAATTGTTTGACCTTCATTTATGACAGATGAGCATTGCAAAGCTTGAAAAGTCAAAAAGATCAATTAACATCTAAATGGAGGTACCTAACATTAGACAGCTCATCCAGAGGAGCATACAGCCTGTACGGCCAATGCCATCCACACAGTGAACACTCTAATCACATCTGACTTTATGTCCCTGTATATGTTTGCCAATGCTCTTGCTGTGCACCTTGTGGCCTCTCCTCCCATTAATATAATTAAATTCCACTACAAACTTTCCCTCTGAAACAAATTAATTAAGAAGCTATTATTTAGCCATTGAGAGGTTAATGACTACCATTAGCAGCAAAGGCTACATCCACCATCATTAGCCAAACTTGGTTATTTGGTCCATTTTGGTTATTTACTGAACCGGAGATGGATGGCTGCTGATACTAGCCGTGACGCTAATTAGCTTTTAAAACATAACACACTCCATCACTGCTCGAGACTGCTACAGTGACTAGAGAACAATCCCATCATGCTTTGCTCCTGTCAGGGCATAGAGGACACTGAAATAATCGGGGATTTCTCGGGACACTGTGTGCTCATCACCTAAACAAAAATGCAAATAGGCAACATTATTTTTCTACATTTGTAATATGAAGGACAATTAATATTTTGATTATAATAACAATACAGCTAAGTGCTACATATATAATGTATAATGTTTGTAAAGTTTCTTCCCACGCCACATTTAAGAGTCAATAAAGTGCTTCTCCTGCTTTTATATGTTCTGGAGTGAATTGTTGTCCCTGCGTGATGATGTCATTGAGAGGTCAGAGGGGTCAGATGGCGGGCTCATCCCCATGATTGGCGGATCGTCAGCCACTGTCCAATCACAGTAATGGTTTCAAACGCTGCTGGGAGCTGATGAGTAATGCCATCTCCACCAAAGGGCCTTTACATGACATTGTGGGAATAACAGAAGTTATTGTCAAGCGTTTACACTACAGGCGATTTATGACTTGTCCATAAACATTTACTAGCTTTTTTTCTATTTATACACACTAAAAAGCATGATAGGCTGAGTGTGCCCTTGTGTCTGCTCTTTTATGATCTGGGAGAGCAAGTATGGCAGCACTGAGGAATCTTTGTGTCTACTGTATTGCATAGCTTTACATGAACTCATTCGAGATTTTGTTATTGTGGGTCTCTATCAACGCCCAGACTTAGACAAAGTTATATTGGGGTTGGGGCTATGTGTGAGAAAGGTTTAATACCACACTGTGAAACATTCCAGACAAAGCAATAACATTTCCACAGAGAAAAGCATATTATGGACCCTCCACCAGAAAAGTTACACAATGCACCTTTAACTAAGATATCATTTTTGCACATTTTTACAAAGTGATAACATGATACTTGTTAGGTTAAGATGGTGTAAGCGCTGAATAAATAAGAGGAGTGTATGAAATGTGAACACCAGTTTGACCCAGGACACAGATTTATGGGGACAGTACATGACATGGCAACAGCTCAGGAGCCCCCTCCCCTCTCCCCTTCCTCCTCATATCTCCATGTGGGCCCTTGATCCTTTCGCAGCTGTTCTCACCCCGGCTTACGTCTGCTGCACCTGCCCCGGGACCATCCCCACCAGCGCCTCTCACAGCCTTAAAGACATACAGCTGCTTTTCATCAGGGAAGTAGTGTCCATGAGCACATGAACCAGCAAACCAACAAGTCAACTGAATTAAAAGATTAAATATTTCTTTCTACTTTACAACACAAAGCACAGTTTCACTACTGACTTTTATGTAGCCTCATTCCTGTTTTACAAATTGACAATAGCAGTTATCTGGCGGCACACTTGACAAAAAGGAAGCAAAATATGACAATGAGAAGAGTTGCAGCTTTGTTTTCTTGGCTAACTAATGATTAATGGTAATTTGTTTTACAGCATGGTGGGACAAGGATCAAAGCAAACAAATGCACAAGATGTTGATGCTTGATGGATCAAATTAGCTTGAAATGTGGCTATGTTTATAGCTGAAATTTGTATCCTCTACAAATGCTAACTGCCTGCATAGCTAAAACTGTGAGATCTATGATTACAGGTTCATTTTTGTTGTGTCTACATAAATAGTGTATACTGACAAAGCAGTAAATATCATGGCTCTATAAAATAACTAGGATAGTGGGCATCCGTTGTTTTCAATTGGACTGCTCAAATGTGCACTGCATTCTGCTTAACTCTGCTTAATCTCCACATTTTGTGGCCCATGGAACAGACTCTTGCTCTCACTGCCTGACTGGTTATGACCAGCAGTCACAGCAGATGGGCTAGAAAGGATAAATAATGTAAAATATCCATACAAAGCTACAGATATGGATTGGATTTTTTCAGTAGCAATACAGCTAACAACAACAACAGCTAACAACACAAAAACACACAGAATTTAATTAATAGTCAAATTACTTTCATTACCATTGGTGCATTATATGTATGTAGCTAGATAGAAATGTTATTTATCCCAAAGGAAATTAAAATCTTTATATATGTGCATACACAAAATGACATCTTAATGTTAAGAAGCTCTTTCCTGCTCCTGATAATGATTACTTCACCGACTTGGTGAGAGCTCTGTGTCCTGTCTGGAGGATGTTGGCTTGGCGTTCTTGTGTGACTGTTTATATGTCTCAACACAGTGCTTGCCACTTTGGCCTTGAGGGCTGAAACTAGAACCTGCCGTTCACTGTTTACATGGGTACACTGCAATCACAGGAGCCAACTTCCCCAAGCCTCTGCTGCCTGCGACCGCACAGTGCGGCCCTCCAAACATAAACACTCTTGATTTAGGGACTGATACACACTCTTAATAGGTGCATGAACTGCATTTTACATTTGGCCTTTAGACATTTAGGCTGACAATCTTATTCAGAGTGACAGTTGTTTTGTATATAGTCTCATGATCAAACGAGACAAAGATACTATGATGTTTTATGCTCTTGCTTGATTACAAGCAGCTATGAATGCTAACAGGAAACTTAAAGCACTCAGTGGCTAAGATCTTCGCCAAGGCATTGATGCATTCTCAGAAAATCAACTCCCTTGACCTGGACTTGAACCAGCAATCCTTTGGTTAAGGGGTAAATGCTCTGCATAGACACCAAAACAATAGTCTGCTATTTCGCTTGCAAACTAGCAGACTAGTTTACTGAAAGGACACCCCATAAGCTTGATATAATTTATTGTACACTTGGTAATTACAATTAGAAGTTTCCTAAACTTGAAATTTGCTTATCTCTGGATGTCGCTCATTGGAAAGTACAAAACAACTCCTTCAAATGCGGATGACTGAACCGTTTGTTGTAGATTTACAACAGAAATTAATGGAAATTTTAGAGTAGACAGGGGTAAACCCACCGTCACAAAAGGGAGGACATTTTTGGTTCAAACTGTTATTTTCTTCCCAACTTTGGCAAAAGAGCAGGATGACATAAATCAAGTCAAGGGCCTCCTCCTCCTACAAGCCTGGAGCACTGAAACTCTAACCAGGCCGAGGTTACAAGAAGTTCAGAGCAAGATTTATTTTAATTGTTTCATTGTAATTTCTCAAACTTAAACAAAATGTCTCCTTTGTTGAGGTCAGCTGTTAAATTATAACACATTTGTAGTGAAGAATTCGAGGTGTCAGAGGTTTTGAGCTAAATTAATAATAGTAATATGGTGTTTAACTTCAAAAGGTTCATCTAAGGAGCAAGGCAGGAAATCACAAATTGTATGTGGGAGGTATCAAAATGTAAAAAGTACACAAAATATATGAAGATACAGATAGTTTTAACATTGTTTGGGAAATTATGACAAAAGGACTATTTAGGCTAAGAAATATATTACATTAATAAGTTTGTTGAGCATCTTTGTTATGTTTGAAACTAGGGCCTCCCAATGGGACTGTACACATTATAAGGAAAGGCCCTGTTTTTAATGATGTGAAGTGGCTGAATACAGTTAGGGTATCATATTATGAAGAATTCAAAAGGATTATATTGTCCATACTGATTGGACAGGTGCAACATGAAGTACACTGTAAAAATGACTCTTGCCTCTGAAGTGTGGGCCAGCTCCTGTCCTTGGTCACTGCCAGGGAACTCAGAGAACGGCTCTCACTCAAGAACACGAATACAAGCCGACGGAACAAGAAATAAACAGCACTGTGACTCTGACCATTCTTTCATCCCCAGCTGTGAACAAGTCTATATTAGATGTCTGCACACTGCACGCTGGAGTACAACCCACATGCATTGACTATATGACATTATAATAATTATTAAAAGATCAGCCTGCCATTTGTCTGACATTATGGGCCAGGTTTACAATAATCCATTATTAAACTCAAATGGTTAGCCTAATTTATCGGGTATAAGATTTGTGAATTCATGAATTATCAGATCTCTTTTGGTTATATGCCATAAAAGTATAATGAGGTGCTGGGGGGGGGGGGGGGGGGGGGGGGGGGGGGGTTAATAGTTTGAATCTGAACAAAATTCAATATTTTATTTGCAATTTATTTGAATTAACTTTGCTTGTAACTTGTAAATACATTTTGTCAGCACCCTCTTCCTGAGTTCATGATGCTATAATAAACAGTGACACTATAGTTCAGAGTATGCCACAAAGCCCAAAGTAAAACTTGCTAAAATGTCCATAAACTGTTTATTTGTGGTAAATCCCCCTGAGTCATCCCCCAGTGTATATCTCTCTGCTCCTGCTTAGGTCCTGTCTAAGTACTGAGCTCATGTAAGTCACACCAGCGTAGAGCCTTTTTATCACCTCCTACTCCCAAAATGCTGAGGCAGCCTGTGCTTAAACACAAGCCCTTCTGACTTAGCCAAGTTCATCTGAAATTACCACAACTTTTACACACTCACTCTGAATTAACTTTTTACTCAGTACTTTTTGTACTACAAATACTACATGCAACTATTACCTAAACCTGTGTGCAAACTATAATCGCTATGTCATGCACACACATTATATCAACCTCACATGGGCTAAATTGATTCAGTCTAATGAAGCAAAAGCTAGACTTCAAATTCTAATATGAAAATACCCAATGTGAAATTCACATTTTCCCTTGAAAGTGTAGCAAGCTTCAAACACACAAAACAATGGGAAATTTCCGCATGCCATGACATTTTATAGATTTATGCAATCATTTCTAAATGGATAAATCCAGGCCTAGTTAGGAAAAGCAGCTAAACTCCAACACCATCAGTGTTATGCCTATAGCCCGATGACCCAAGTATTACATTTTGCTGTGCATATTGTCATTGTGGCCTTTAACCATGTCTGAAATACACGCAGTATAAAGTTTTCACTCAGATTCCAGCTGTCAGTGTGTTGCCTTTGCTTCAGTGTGTGTGTGTGTGTGTGTGTGTGTGTGTGTGTGTGCGTGCGTGCGTGCGTGCGTGTGTGTGTGTGTGTGTGTGTGTGTGTGTAGGGGGGGAGGGGAGGAGGGCATCTGATTCCTCCCATAATATGCCCCTGGCATGGTGGGACAGGGTGCCAGACACACTGACCCTGTCCACAGCTACTGGCCCTTGTTTACCCCTGTAAAGAACAAGATCCAGGACACAGATATTTCTCACTGTCTTGATTTCGTTCAACTTGATACAATGCCATACTAGTAGCGATCTTATACCACCAGTGGCAGTGCCTCCTACACAGTTTAGCACAGGATACAATAACTGTTAATGGCGTTTGCAATCTAAAAAGGGTGATGCAGACAGCCCCCAATTAGCTTAGAAAGCACGTAACTGAAAATAATTATACACTGATAATATACAGGGTCATTTACAACTCTCAGCCTTTTCTACCCAGTTAGCAAAGTCTGTGCTACTGTTTAGAAGTAAGGTGTGCTGGAAAAGCCAAAAATCTCAGACCAAGAATATTTACACCTACTTGAGCAGTTGAAAAGTAAAATGTTTTGAAAGATTACTGAGGAAAACTATAGTGCATATAATGGCTTTTGCCTCATTTATACGACATGCTTATGCTACAAGAAAATGATTTGTGTGAAGAACTTAAACAGAACATACAGGTTCATTCTTACCAACAGCCTCACGAAACACCATTCCTAGTAAACTAATATTAGCTCATCCATGCAGATGCATGCGGTCTTTGTTTCTTCTGCTAGTAGGTAACAGGGTTATCCATATTTGATATTGGATTACTAAGATTCTAAATTTAGCCTGGCAACTTATCAAATCAAATAAAAGAAAGATGCACAATCAGAGTTTAGGGCTGCTCCGATCCATTATTCAATAAGAAAGCCCCAACATAATCTAAAGTGTATCCATGGAAATGAGATCAGTCTTATTTGCCTCTTGTGCGGCTGCCTAATGTGCATGTGTGTGAATAAATATGACATAATTTTATTGTTCTGCTTGACTCTGCCCAATTTGTGCTCATAAAATGAAATGAAGATTGCCTTTGTGCTTTAATGTTTGAATCTGTAATAGATTCTCAGCAGGGACTGCATCCATTTGAGTGCACTAATCGAAGCCTTCATATTCATTTTAACCAGATACAGCAAGAGGGCCAGTGTACGAAGCGAATACTCAAAAAGGAGACACATTTCACCAGAGTTTTCTAACATTAAAATCTATGAAGACACATGATGTGTTCTGTAGGCAGAGCAGAGTACCGCTTCGTCTCTCTGTGGTGGCTGATAATACTGGAGCTGGTCTGGATCTTATGGGCATGCTTGGACTACTGTACATTCAGATATTGCATAGTAAACCTTTGAAAGTAAAGGTCAGGGGTACATTAGGATGCTTTTGCACTAAAGAAAGTTTTAAAGAAATTAGCTAGCATAAGTAATACTAAGACACTGATAGATTTAATGTTTTTTTTATGTTTTTGTTTATGGTAAAAGCTTTTGCAATACCATGGCAACACTGAAATTATTTTAATATTGTTGGCTTAGCAAAATGTATATCCTCATGAGTCAATACACACATAGACAAAAACACATGGGTTTGATACATGGTTAAATGATCTATGCACTTGGTCACAAAAATAAAAAACAACTAGCTTTAATTAACCTAAGCAAGACAGCAGAAAATACCATTTTACAATTTTTTTTGAGACAGTATGCCCCTACATCTGTTGGTCATTCTACAAAATATTTTGTAGCAATTTCTTTAAATATTCAAACAATTGCTGCAAATGGCAAAGTTTTACATCCCTACAGTAATCTGTTCTCCATTCAAAAGGACATATGGCCATGAACCATTTGCTTCATATGGGCCTTTAATGTTTAACTGTGTACGTGGCGCTGTGCTAGGAAGACTGCTGATCACCCATCAGTATCAGCAGCCAGTCCTTGTTTGAAACATTGATTTATGATGTCCAGTGAGGGACACTGTGTGAAACCATAGCACATTGTCAGTAAGGGTAGAGCCTCAAAGGCTGTGTTTGCAGTGTAATCATACCAGAGCTAATCCTACTTGTTGGTTAAAAATAGCAGAGTCAGGTTTCCAGGTCTGCTCAGTCTGCTCTTAGGCCATGATGACAAGGACAGACCTGTGAGGTTTGGACTGCTGTTCATAAAGGCCATTTGGACGGACTAACACCAAATGCACTGTTTTGCTTTTGTAGCTTTGAATGCTTTTTATCACGATGTAAATAGGTATTATATTATATTACACATGAGAAAAAATAAAGTAGTATAATTAATTTGTTAATACTCTATGGCACTGAATACTGTCTTTGCAAATTTGCTTCTTCCTATGCATTGCACTTAACATGTGCCTTGGAAATTAAAGGCTTTAACAGTATTACTTTATGGTCTCTTACTGCCCTCTAGAGTGGGGATCTGCTGTTGTTAACCATAGACCTGTTAGATGCATATACAGCTCAAGCATTCCTTTCCCAGTATTTACTTGCAGAAAATTGTCAAGCTACTTACAAATAACCCAATTGAGGTACCACTAAAGTGGTGACTCATTTTGATTTTAGAAGGGGAATTAAAAGTACTTATAAGATTGAGGGGGTCCTTGGGTGACTTGTTAAAATCTCCATATAGATCCTTGAAGCTCATCAGAACATGACGCTGCCTGTGTCTCCATCTTTTGCATAGCTTTGTGCTGATGTCTTGTGCGGGCGGCGTGCACTGAGCTGCTGTGATCCGGTTAGTGTCCCCCCAGGTACGCCTCTGTCAGCTCCCAGACAGATAAAGCAATATGAAGAATAACAAAGCCCGGACATATCCCAGGGCTCCTCCTCCTCCTCCAGGCAAATGGGCAGTTTGGCATTGCACAAGACCTGTCAGATCCTGAAGGGCTTAAAGAAGGAAATAACCTGAAGAAATGAAGGTATGATCCAGGACACAAAACAGACGTTCAGACCCACAACCCCTCACCAGAACTATGCACTATGTGGTGAACTGTGACGACCTCTAGTCACTCAAATGTTGATCATTTTAAATCTACATAAAACAGGGGCTAGACAGTAATCATCTAAACATTACTCATATAATCCAAATAGCTTTAAAACTGTATTTTATATAGCAAAATACATATGAAATGAAGTAACAAAACCACTATAGGTCACTACATGTCACCTGTGTAGTAATTGTTAATGTTGCACTATATGTTTTCTGGCGAAGAGTGCACCATCTCTTTGTCTTCATGGAATGTTCCATAGTGCGGCATTAAACATATACAAATTACTAGTCAGATCTGTGGAGAAGCAAGCCCACTCACAAGAATGCATCCTTTTAGCAATACAAACATCAAATTTTAAAAAAGCAAAATGGACATGTTTAGTGCCATACTATGCAACATTACTGCAGAGAAATAACTTTTCTATGGACACAAGCAGCAGCATCCCACCATAAAAGTTACATAGTGCACCTTTAAATGGTGAAATAGAAAATGCGTTTTTCATGTACCATAATATATTTAGATTTGTAACATTTCTGCCATTTTAATTATTGCATTTACTAGTATATGTACTATATGTATCCAAATATCATCCACACAGTATGGGTGAAGTGCACAGTAGTAGTAGCCTGTGTGATAAAGATTGAACTGCTAATTTTGGAGACTCTTTTAGAAATGAATACTTTGACAACTGCAACATCAGATCAAGGGCTAGACTCAAAAAATGCATATTAGGATTCCTAACTTTAGTATATGATCTTATTGCAACTGGGACATAGATGCAGCACTGGCCTGCTTTTACTTCTCATTTGGCGGTAGTATTTTGGCCCGGCTGCTGAGTGTCCATCCACATCGGGCGCGGTGTCGGACGCCTCTGGGGTCCTTGGGCCATCTGTTGGAGGTCCTGCTTTAGCAGCGGGAGATGTGTGGCCGTTTTCTGCTTAATTAGGTCCAGTAAACAGGCACTCATCAAAAAGCAGCTGCTAACGTGCCCATTAACACACATACACACTGATATATATAACAGCAGCAGACAGGGACACTGGTAATGACTGTACCAATTATAAGGACTTTTTAAACTTTCTACCTTGACCGGCTGACATGAAAAACTCCCATGTGGCTACTGTTATGAATGAGGGGCACAAGTGGTGGTCAGCCATTACATGAGGGCCTATGGGCATTCCTGAGTCGCTGTACAGTGGTTTATGTGTGTGGGTGTGTGTGTGTGTGTGTGTGTGCACAGCTACTTGCCACATTATCACCTCAGATGAAGCACAAGGAGAATATGGGAACACAAATGTTTAACAGCACACTTCTGGTTCAGAGTGGATCGAAAAAACACAACAAACCAGCAGGAGAGCAATGAGCGGGTTTCCTTGTTTGCGAATTCACACACAACAAAGTAGTAAAACTGAAGGGAAATAAACTTAACCACACATGGATGTTTGCCAAATTTCCATAGGGCATTAGCAAACCAACTGGTGCAGCCTCATTAAAGAGCAGAGAAACCTATAACCATTAAAAGGCCATTAGGCAGCATGTAATTTTGTGGAACTAAACGGCGGAGAGTAATCAAAAGCACATGAAGCCCAGCTGGCCGACTGGGCAAACTGTTTCGATTAGGGACGAATCCATCATAGACAATGGCAGCTTTTTGGGGGGTCAATTTAGCTCTGTCACTTCCACTTTTAGCTCCTCCACTGCCTGCGCATGCATGATTCGGCATCATTATTATAGTCACATCTGGAGGCAGGGAGATTTTGTCGTACACCTGTCTGAGGAGAAAAAAACTCAAAAGAGGGTGGAATGTGACATTTGTTAAAATATCCAGTGGTGGTAGTAATATTCTAACTATCTGATCTAAGCTAAACAATACAATGGCTATATAATGCTTAAATGCACTGAGTAATCAATCAAAGTTGTACTAACAGTCAGGTTCAAGTTTAAAGAGCTGCATTTCTAACAAAACAAAAGCACCCATGCACCACAGCTCCGTCCTTTTCTCTAGGGCACTCCCCGTAGCTGTGAGAGTTCATTTATTATCAGTAAAATGTCATTAGACTAGTTAAAGTAGACACAAGTCACACTGTAACATAAGGTCCAATGGCAGAACTCTCTGAACAGCTTTTCCAATCACAATAACTTGATTATTTCAGCAATATTGGCACATTTGAAAGTTTTTACGTTGCACTTCCGACCAAATTAACTTGATTTCATTGTTTTTTACAAAGGCACTGACATATAGCCAGATTTTTCATTTCGAAAAATCACTATTCTGCAAACTATTCTCCCCATTTGTACAGCATGCCTTTGCTAGGCTTGTTTGAGCAACATGCATAACTAGGGCTAGGCAATATGGCAAAAAAAAAATATTACAATTATCTGGCAAAGAACACGCTTTAGACCTCTCGATTAAAAAGTTAAAGTTAAGTTAAATTATTAAGTCTGTCTACATCTCCAAAGCTCAAAATGCTCTGTTCCACCTTATGATGTCATGAAGCAGTGGTTTTCAAGTTAACAGCTAACTTTTATCTTTAGTATAGTAGAGATTGGAAATTCCATGTCTGAAATTATCCAAATGATTCTAGTAAAGATATACAGAGTTTAAAAACACTGCGGAGCACTTCTTGTATTACCACATGACATCACAAGGTGGAACAGTGTGTTTTTAGTTTGTGAGAAGAACTCAGCCTAAATATGCAGGATTTGTGTGTTAAAGGAACAACATTATAACATAGATCAGAAAATAGCGTAATATGGGCCCTTTAAAAGATAAGATCTCAGCTCTATGTGGCAAGGCTATGCATTGCATTGAACTTTGAAGATCCATTTGAAAACATTTGAAGGCTCTGCACTAATGTTTGAACAAGAAAGGTAAAACATAGTGAAGTTTTATGGTTCTCCAAGGCCTCACTCTAGCTCACTCTCACTGCATCAGGAGGCTTTTTGTGACTGCAAGGCACAATCAGGTGATGAAATCCTATACTGATGAAAAGATCCCCATCGCTGCTTAACTAATTCCATGTTCCACAGGTAATAAATAGTGTGGAGTCAGGTGCAAACGGCTCCTCTGAGCTCATTAGGGCCTTGGTGCTCCACAGATTTTGGCACTTCACATACCCTCAGTGCATTTGATGTTGGGCAGAAACGTGGTGAGTGTTTTTAATTTCAACCCACAAATCAATCTGAATTCACAGGTGGAGGTGTGAATTTAACCAAGTTTTATTCATGATAGAGTTAAGAATATGGACAAGGGTGCCATTATTTTTTAGGAAAAGGACAAGGTTTTAAAATAGGGGTGGCAATGGTGCTTTAAATTGTACGGTAGGCCACTGGATTTCCATGTGATCACCGGTGTCTAAGGAAAAGACGATTAAATGTAAAACTGTGACAAAAATACTTTATTTTGCTTGAAGGTGCACTATGTAACTTTCTATTGGGCGTCTGCTACGCTGTGTTATTGTTTGGCCTAGAATGTTCCTCACTGTGGCATTAAATGTATCTGTTTTGAATCTAATCAATTACAGGCGCATTTATTGCTGATAAAGATGACTTGGAACACATGCATTCTTACTTTGTGTAGGGTCACCGCTTCACAGATCTGACGTGTAACCTGGCCTAGTTATTGGCCGCTTCACAGATTGTTTCCATGGAGATAGATATTTTTAATGTCATACTGTGGAACATTCTAGACATCTAAACCTAAATGCAGTAAATTCACAAATTTATTTTCTACAGACACTGTACTTTATTTTTGCCTATGCATCTATTTTTAATCATAGAAGGATATAGGATGTGATTATACTGATCTAAGCTTTGAAGTCAAACTGTCACTTCTAGTGGCTCCAGTGGAAACTTTAGCATTAGTTTTTATTTTGCTCCTGTGTACCTTAGTGAGGGTATTTGTACAGTGGAACAGTCTCCCTCTCCCCCGCCCACTCCTCTGTCTGTCTCTTGGCTGTGTCAGGCACTTAAGCCCCTGACTTGTCTGATTTACAAGGATGAAAAAGGGGAGTTAAGATGTTAGTCGATGAACTACAGCCACGCTTGGCTTTCAGAGCTCTCTTCACTTCTCCATGATTGTATTTTACCGCCGACCTGACATATCCAGCAGAGCATATAGCTATGGGTTTGACAGAAGAAGGGGTCTCCAGCCAAAAGAGAGGAGAGAGTCAGCAATTCACACTGCCTCATACAACAAGCAATCAAGGCTCATGCAACAAATACACAGCATCCAGATTTTTTGATTATTGCAAATAAGATGATTACACGCCAGTATTTTTGTGCATATCCCACACGGAGGGAATTACGTCTAAAGAGTCATCAAATATGAACTTACAAAAAACAAATGTATATCCTATCTCCATGGAGACAAGCAAATGACGTCACTAGGCCAAGTTAGAGGTCGGACTTATAGAGAGGCAAGTCTGCTCACTGCATATTTGTCAGTATTTGTAAGTTTGTTTGTTTTTTCAGTAATATACTAGTAAACACCTGTAATTGAATACATGTAAAAATACATATATTTAATGCTACTGTGGAGACAGAAAAGTTGTGAACCAGAAAAGTAACTTTAATTACGAAACATTTTTACCTTATTTTGAAATTTGGTAGACTACTGACATACCACAAAGAAAAAGGAGACACTCCCCACTGAGTGTCCCAGCCTCTGTCCTCTAGTCCTCCCTCTTCCCTCTGTCTCTCTGTCTTACCACAGATTTATTCCATCTCTTTAGCTCACCTTGTGATGTCTGGGAGTCTGAAAGGCCCCACTATGCGGCACACTCACACTCACTACATCATTTTTGAGCTAGGAACACAGTAACCCAATATGTGGAGTTTCCCCTTCGGTTTGTTGGATTTCCCATAGCCACCCTAAGGTCTAGCCTTGGCTCCAGCTTCATGATTCAACCCAAGACAGGAAAGACTGAGGCTAGACGTGCAATCCATTACTTTACAGTGGAGGAGGGAGAGAGAGGAGGTGGACTCTGGTTTGGAGTGAGAGGACTAGTGCAAGAGGATTTGATAGGTTTTCAGCTGATAAGTCTTCATTTAAGCTTTGAGAAAAAAAAATATCACTGTAGGAGATAGAGTAAATAGGTGTACTCTCGTAAATTAGACCTCAGTGCATCAAGAATGTAATGGCCCCTTTGAATGTGTTATAACTGACTATGTGAGAGTCAAACAATTAATGACGAGATTAAAAAAAAACCAAAAAACATTAAAGGTTATATATTCATTATACAATAATAGAATGCAGCCAGTGGGGTTTTAAAGTTTAGAGATTTTGGCAATGTTTTACTGATATGTGGTTACTAATAACACAGGTGTAACTTTAAATATTATGCTGCTTACAGACAGAATTGGTCCTATCTTATAATACATGCAATCCTTTACAAAATTCCATATAGATGAGTACAAAAAACAATTTTCTTTGGTCTATTACTGACCTTTGCTGAATGTTAATTTAGTGCCTTCTATATCACCAAGTCAACACCCCTGTAGCGATGTGTTGCCTAACTGTCCTGAGATGACCACAGTCAATCTCAAGCCCACTCTCAAAGACACATTCTGACAACTTCAGACACGTCTCCTGTGCTCCAGAAGCCCCCCGTTGTGCTGTGACTTGTCAGCTTTTATTTATATCTGTGGAAGGAGAGGTGGAGAAAGCTGAGATGATGAGGGGTAAAGATATGCACCCAACACATACTGGGACAGCAGAGCCCAGAGACACTGCTGCACCTGCTGCGGCCACTGCACGCAAGGCTCATCTCCACAAACACCTCATATATATGAGCTGCCCCTCACTCTGAAATACAGAAGGAAAGGACATGGGAAGGGTCTGGATTGGGTCACAATATACTAAATTTGCACTAGAGCTGGGAGATTCTGTTTACTCATATTGATCAAAGTTTGATTTGAAAATATGTTTTTGTTCTTGAAAAAAAATTACAGCATCAGTACCTGATTTTCAAACCATGAAATGAGGAAGTAGGTAGGCTTGTTACAATAACAAATTTTGAAGCATGATATATTGCTACAGTGATATACTGTGATAAACAATAATATTGAAACTACTTTATGCCACTGACACATTATATTAAGTGGCATGAGCTGGAACAAATAAATAGAAGAATGAAGCAATAATTAGCAACAGAAGTTAAATCTTATTCTTATTGTATAACAAAAAAAAAAAATACCCCAAATCTTCCCATTTTACAAAGCACCAAAATGTATTGTTCCAGCTTTCATATGTAGAATGCTAAGTCAACATAGTAATTATCGTGACAGGTTTAGATGCAGGTATTTAAATCTATTTGTTCCGGCTTTCACAAACTCTTTGGCACATTTCTAGTATTCACATGCATGCGTTTTCGGGCACAGCATCAGCAATATTGATATAATTTAGCTGTAGACTGCTCCAATATAAGGCCTCAAGCCAGTAACCACAATCTGTCATTGATTTGATCTTGGTCAAAATGTGTACTCTAAATAATACTCACACACATTTGGAGTACACATTTGATAAACTGACCTAATAATGACAAAGCAAATTACTGTTCATTTCACATGGTTCTTTCTCAGTATTATGAACTTCGCACAACCAAATCTGATAGTACCACTGAAGCAAAATATAAATAAGCTTAAAATACATTACATTTAATCTCATTAACTTTGTAATGCGGTTAATTGTGAATTCCTTTCTCAAATTTTGCCTATTGCAGAAATACAGTCAATACCTTGTGCCAAAAAAGTTGATTAATCATAAGTCTAGACACAATTGCAGCCAAATATCTTAACTTTTACATGCATTAAAAAAACAAACAAAAAAAATACTTTTGGTCAAGGCCAAAACATTGTACAATCTACAATGCCACATCATATTTTCAGTGCTCTCTATCATTGAACAGCACCTACCACCTGCATAACATATACAAATCACTTGGACTGATAGGAATCTGTTTGGGTTTAGTTACACGCATAAAGCAGAGTTTTGGTATGTGGTCATTCTAGTATGTTCAGTGTGTGTTATGGGAAAAAGCCATTACCTGTCTGGAGATTAGAGCCAGTGGGTGGACGAATGGTGGACAATTTATTATTTTAAAATGTGGTTATTTTATGTATATTTTCCTCTCTTTGAAACCCAGTACAATTTAATCACCGAAAATGTGGAATAAAAACTAGAGAGAAGTCAAACAATAAACATAGAAGTTAGAATGCTAATATATTTTGAAAGAGGTATTTATTTAAAATGCAATGTTGGACGGGCTACACTTTATTTGAACAATCAAAAAGGACACGTTTTGCTGTTGCCTTTAAAGTAGAGCCATGTTCAAATAAATAGAGAATGCAGGCTGAGTTTTAAAATCACATACAGATGATTGGGCTGATGTTCACAGTCACACACTATGGGAGCAATGCGCTGTGTTGGAGAATATAAATGGACTTTTTAATTGTTTCTGACTCAGGACTGTGGGCTGGGTCTGCCTAAAGCCAATTAGGAAAGCAGAGGAAACAGTGAAGGATTGTCTGCGGAAAAGAGCTCTGACTTTGTGAGCGGCAGGCCTGTCTGTGCCTGTAAGCTTGTGTGTATGGAATATGTGTGTCTATGCGAGCTTGTAAATAGCGCTGCTCTCCAGACCGTGCACACATGAGTGCAAGTGTGGAGGAAGAAAATGTCATATAGCATATCTGATTACGTCTTACAGTGTTTTTGTACAGTACTGAGCTTTTTGCCTCCTTCCCTGACACAGAAAGCCCAGGCCACTGCTGGAGTATCTGGAGATTGAAATCAGAGCCAGAAGTCTGGTCAGACTTGGAAGACAAACAGAGGGAAACTGCAATGCAGAAAACCAGCTCTTTGGTTTTATGTGACTTATGTGGTGCTTGAATTTCACCCATTGTTTTGTATAGTCAAAACACTGTTTCAGGATGAAGAGAAACGTGGTCAGAGAATTTATAGAGCACTTGGCCAAATATGAAACTTATATACACTTTGTGAGGTCTGCATCCTGGTGCCATCTGTGTCAAGGCCAGGGTGAAGTCAGGAAACTGTCACACACACTGGTTCCCAGGCTGTGCTTGTTTCTGCCATTTTACATCACACTGGCTCTGATGGCAGACAGATAATTTCCTATTATGGTATAGAAAGTGTATTTTTCTTATTGTCACTCAGTTATGATAGGCCAATGCTGTGTTCTTTAAATTGTAGCCATTACATGAAATTTTACAAACTTCCCTTACTTCCCTCCATATGTCAGTGATGCAGAGACAATGGAGTTATAGGGCAAGTTTCTTTTTTAATTCAATATAAAATTCTATTCAATATATTAAGTGACCTAAGACAAGGTTAACTTTATTAGTGATTATGCTGTATTTTTAACATGTATATATATAATTTTATATTTATTATAGTTTTTAATATTGTTAGCCCTGTTTTATTGATTGATTAAATAAAAATTATTTTATTAAATAAAATAAGTTTTCTCTAAAGACAAAAAGGTATTTCTGAATCAGATGCCCTGGCTGCTTGAAACATACCCCTCTATTTCTTCATGCTTGAGTGCTAACATATCATAAAAAACATCTATAACCAAACAACAGTGGATCAAATGCAGATTCCAAACAAACAGACAACATCATAACTCCTATTGTAATTTCAGGCAAGCACAGAGCAAAACTAACAGGTCACTATTTATACTTCATATGTTTACAATGCGGTGCCATTATAAATAATGAGGTCCCTGAGGTTTGCATGCTGACAGTGCAGTGGTTGTTAGTAGCAGCAGGTAGTAAGCTCCCTTGTGGCAAATAGAAGGAGGAAAGTGCACTTATTTCACCACTGCTACTCAAAAAGCATTCGTATTCAGTATTGAAATTATGACTCTTAAATACATATGCAGGTGAGAAGCCATTTGCCTGAATATTGCTGCTTATGTTATGTTCATGCATGTATGCCTTGGGGTCTGCAGCCGTGTGCATGTGTCGCCCATATATTTAGTTGTGTTTGGGGTACTGAGAGGCTGGGAAAGGCGTAGGGGCACATGACCTGATTGGTAGGTGGGGTTGCCAGCTGGTGAGGGCTAGTGTTTCCTCTGGCATGAAAGAGCTCTCAGATCATCAACATACTGATAGAAACAGGACAGCCGTAAACCTAGGTACAGGCATTGGACTTGCACTCAATTTTATGGCAGTGTAATAAAATCAGACTGAGACTAGGTTATACAAGCAGTCGTTATTTGAATAATTCTACTTTATCCATGGATCCAGAATGAAGAAAACTTAGGACGGCTGCCATAGTGGTTAAGAGTTTAAAACAAAATATTATCCATTTTGAACGGGGAAAAGACCTCAAAATGTTGCACATAACAGGAAGTCTCTCAAATACGGAAAAACTGTATGCGTCCTAAAATATCTGACTGAAATTTAATTGTGTATTCATTCAATCCATAACATGCAAGAAGGTGTATTGTGGCCCATGTCCCACCTCCATTCTTCCACTTGACTTTTCCTGGGCGCTGTGTGCATCTGGCCGGGGGCATGCTCCAGTCTCACTCGGGGCGAGGCAGCTGTGCCTGGGGCTCTTTGGAGAGAAGCCTCTGCTCACTTCAGTCCTGCTGCTGCCGCTGAGATACACAAAACAGATTCAACCCAAGATTTAGGATTCAGAAGAGAACTGAAAGATGAAGACATCTGTATAGAGAATATAGTGTCCTTTTGAGTGTTCTTTAGTGTGATGTTAACTGGTTTTATGTGAAATCTGCACAAAATGCATCTACTGCCACACTATGTCTAATGGTATTATGGATTACTTGTCATTTCATTTGCTCTTTATGACTGTATTTGTATTTTGTAGAAAACAAAAAAAAACACACAAAAACTATATAAATAAATTACATTCTTGAGTTTCTTGGTCAATTCATGAAAGCTGACTGCAGAAAATTTGCTCAAAATCCTCCAGCATTTACGCTATCATTCTCCAGTGATTAAGAAAAAAAGGTAGATATACATAATAATGAACTTAACCATATTTTAAATAATTATGAACAGATTACTAATAAAGTCTAATTTAAACAGCAATTATGTAGCTCACTGTCAGGTTCTTAAACAAAATAGAAGTCCTAAAAACAACTAGGTCAACAGTATATTCTTGGACTTTGTAAAATAAAGGACACTAGTCTGGGACAGTTCATTGACAAGTGGAGAGGGGCAGAGTGGGATGTGAAATAATGAAGACAACATAAAGTGGCTGCGTGTGAGCGGATGCCTTCACATAATAAAAGAGATAAAGTGCATGCATTCAGCCCAGACAGCAGTGCTGTTGCTTTTATAGCTAAATGAAAAGTCCTCTTTTACACAGATTTATTGTTCTTACTTCCTTTTTCTGCACACTCGGTTGCAGTTTAATTTACAGTGGCACCAGTTGCTACGCATAAATAAAAACATAAAGCATAACAGCACATTGGACAATGAAACACAAGACATGATCTTTTGTACAATGTCATAGTATTTAGAGATTTCCCTCAGGCAGCAAGTCACTTGTTTTTACTTTGTTTCTAGAGGAAGAGAGGAACAGATAAAAGAGAGAGATATTTGTGGGTGTGTGGGCTAACATACTGTAAATGTCAATGCATTCATAGGACAAAGCTACACACCTTTTGGACATGATGGCAACACAGGACTTGATCACCAGATATCAAGCACTGTTATATGCTAATAAAAGGAGCATAAAATCAATAGAAAACATGATTATGTAGGCCATGTACAATTAGACAAAGGCCCTGGCCTCAGTGCATTATCAGGTGAGAGATCTGACACACACATAAAGGAGCACTGACCTTCAGATACTGGCCTCACTTCATCAGCCGCACCTTCAGAACGCTGCAGGGCACACACTGGACCAGCAAGACATATAGCAGCTCTACCAAAAACAATAATAAAAAGGGATTTTCTTTCTCTTTTTTATATTTTTAAAATATATGTATAATATAATATACTATGAAATATATATGTTTAGGATATTTTAGACCTATGTGGCAGAAATGAGGTAAAATGCACAAAATTAGGTAAGTTTACAATATTTAAAAAAAAAAAAAACCCTCTCATGTGCATTTGTGACAGGGAAGGATGTTATAATGTTATGAAATCTTTAAAGTCCAGTATCAGAGTTACAGATAGTAATGTATAAAATAGTAACAAAGGCAGTAGACAGTAAAGACACTGATATCTTAGTCAGTACCAGTTCATGTGAGCCCTGCAGGGAGCAGACAGTCTTTTGTGGCTTTGATATTGCTGCTGGGAGTAATTCAGTAAGACATACTGTAAGATGTGTGATTGACCTGCTGGAGATAAGCCAGTGCTGTGACATAAAACTGTACCACTGATTCAGAGTTCAGGAGAGAAAGCTTCATTATTCAATGGATAATATATTGTAATCATTTATAGGCCACACAAATCGCATCTTCAGCATTATTATGAAAGCCTAACTTACTATAGAACTAGAGAACACCTTCAAGTATAGAATAAAATCAACATGCTTAAGTCATATTTATAGAATGAACAACCAGCACTTTAGATTATGAACCTTTGAGGATAAAACCAGCACACACAATCCCACTGCCCTCTCAACCACATTTGCTCCATCACCTTCTTGTAACCCACTTTAAACACCTCCGCAGAGCCCTGACCTGCTTTCCCTGTTGTGCCACCTCCAGCTGAGCAGCGGTGCAGTCTTCTGTGGGTCTGTAAAAGAGAGAAGTCTGCCCACAGGGAGCTCTGGTCTGGCCCTCATGTGCACTCCACCTCCTCTGTGACCTTTACAGCAGCCGGCAGATATTAAACCGGCTCTCCTGCAGGATCAAAGACACCCTTACACCTGGACCTCACAACAACAGTACACAACACTACTACACATTTGTACAACTTGTAGTATTTTATCACAAGAGACAGACACATGGTATACAAAGGCAGCATATGCTTTCCCCATACACCTGTACAGTCACTCGAAAACCTCCAATTACAGTCCTGAGAGACAGAAGATGGGCGCGATAGAGGAGGAGAGGGAGGATAAGAGGATGAGAATGGGGCCTGGAGCAGAAAGCAGAGTTGGTTTTCAAGAAAAGAGTCATCCAAGCTGCCAGTCCGTGTCAGTTCTTTGAGAAAGTAATCCTCTCTCCTCTTCTCTCCGGGCAGATACAATGTCCTATGTCTACAGCGAGCAGTGGTGTGAATGGAGCCGGTGAACTGTCAGGGGATGTCATTTCACTTTTGATTTTTCTTTTTTTTTTTTTTTTACTTGGAAAGAGATACTGGCTATTTTAACATGCACAGCCAAAAGCTGATTATTATCTGATTTCTGGAGTGATCAGATTATTTAAATGTCAGTAAACAGTTACATCCAATTTATGTCCGAGAGTTTTGACAAGGAAAATTATCCAAAAAACTGCAAACTAATGTGGCAAAGGTAAAAATTAAAGAAGAGAAGGTTGAAGATTGAAAGAGTCATTTTAAAATTCATTGTACTTTGGCTTCCAAATACAACAGTCTAAAACAGGGGTGTCCAAACTTTTTTCATCAAGGGCCACATATCTAAACACAGACGAAGCAGAGGGCCGATCGAGGGCCACAGACTGGGGCTCAGTACAGTGAATAATTGAAATATTCATGTTTAACACGTTAGAATGAGCGATCAGTCCTTTATTCATGCGAAGATCCACAAAACCACACAATAAATATTAAATATTGTCTTATCAAGGTAGATTTTCATTGCAGCCAAAATTGCTCAAGGTAATTTGGGCCAATTCACCTGGAAGCCTGAGGGCCAAGAAAAATTTGTCTAAGGGCCGCATTTGGCCCACGGGCCATAGTTTGGACATGCCTGGTCTAAAAGGACACATGTCACCAGGTGTTTTTGATCATGCTTTTGTGCATGTAAACACACAACAAAAATCAGATCTAGCCATGTTAAATGTACCCAGTGATCAGACATACTATCAAAGTCAGATATAGTTGGATCTATAAATGAACAAAACGGTGGTCTCTTTAATACTTTCAGAGTGCAAATTAAAAATACACAGTTCTGGTTAAACTATATAACCATTGCGAGATATGGTCAGTTTCACATGATGATCAAATGATTGGATTTCTCGGTAAAAAAAAAAAGTTGCCATTGTTTTATCCACTATAAAACCAAAAGGTAAAGATTTAAAACATGACCTGCACTGACTTCAATCTAACAAAGGCAAATCAACAAATTAACGAAACTATGTAAGTAAAGGTAAGTACAATGATCCAACAATAACACATCCTTCCTGGTACTGGTTAAAACAAACCATTAACTACTTTTTTAAGTCTTGCAAAAAAAGCTGGGATTTATGCCTGTTAAGTCACCCCAAGTGCCAACAGAAGTTCACATGTAGTTTGTGTATGTGAGTCTTAAATATACACTCGTATCTGTACAGGTGTTACTGTGCACATGTGTGATCATGTAAAGCAGCTGTGATGGGGTCTGTCTCTGGGTGGTCTCACCCCCTCCTCCATAAATTATTACTACACTGCTGCTGCTGGCCTTGAAGTGGGTTCAGGATAGGGTAACATACTTGGGCAGAATACATTTCTGTCAGCCACCATAGTTTAGATTAAAAAAAAAAAAAAAAACATCTGGCAAATAGCTTTTGAATTCTTGTCTCTTATAAGAATTACTAAAACTGTAATTACTTCAAGTTGTGACTCGTCCCATAAGAACATTTGTCATGGCTGCAGGTCTGCTGACATATTGATTATTTATAATAATGGCTTTTTTTGTTTATACGCCTGAACATTTTACAACAAGAATTAAGTTTAATTAAACTTAATCATACCTTTTTGATTTAAAATTACAGATTATAAAAATAAAGAATCAATATTATTTTTTCAGGGTGGTGTGTTTTTTATTGAAAGCATTGATTTGTTTACAACTGTTGCTAGTAAACAGTAGCACTGTTGTTTTTTTTTGTTTGAGAACAATTGGTTTTGTTCAAAATACAGCAAATGGTTTAGTGAATTAGGACAATTAATCTGGTTTTATTAATACCATAATAATACCAATTATTAAAACGAATTATTGCTAAATACTATTTGTAATAATATCTTTACACAAATAAAAGCATTTCATGACTTACAGGGCTTTCGTAACGCATTAATGAAATAAAGTATTAAATCTCTGCCATTATGCATACTTGTTGACAGACTTCATAAACTTAAATCATGCTGAAAATGCAATAGTGTTGTCATATCTTTATGGTAATATTTATTTTAGCTTTTTACACTAACTTAAACAAACTGAACATGTTGGGAAAGGAATGTGGTTTGTCTGGAGATTGTAGGACCCTGTTAACACAACACTGGTGCACTTAACATAGCTGTTGATCAAGAGTAGAATACACGCTATGAGTTAACCCTTACATTCAGCCAAGGGAGGTACAATAGACACTCAGACTGCCACAACACAGTTAAAGTCAACAACTGGATGACCCCTTGTGACCCCTTGATAAAGTATTAAACATCATTCAACATCATTCAGTGCCAAGTCATGTCAAGTCTTGTAAAATGCCTCCATATGTGCATATAGTCAACAGATGAGCCAAAAAAGGTATGTACAATACAAATATAAAACAATACTCTTAACTGTAACTAATTGGAGAGTCACCAGCCCGCCGCATGATAATCCAGTCCTATCCGTGCAATAAAAACACTGACTCTTTCTCATTGGCTGACGACAAATGTTTTGACTCCATTGAAATCAAATGGAACACAGTTTGTGTATTTTCAGCTCTGGTTAAATCTGGAACTTCACAACCAATTCAAAACATGGCAGCCAACCAAGTCATCTACTGTGCGGTGCGGACTATTATCAGATTCCCTGCAATACTTCCCCTGCTACTTAAAATGCAATGAGAGTCAAGGTAATGTGCTCAACTGAGTAAGACATGGGATCATTTTGATACAAGGTAAAGAGTGGATCACACCAGGGACGTGCAGAAAGCCTTCAAGATTGTATAACCTAATCATAAAGGAATGAAAGTGATCCAAAAACACTGAAAACCTCTGCACAGAGACATTTATAGTCCAAGTTTTGTGTCTCATTGGGACTGATAGCATTATTGTTACGCCAAGATTGTATGAGTTTTGGCCATTTGAAATCCCTTTATAGTGAAAGTAGCGTGTTAGAGTTATTGTGTTAGCATAGCAAGGGAAAACCCACAAAATACTAACTTAACTGTTAAACTAAAAAATATGAACTGATGTCTGTTATTAAAGTCTACTGGAAATCTTCTTGTGCTTGTTTTGAAAGTTCGTCCCAGGCAACAGATGTTGTTCATTGAGCCTGGCCGTGCTGGGGAAGAGCACCAAATCATGTTTTTTCAGCCCAAATAGCTCACGCACAATTAGCCTGCCGGGGAGCTGTATGCACTGGCACGTTGCTGTGGTTCCCTCTTTGTTTTCTTAATAATTAGCCCTGTTTTCACTGGGGGATTTGTGTGTGTTTGGAAGCAACCTTTCAAGGCTGTCTCATCAGGTCCCCAGCCTGTCTGTGCTCCATACAGTCTCCCCTTCTGTCTGTCTACTCAGAGATTTCCCTCAGAGAGAGAAAGACACTGATAAATATAAACTGTGCTAAAATGGCAAAACTAATTGTTGACTTATGGTTTCCATGTACAAAAAGAACACATTAAAAAAGGTATTATATGATGTTTCTCTAAAGTATGACATTCAAGGGCCCATTTTACAGTTTTTTGATCTATGTTGTATTTTGTTTCCTCATCACATTTTTACACACAAACCGTCCATATTTAGTTCTTCTTTCACACAGAAAACATTTTGTTCCACCTCGTGATGTTATCTGGTAATACAGGAACTGCTCCACTGTGCTTTTAAAACCCATACATCTTCACTAGAATCATTTGGTTAATTTCAGACCTTGAATTGCAAATCTCTGCTAAACAAAGAGTACATGGTAGGTGTTAACCTGGAACCTACAGCTTCATGACATTGCAAGGGGTAACAGAGCATTTTGAGCTATGGAAATGTAGACAGACTAATAATGCAGGATTACTCAAACATGTGAGAATGAAATAAAACACAACTCCAGGTATGTTTTTAAGGAAGTAACAGCATTATAACATGGCTCACAAGAGTCAATTTTGCATAATACACTGTAGGACCTTTAAACTAAAAAGACAATCAGGTGGCACCTCCAAACCAAGTTACATGTCACATCTGTGAAGAAGCGAGGCAACCCCCACACTGTAAGTCTAAAGCAACCAGAAAAGTTACACAGTGCACCTTTTAAGGCAGGACTTCTGATTTTAAACTGTGATACATTTTGGAGTGGTGTAGTTGTAAACATACCTGTCACTGGCTTGTGTTTAACCAGCGGTCAATAAGCTGAGCAAGAGCCCTTATTGATTCACACCTGCTCCTCAATCACCTTGACCCGAGGCGATCTGTTCACATAACCCCTGTTAATTAAACTCCATTGATAACAACACAACCTCAGATTATATTGTCTACAACAGTAGTGCTCTGTGGTGCTGTTATGCCTGGGTTACTCTGCATAGATATCAGGGTGGGAAACAGAGGGGACACTTGATAACAATACCAAAAAAAGTAAGCATCATCAATATGTGATTAAATATTATTGATAATAAAAAATATATTATTACATTTCACTATTCTAGGAAAATCTATTGAACTTGCCACATGAACTGATACTTTAGGACTAAATGTGTATCTCATGTGTAAATTTGTATCTCGAATAGTGTAGCCTATTTGACTTACCAGAGCAGCTAGAGTTTATTGTGGGAGTCTCTCTCATTTCATTTCAGCCTCTGTGAAATAAAAGAAAAATAACAAAATTAAGTGTTGACAGAAATATAGACCAAATACATTACACAGAGCGTATGAACAGTGAATACATACATATAAACATAAATCTTTTTTTAACAATGTGGCAATGAAACAGGAAAACTTTTACATTAGTATTGTTGAACTATATTGATTTGAACAAATAAGATAACAGAGTAATATAAAGAAACTGCAATTATTTGGAGTTTTAACACACATATTCTACTGTCTAAAAAGGTGTGTTTTTATTATTATTATGGGATCAAACTCTGTATTGAAGTAGCTTGAAATGTTACTGTTGTGACAACACTATGTGATCTAGTGTGTGTGTGCCTCCTGTGCCCATGCGCATGCTGTCAGTGTGTCTGTGGGAATGGGGTCACACCTGTGGAGGTTGGCAGAGTGATAAACGATGTTGCTTTAAACTTCGGAGGCCATCATTTTTGCAAACCGCTGTTTGCCCGACATTGAAGTATAATAGGTCTCTGTAAAGCCCCTCGCGCCCGGCTGGGACACAGGGCTGTCCTCTGTCTGCTATTTATGAAAGGAGGAGTAACTAGCCCTCTATTAGCTAATGACACATTCGGCTTCGATTTACCATAATAGGACAGAGCAGGCCCCTCACATTACGCCTGGCATTTCCTACACGGCTGCTTTGGAAACTTTCTCACAGAGCTCACACCAGTCAAATGCATTCAATCACCCAGAAATGCATGAGCTATAAAAATAAAAGTGCACGGACTTTAACAAACATAATGTGAGTTTTGCCATCTCTTTGATAAAACTCAAGAAGCCAACTGTTGACTGCCATACTAATAATAATACTAATAATACTAATACTAATACTAATACTAATACTAATAATAATAATAATAATAATAATAATAATAATAATAATAAGCATTACTTTTATATAGCACTTATATAGCACAGTGTGCATTATTTATTATTGCCATACACAGTGGTGGTAAGCCTGTACTGGAGCCACAGTTGCCATGGGCAAACTGACAGAAGCGAGGCTGCCAATCAGCGCCTCTGACCACCATGGCTCACTCATATCCAAGGTAGATGAAGTGTCTTGCCTAAGGACACAACAACAACAGTTTTGCACTAGAGCCATTGCTGCCACATTGTAGCACCTGGTATTCCCTGCAGTCTCTCATCCAAATACTACACCGACCCAACCTTGATTAGCTTCCAACATCAGGGTATTGAAGGTATGGCCACGCTTATATAGAGTAAAGGTCTTGGTGCTTTAAATCACCTTATTGTCTACACTTAATTGAAAGATGTATTGTTTGCCATTACTCCCACTTGCTTATAGATCCTCCTATACCAATGCAATGGCTTTCCTTAGTGACAGATCATGACATAGAGCCTCACAGGGTGTGAGCAGGCAGGGTAATTTGGGGTTTAAAAATAACTTGTAAACATTAGGCAGAAAAACTGCAAATTGTTGCTTTTGCAGGCAAAGACAGACGAAGAAACCGGTGCATTTTTTTGTTTTTATTATTTATTATTATCAGTGCACTTACAATGACTATTTATCATTGTTACACCATTCTACATGAAAACTTATTACTCTCACCTTTTTCACAGAGTAGATGATACTCCTAAGCTAAAGCTTGCTGTTTCGGACAGTAGATATGCCTTTTCATGGCTGTTTGCAGTAAGTCATCAGTGTATCCTCTTGCCACCTCTCTTATCAGATCAGAGCTCATATCGGCCTATCCTGCTTGTTTGACTTTTAGGCTTGAAGTGATAAAGTGACATGACGGTCTAGACTGCAGCTGTCTGACTATGAAGCTATACGTAATCTCTACTACATTCATTAACACACAGACAAGTGAAAAGAACTGTTGACATAGTACACCTCTCTGATTTATATGGGACAGTACAAATGGTTATGAATTAGTTTGGGGAAAAAAGTCAATATTAACCATGTTGTGACCACTAAAGACAGCATGCAAACGACAAAAAAATACTGTACATTTCCCATATTTGATTCAACTTCTATTTTTTTTTTTATACTTTAAGTAACCTATAAGTACATGTCTGGGCTCTTTCCAAAGTCACACAGTATAAAACACACAAAAGTCAAACACACACAAAGTAAACAGCCAATGGATATTAATCCAAGCATGCAGTGGCAGTGTATTAGCTCATGATGAGCCCATTGTGCCTGCAGCTTGCAGCGTTAGTTGATACATGTGGTTAGTGCAGCACAAGATTAATTTTAAGTGTAGCATCAGCTGTCATTTACATTTGGATATGGAGTGATTGAGGCTTTTATGCTGATTTACAGTTATGAATAGAGGGCTGAGGATGATATCTTCCATGCCTTATGAATGGGGCTATTGTGTTTAACTTGTGCTGCTGCCATTAACTCTTTATGTAATAGTGTTATTATAGATCATATTCTTAGATACTTACAAACGCTACTGAAATTCTGTAAGCGACAAAAATAAACTGGGCCTACAGTTCTACAAACTACTACAAAAAATCCCAAGAATTCAACTAAGAAAAAAAACAAAGCAAGCTTTAGCCTGCATTTTATGAATTAAGTTTAGACCCATCTATGATGTGAAGGAAAAAAATATAATGATAAAAAACTAAAAGGTTAAGATAAAATAACATTAAAAAAAAAAAAAAGATAGAATTATTACTTTTTCCATTACCCTAATTAAGTTTATTTTCCTGTCTGTATAATACGTCATACAAAAAATAACTCCCTTAAAGTCTAAACTCGCTGACAAATGAGTTAAAATAGCGAAAGTTTTAACACAGCACCCCATATTTTGTTTGTCATTCATCATGCCACCGCAGCCTAACGTTTGACTTCTACTACAATTACTCCTGTCATTAAAGTCTGCGTGTTGTTGTCGTTTTTTTGTGTGATAAGGGAGATTACTGGCCATGCGAGGACTAATCTTCTCTCCAATCTGCTTTTGTGGTCGGCGGAAAGGCAAACCTCAGCGTGCCACTCAAACCATGCGCGCACAGCCCAATGGCGCAAACCTGAGACGCGGCTGTACTGCTGTGTTGGACTGCCCCCCAGTGGCTGCTTAGTGTATCTGTAGCACAATAATTCTACTCGAAGGTGTATGTTTATGTACATTTTCCTTCCTAATTGAGGAAATGAATATGAAATGTTAAGTCATCTAATAAAAGTATGCCATTCTAGGTCTAAATGTAGAAAATCAAACAGGTCGAAATATGGGGCTTTGTGCTATACACATTTGATTTGAAGTAACTTACAAAAAAAAAAGGTTTCACATAATCCACTATTCCATGATGATATTTAGTGTAGGCTGAGTCACGTAACTATCTATAGCAAAAACCATTAACGCATAGTGACAAATCCAGTAGCCCTGCCGTTCACCATATAGTTATGGTTATATAGACCTCGCTCCAGCTCCTTTACTCTTCTAGTCCACATCATTCACATCATCGTAAAAGCAGAGGCTCTTCATCACTTTACTATACCCCACAGCACCCTTATTCTACCGCCCACATCACTGCCCCTCGCCGCCTGTAAACCCTGAGTCTCTCACAGTCAGGAAAGGGGGATGAAGCCTTATTGATGTGCCATAAACCCTCCTTTTATAGCAGAGGAAACTAGGTGGACAGGCAGTTGGGTGATGTAGCAGAGGAAAACGCTTTGTTTGTCTAATTATTTAAGTACAAATAATATCATTGTTCTGAGTGGGATTCTTTTTGGTGCTCAGAAAAAAGGCACATCTCCATCATCTCACGTGGTTTCTAGTTAGTGTTTAAAAAAATGCAGGGTTTTGGCATCTTGTGTTTCTTACAGCAACAAATGCCAAAAATGCTTGTAAAAGTCAGTTCATGATTGTTATGACTTAAATAGACGGAGTAACCATATGTAACCTCCTCTAAGCCCAACATTCTTGTTAAAATCCTGGTGTGATAACATGACTCCTACTTTAGCTACTGTGTGACGGGGAAGTGGGATTCTAACCTTTTTACAAGGCCTATCCAGCTGCTCTTCTCTCTTGTAGTTTTATCTACAGCTGTTGAGGTTTTGCTTGTACACTATTCCATATATTTTACTGAGCAAAAATATTAGAGGTCACAAAGGTACTCTTCAGCCTAATTAAAGACCCGCATCAGAGGAAGGGACATCAAGGGTACAATTTAAATAGATTAAAATTGAATAGCCACCCCTCAGGACAACAGATTTTCTATTTTACATATTTTATCATTCTCTGACAATCAATCAATCAAATAAAAACTAAAATAAAAATTGTACTACTAAAAATTTGTATTCCAGTGTTACTTATCTGTGGTACGCAAGATCCTTCAGGCACTACGAAGATACCTTGACAATTTAAATGTTTGCTGCATCAATATAAGCCACATTTTGGGTCAGTCCTGGTTTAGAACTACTATCACAATTATGTAGTTGTATTTTAAACCTGGTTTAGCCTAATCAAGAACTCAAATAGTCTTATTTTACACTAGTTTTAGATCTGGTTGTACTCAGGAGGCCACATATTTTTCTTAGGTGGTACTTACTATGAAAAACCACCAAGCTATTCTGATTCTATTGTATTTTACAGTGCAAATTCATACTATTTAGGCCTACAATACAGAGAATGATTTTCACAAACTCAGTAACATATGGGACACACACATATGGACAGGTTCTCTGGGTGATCATTTGTCATCTGGAGAGGGATCTACAGTCAAGCTTTTTTTAATGCCAAAGGCTCGACTTAAGGCATTCCTCCGAAAATTTATGTCCAAACAGCTGCGGTTTCATTCGTCTCCCTAAGAACCCTGAAGACAACGGCATCCCAGGAGTTATGAGGGGGATCTAATCCATTACACACCTCCAGTCCACTCCCAGTCAGCCTATGTGCACATGCCAATCTGTTTACTGTGTCTTTGTACTATACTCACTACATAGTGCAGCTGGACCATCTCCACAAATGGTTAAGCAGTCACTTTGATGAGGTGACTTTTTCTCCTTCTTCCTCCTCTTTTTCTGGGGCTTAAGAGGCCACGGTCAGCAAGGGAAAAATCTCAGTGTTGCCTCATGTCCAGATGTGCTGTTGTGTCTGGGTAAAAACAGGGACAGAGGAACAGACCAGAGCAGGGGTCAACAAGAAGCTGGTGAATCAAAACATTCTGCATAGTTCATATGTGACACTAATACATACAATTTATTCTAGCTCAGCCAATGCTGTGGTGGAAAATATGAATAAAACTAGAAATTTCATAGAAAACTAAATATGCTGCTTTAGTTAAATTAAAGTAGGTCAGGAAGACTAGCTGACGGCACAGCTTTCAGCTAATGGAATCTATATAAATAAACAAATAAAACATGTAACCCCACAATACTACTTTCTATACTACTACTACTACTACTAACATATTTATCACTATAAATATAATAATTATGCACTATTGCTGTACATTACATTTGCTAAAATTTGACTGGCAATGAAGTCACCAGTATCATAGCTGAGAAGTGAATGCTAAATAATTGAATTGAATAAAGTGAATGCTATTGCGGGCCATGGTGAATGACACAAAGGAAGTGACACAAACGGCTGTGTAGAATTTGTGATACGTGAGGGAATGAATAGGTAGTTTTGTTTCTTTTAATGAAGGTTGGATTATTATCATGAATGTTTGTCCTGAACAAATTCTCAAATCGGAATTGAGTTAGGCTCACAAAGGTAAAAAAGTTGAATTTTTAAGACTTCTTTTGATATTACACTCAAGTCTCTGTGACAGGTAACTTTTTTTTTGATTGTACAGTCAAATAAATGCATATAAGAGGAAAAGACAAAGAAAATGAGGAAATATCCAATTGTTTGTTGTATTTCATAATCCCATCTTTGTTACGGCTTGCATTTATAAATCACTTACATTGCGCTCCATTTTTGATGGCTTTCATTTCTCTACACAGCAGAAAAGAGGCTGTCCTCCTGGCTTCATCTGGCTTGATGAGGTCACTTGGTCTGATGCATTTCACTTCATGTAATATAAACTTCCTCCACACTGGCTCTCATTGCACTGCACAAAACTAAATAAATAAACAGCCACAGGACAAACCAACATTTCTAACTTGTTAGCACTCCCCACTTCAACTTTTGAGTTTGTTTGTTCAAATTTGCTTTTGTGGTGACCCAAATCTTTATACCAAGCACATGTGGTGAAAAGGGCACACAGAGGCAAACATACCAATGAGGGGAGAATTGTGGAAAATCCACATTTTTCCAATATGCAGCTTGGGTTGTTCATCAGGCTTAAGTTTGACACACATCTTTGAACAGACAGGAACAACAACCCAGTGGAAAAAGTAAAAGGATGGAGCAGGGCAGTTTGGCTAAACAAATATAATTTTTGGACGCTGTTGCTGCCGGGAGGATAAGAAAAGGATGATGAAAAGAATGAAAGAGACATTTCTCCAACTAACTCAATGCCTCAGTGTTTCCTGAGCTTGATTAGAGGCATGTTGGGACTTGCAGTTCATTAAGATTAAGATCAGAGCTCTCTAAAGGCAATTGCCAAAGGGAAGTAGTAGGAGATTCTAAAAAAAAGGTTAATTTAAAAAAATACTCAGTTTAAGAGGTTACTTTAACTTTTACAGACATATCAACATCACATCTGGTTTGGATCAATAGTAAAAACAACATTTTGTAATAAAGCATATTCTTTATGTGAAAGTTGTCAAAATACAAAAAGAAATCAAAAACACAGATTAAAGGAGACTTTTTTTTCCTTCTGAAATCGTCTCATTTTCCATCTGGACATAGGGAGACTCAAATATGTTTACATGTCCAAAACCACAGCTCGTCCGTCCTCAGCTCCGCTTCGACTTCTTCCTTTGTGGTGTGTCTGACGTCTCTGCTGCTTTCTTGGATGCTAATTTCTTTGCTGAATTCTTCTCCTCTGGATCATATAGCGCGTTCCTCAGAAAGCGAGATGCAGCACCTTTATCCAAACGAGCAGCTTTCTTTTTATCTGTAATCTCTTTCACTTTGTTCATATATGTCCTTATTCTCTCCTGGAAAATAAACTATATTTTAACAAAACAAAAGTCAATTGGTATAAAGAAAGCTTCATTCTATGATGCATACCAGTTCCTGTTTGATGTCATGCTCTCTTGGATTTATGCCTTGAGTAACCAAGTACACTGTAAATAGTCAAATAAAAGTCAACAACACTTGTGCCCTATTTGATATTGGAATAGTACATAAATTGTAAAACATATCTTCAGGTTAGAGTTTAAACTTACTCCAAAACAAAGAGTTCAATGTGTAGACAGACATCAGATCAAGTTTTGCCTGCTCCAATGGATCCAGCTGAAAATGTAATACAAAGTGATAAAACACTAATGAAAAAGGAACGTTTTAAAAGCAATTTTGATTCTTAAAAGAAAAAGAACATTTAAAGTTAGTTTAGACAAAAGGCTTTTTAAAAAATAATTTCTTTGGAGGATATCATTACATTTATAACATCGGTTGAGCAGCTGTTGGCTATGGATGCTTGAACATGTAAGAATTCATATATTGTTAACAGTAGGTAAACTCTGTTGCTAGGAGTATGCTGGCCTTTATACAATTTCGTATCACTAACAACTCACATTTTGCAGCAAATCTTTTCTGGGCATTGAAATCAACGTGTCCAACATGCGTTTAACACTTGAAACAGCCGTGTCAAAGCCAGTGAGCTGTTCGTCGATCTCATGAGGATAGTCTTCGTTTATGGCATCCCCCGCCATCATCTCTATATACGGTGAAACCACAGCAAATATTTAATCGTAAAACTACTGAGGCAAAATAAAAATAGCGAACCTACCTGATATGCGTCGTGCCGCAAAACAGTGCCTTAGCAGACAATACCCTTGTAAACAATCAAAATAGTGGCGTTCTAAACAACCTAAGTAAGTACATTAGCAGCCAAAAGTACAAGTACCATCTAAGATTTTGTTTTAACATGAATAATCGAGCAGCATAGCACGTTGAAGTAATAAACCGGAAATGCTCGTCTTTAGATAAGAAAAGATCCTGTCACTCTGCTGCCCTCTGTCGTCTGGATGAAAAGCAACACCCCTTGAAACAAATATTACAGTTTACATTACAACATATTCAACATACGTGTTGAGATTAAAATAAATACAAATACGTTGTTTTTTTTGTTTTGTTTTTGTTTTGTTTTTTAGATATTAATACATGGATACACATATTTTATTATTTTATGGACACAATGCAGCTATGTGCAGGTTGTCATGGTAACGGGGTGTCAGTCCGAGAGGTACTAAGTTGCCAGTCAGTTCAAGTTTAGTTGCATGCTGCACATATACGGGTTTCACTAATCGCGACGGGCGGCACAGTTTCTAATCTTTTAAAATGGACAACTGTGATTTGGAAAAGCTGTCTGTATCTGTGGGGAAACTGCTGCCGGACTTCTCACCAAACATCACCACCTACAAAGTCACAGTGGAAAGCAGCGTCAACAAAGTCAATTTACACGTGACCACTAGCGACCGTGGAGCCTCTTATAGAATCGTGAGTATATTAAGCCAAATAACACGTTAACAATTTCACTGTATAGTTGACTGAAAAACCTTAATTCATATTTCAGCGCTTTGGAGACGAATCTCGGGTGATTAAACTCAACGATGGCTTGAGCAAAGTAGAAATTGAAGTGGTAGCAGAGGATGGTACTATGAAGAAATATTACGTGGAAATCACTAAGCTTTCTGCTAAGATTGCAGAACTGAGTGAGCTTGCCTTGGAGGGAGAATTTACACTGTATCCTAAATTCAACCCCAGAACATTTGAATACAACAGTAAGTAGCAATTTCTGGATTGTGTATTTTACATTTTCAAAGTAGGCTATAAAATGCAACAATTATCTATTACAATTATACAGTTAAAGCTAAAATATGCACTATCTTCCAGGTACTGTCCCGTTTCATGTCAATTCAGTGACACTACTTACCAATGTACCAGACAAACACATTCAGGTTAAAGTGAACGCAGGAGACAATTCTCAGCCTGTTCTACTCAATTATGGAGACACTTTGGTGCACATTTTAGTTTGCTCAGCAGATGGCACCCATTCACAGGTATGTATGTTATGTTTTGCACTAAAGAGGCTAATGATATAATATTATTGTAGCAATGTCTGACATTTTTACAGGTGTATACTGTGTCGGTCACGAGAGAGCTAATTCCACTAGCTGTTACCTTCAGGGACCCCAAAAATCAATCTGACTATGAATGTCCAGTTTCTCTCAGTGCTTTTTATAGACCTGTTTCCATCAGTAAAAGGTGAGGTGTCAGTGATCAAATTTCTGTATTCCTCATAGTCATAACATAATAATGAAATAATAATTGAGATTTTTCCTTCTTTGCAGCAACTCTAAGCACATCTTCTCAAGGCCATATATAGAGATGCTGACTCGAAGATCCAAAGTCGACCCACTAAACAACAGTCCATTACGAGACACATGGAAGGTTATGGAAATGACTTTGGATCACAAGATGTCTGCTGCTCCTGTCAGATGTTTGTTTACTTATGGAGGTGAATGTCTGAGCCCTGGCTTTTGTTTGCCTTTGGATCTTTAACCTGCGTTTGAGATCACTTACCAAGTATCAGTGCAGGTCTTCTCTTTGTGCAACTCCAACAAAACCAGCTCAGGCTCAGTTTCACATGTGTATTCTGACTTAACTATCTAAGCAGTACTGATTACTTCAAACTGGGCTATCAAGTAACGCAGTGTTAGTTACTTAGTCTTACACAAACTTTATTGATCCAATTGGAAATTACCTGGGCACTATAGATAAAAAACTACAATAATTCAATTCATTTCAATTTGTTTTAGCTTATTTATTTATTTATTTGACAGGGACATTGCACGATAAATGTATTGCACAGACCAGATTTAGCTATAAGATCATTTTCATCTGTAGTCCCTGGGCAGAGGCAAACAACAGGTTAACAGTGTGCAGGTACTTCACAAAATGGCCCATGTAATATTTAGGAAATCAAACAATGAAACATGGTCAGTAACATACAAGCAGATAGCCAACAATTGAATAAGTAATTATACTACCAAAAAATAAAAAGCTCATTATGTTTGTACAAGAGATGAGAGAGAGAGAGATTTGAAACCCTTGTCCTATAAATACAATACATTTTTCTTCTCTTTCTTTAAGGTTGTAACAGTGAGGTCAAACTATCAGAGCTTGGGTCACATTTGCTGCACTGTCCTCACAAACCAACAGGGGAGCTCAGTACAAAGGTCAGTGACAGTCATCGTTTATCAGTTAATCAGTGCTTTGGAATCGGCTTCTCTCATCCTTTATTTACAGTGTTGCATTGCATTTCAAGTAAGATAAAAAGTTACATCTTAGACAGTAAATGCAGAGATGAACATTTTTACATTTTTCTGTATATATTTTTAGCATGATACACAAAAATCAGACTTAAAACTGAAGGCAAATTCACCGTAAATGTTTTTTTAAATTGTTGGTTTTTTTTAATCTCCCAAATCTATCATAGAATAGTTTTACACTGCTTCGTATTGTACTGATTGTGAAAACATGTCAAATTCAATAGCAGATTTATTCTGTATGTTTTAGGATGTCACAGAGACAAAATGGTACAAGGAACACTTTGAGACGACCAGTTCCCTCTCAATTGAAACAAAGCACAGTGTAGAGGTAATACATACAGATATATCATGAATTACATTTCTGTCATTATCAGCATCTCTTATGTTGTTTATATACTGTTTAGGTTCGAAACTGGGAGAAGAAACTCCACCTAGCAGCTGCTGCAGAAAGCAATATAGAAAAGCTCTGTACTTTTGCTGAAGACCACCTTAAAGTTTACAATAAACACCTCTCCAAATCAGGTAAATTGAAAAACAGGTAGGAGGTTTTTTATAGCATTGTCGTTTTTAACCTTAGTCTACCTTTGTGGTGCACTTAAAAATACATGAAAACGTGTCAGATAGTGTGTCTTTGAATGTGACGTCCCGTGACGGGGGCTCGAGTTACTGGTCAGTGTTTCCCCACTACTTTACCTGAGCTAATTGTTTGAAGATGAGAAACCAGACACTGATCTGGAGGATTGAATGAAAGTCGCTGGAAGTTAGCTGAGAAGTAACAGCAAACTTAACAGGCTGCGACAGACAGACAAGGACTGCTGTCAGTTCATCTCTCCCCTCCTAAAATATACACAAGGCTTATTGCATTGGCTGGTTTTGAATGAATTGTTGAATAATTTTTGCAAACCGCTATTTCATATCGTCTAAATAACTAATGACTATCTCCTTATCTCTGTGGACAGAAAGAGATGTAAAAGCCAGGTAACAGCTTATTGATGGAAAGACGTGGTAACTAACCACTCTGCTACTGTAGTCCCCAACAGTCTGAATGATTTTGCAAGATATTTTCAGGTGACTTGGTGCACTACCAGGAGGGCACTCCACTGTATAACCTTGAACAGGCTGCAATTCACTATGCATCAGCCATAAGACACAGCTCTAAGGACTCTAGACTCCACTTTCTACTAGGGATGGTTCTGGAGAAGACTTACTATGCCAATGAAATGTATGGCCTACAGAAGAAGGTATTTTAGATCTGCATGTTAACAATTAACACACATGGAAAGTTGTCTTGAAAGACTAAGCACTGTGCACAAGTGTGTAGTACCTCATACAATATTTTTCCCATTTACAGAGTGACAAAGATAACCGCGACTTAAGTGATGCCAAGTCAACATCACGACAGGATGATATCTTAGCAGTTTGTAAGCTCCATGGGTTCCCATGTAATCCAACAGTGGAGAACCAGCTGCAGGCTTTGGATAAGGAGTACCAGTCACTGAGAGAACAGGGCCAGTCCAGCAAGGCAGACTATGTTCAGACATTGTACTTATGGCTGTCAAAGAAGACTGGCAAGGTAATTGGCAAGGTAATTCTTTGAATCTCAAATGTGGAGTAGTTTAGCGATTGTAGGATGCAATAGCATATGAACACTGTACTTACAGTTATTTGTAAAGAATTTATCATTTGACCAGTTCTGATCAAGAATACACCACAGGCTGCTTTTAGGAGCTCTCTGACCCAGGTATAACAAATTTAATTTAGAGCAAGTCACATTCGCTTGTTTTATTCATTTCATCAGGGCTTATAATTCCTGATTAGTGCAATTAGAAATGACTTCAAATGAAAAGAAGATGTAACATAACATTATGAGAAATATGAACACACAAACTGCTTAAACTTTCTCATTTCTTGTTGTGACAGGACAACAGTGTAGCCATGCGAGATGAGGGGAACAGCTTGAACCAGGCCTTGATGAAGTACCTGGATGCCTGGTCCCTGAGTCCACACTGCTGGGAGTATAACCTACATGTCGGGAGGTTACTGTTACTACAGGGCAAACACAGTGAAGCTCTACAACACCTGCAGACCGGCCTGGCTCTTCGACCACTACATGCTGGACTCAGGTCTTTTACCATTCATTATAAAACGACTGTATTAACCAGTTATTAGCAATAATTGATTTACAATTATATAATCTTATTGTCTCAGATTTTTCACTGGCCTGGCATTACTGCAGCAGGAAAAGAAAACCTCAGAGGACACTGAAAAGGAGGCTGCTCTGTTCCTACAACAAGGTCTAGAGCACTTTATCGGTCAGCGCTGCAGAGAGAGGTGAGCGTGCGTTGGGGGTGGATAATGCTTTTAGAGAATGAGAGGGCATGACTGCATCAGTAATGTGCCGGAAAGTTCTTTTGTATGTGCTTTGGTGAGTGATTGAGTGTTTTACTTAATTTTACTCACAGATCATTCAGACATAACATCCTGGTATCATACCTTATATCAATACCAATAATTTAATTATATACACAGACAAACATAAATACATATGTGTAAATCAATGAACATTAATCAGTCTAAATCTCTGGCCATTTTTTAACTTACAAATCTTACGGTTGCTTTCTGCTTCTAATAAACCAACTCCAAGAACTAAAAGGTCGCAGTGCAGTCTGTACTGTATATTCCTTTAACTATAATGGAGGGAAAAGTTTATAATTATACTGTCCTATTGGTATATACATATAGCATAACTTCAAGAATAATTCCATTCCATATTGCTCTGCTTTTGAATGTATTTTTTCAGCTGGAAAGAACAGTTCCCATCAGACCCTCTGTCTAGCATCAGCACACAGTTCCTCCGAGGTCTTCTCACTTTCGGCGAACTACAGCAAAGAAACACGCTGCAGGACAAGGCCATAAGCGCCGAGCAGGTCTATCACATGTATGTTTCAATCAGTCTTCTGCTATATCTGTTCTCAAGGTTTTGTGATTCAAATATTTGCTGAAAAGCCAAAGTGGAAATCTCCCTCATCAGAGCTGCTCCATGTGATATAAGAACAGCTTTGTGCTGTGCTGTCTCCACAGTGTTGCGGCGCTGGCTGCCCAGAGTGTGAGTCAGTGTGTGATCCGTGGTGAGGTGAGCAGTCAGCTGGAGTGGGTGCTGCTGGATGCTCACTCGGCTCTTCTGCAGCAGCTCATTCACAAGGCCAAGGCCAAGGCTGGAGCTGAACTCAAATCTTTAGTGGCAAAAAGGTGCCAGGCTATAATCGCTCTGATTCGTCTGACCTCCATCACCCCCTGCCAGAAGCTACTGGACATGCAGGAGAATGTGAGGATCCAATTTATGCTTTCAATACAATAATACATAATTCCTCCTTGTTCAAAAGCCATATTGATTTTCTGCACAGACATGCCAGTTATTGGTGGTCACCACACCACGGGATAGCTACGCTCTGTGTCAACTTGGCCTGACCCAGCTGGCTCAATATGATAGCAACCCAAAGTTAACTACATCACATGATGTTTTAGCTGATGCCTGTCTGAGCTTTCAGGCAAGCATTAATTTGGAAGGCAAACCTCAGAAAGGAGAGCCACCAGACGAACTAAACAGTAAATATACTTCATTATACTCCTGTATGCATGTTTTTAACTTAAACTTAAAGGCATTTTCTTTGTCAGAACAGAAGTGGTGGCAAGACAGACAGAAGAGTGAACAACAGAATGTGTCTAAGACAGCGCCCACTCAGCCACAGGCAGTGAAGGGGCCCGCTAACACACTAGCAGCTACAAGAAGGGGCCAAGGCAGAGCACAGCCTGGAAAAGGCTCAGCCTTTAAAGCTCCTGCTCCTGTGACTCCTGGCAGGGCAGGGAAGACTGCTCCTGCCACCAAAGCCCCTGGTGCCAGGTGAGTCAACAAACCTCAACAATCCCCCATGTGCATTTACTGCAATGAGGTAGACATATTTTAGACTAAAATGTATTAAGTTGAAATATACACAATAATACTCTGTCGCCTTTTAATACACATTTTGCCCTCTAGAGGGAGACCTGTGGTAGCTGCAAAATCCTCCAACAACAGCACCAAACGCATGAATTCGTCAAGCAAGTCCAAACAAGAAGTCCCAGCCAAACCTACCGACACAGTCACAGGTATGAGCTCAGAAGAGCTCACACACAACTCCTCAAAATGAGCTTGCACAAAATGTTGAAACTTCTTTTCAGAGCCAGTGAAAGAAAGTGTCATTGAGTCCAGTCCAGTAAATCCCAAGTCTCACATCCCACGCATTGGCCTAGCTCGTGCCTTATGTCGCTCAGAGAAGCATGAACAAGCAAGAACTCTCTATCAAGAAGTCATCTCAATGTCACCAACGGTTGGTAGCTACAGTGTATATATCATGTCTTCAAATGTGTGTATGGCAAATGTGTATTAAACAGACTCACATTCTCAGGTGCATGATGCCTACATTGAGCTTGTGCAGCTGCTGGAGCCCTCAGACCCACAGGCTGCAGTGGAGGTGTACTGTAGATATCCTCTGAAGCCAGTGGCTGAACAAACTTTTGATGACGCGTTCATTACAGGAGAGATTGTCCGAATACTAATAAAACTGGAGCTGTACGACCATCCACAGCTTGGCTCAAGCCTTGTGGCATATGGAACAGTTATGGGACTAAGTAAGTCATCTTCAGTAATATGCCCCTTATCAAACCAGATGATTCAAAGTGGGTTTGTGGACATTTGTAGGAGACCTTATAGCATGCCTTGCTTTTTATAGCAATGTATCAGATTTAAGTGGCACTATAGCTAGGCAGGCCAGAGGGCATGACATATTGCACACATATTGAAGGATCATGTGTGACCACTCGACCACATGCGACATTTACTCTTGTCAGATTTTGATTAGCAGAGCAGTTGGAGCAATGCCAATTGTCTAATGTGTGATTATGCCCATAGGTTGCATCGAGAAGTACATAGACATTTTGGATGGAAAATCAATGAACAAACTGCTAAGAAGTGTCTATGCAAAGATACATGACAAACCAGAGGATGACCCCGAACTACAGGACTTTTTTAGGTTTAAATATTGGTTATGACACTACTCATTTGAAGGGAAAAAAATAAATTTTCAGCACATAAACAAAACACACTGGTTTTTACCTTAATAAATCTTTATTTTAAAAAAATCATATAAAATTTCTGATGTGAAGGCTTGAATTTTACACAAAGCAAAGTCCAATAACACTAAATAAAACAAGACTGCACAAATACCATAGTCGAGTGTAAAATTATTATTGCTGAATAATGGTGTGTACAAATGTTAAGGGTGGCCTTGACCCAGAGTAATATACTGGTATGTATGCTGTGTACAGTCTAGTCTATTCACACCACATTGAGTTTTGTTACAATAAGAACTCGGACACATTGGTCAAAGCCAGAGCACACACACAGACCCTGCTTGTCGGGGCTCCAGTCGAGGCTGGCGATTGGCTGAGTGGACAGAGTAACATTCTGCAGCAGATTGACTGTTCCAGCAACTCCAACATCTACACCATCAGAGTCCTTTTTACTTCTCTGAGCAGGATACTCACTGTAGAAAAACACACAATACAACCAACCTGCATTCCCTTTGACTATTGAAATTATAATTTAGTTTAATAAACATTACTTACTACTTCCAAAGGTGTAAGTTTCCGGCTCCTCCAGCTGTCATAAAAATGTCCCGGTTCTGGGGCAGATGTTTCACCTGCCAAATTGTTGATTTATGAGCCTACAAAAAGGAATGAATTAATTCATAAATCTACCTAAAAATGAAAAATTTAGTACAACGCTAGAAAAGACACTGAGCAAAAATAGGTAAAATCTTTCCAGCTGTGAAAGCAATGTACCAGTGTTACATAGTTACTTAACTAACAGTTTAAAAGCGCATATATAATGTACAAGAAGGCAAAAGTACAAATCCATTTGTACAAGAATGCCAAAATCATTACCTTTTCAGAAACAGAGGCAAAGCCCTTGGCAGAGTGTTGTGTCCTCAAGTCAAAAACATGGAATTTTCCCTCCAGTGACGTGGCCACCAACTTGTTCATGTTAATATCTTTTCTGTCAAATTCGACACAGCATACCTAAATATGAGGTGGGAGTAAATAAGGTAAATGCAGGAGCAGGTTCAACAAAGATATACTAAACCAAGGAGTAAGGCACAATTAAATGAAACTAGATATTAAAACAATTTTAAACATTAACAGCTTACCCCATTCTTAATGTTGGTCTCCCATCGTAGAGACATGTTTCTCAGGTCAAAAAGTTTGATGTCTCCATTATCATAACCAGCACAAACACAGCGGTCCTGGTCATTAAAGGCATGCCCTAAATATAAAGCACATCACAAGAAAGTTGTTTCAAGGCTATTAGTAACCATTCCCATTGCATTGGTTGACTTTTAGCTCAAAACAAAAATTACATACCAAATGCAACTGTCCAGCAGTCCCGCTTGGTCTCTCCTTCGATAGGCTCCATGTTGGCAACAGGTGTATCTCTTTGTCTAGGATCCCATACCTTAACAGTTCCTGACAACCAAAAAACATGTTTTATAAAACTATTCTATGTATTATGTACATGTTTCAGGACTAAATTATCTTTTACCATCTCTGCTTCCAGTGACAATCTCTGGTGCTCCATCTCCAATCCCTAAACCACCAACTCCATCAATGCAGTTAATTATCTCTTTGTGGGCTTTAGCTGAGTAAACTGCCACTTCAGGGGTCTCCAGATTCCTGATGAGAGCAGACACACACATTCAAAACAAACTGATGTTACAAATGGCAAGAATAAGGAATGAATAAAATATGGGGATTTGCCATATTTACCATATGTTGAGATTTCCATCAAAATCTCCCGTTGCTATGTGTCTTTGCTGAAGTGATGTGGCACCATATGTGCCACATTTTATAGGCTTAGGTTTCTCTACCTAAAAAATGTTAAATAAAATGACAACACAAAACCAAAGAGAAGAAATGTATACAAATAAAATACATAAAATTACAGAACATTGGCAAGATGTAGGGCGTTTTTTTTTTGTGCCCCGTTGCTATGGAAACGAGCCCAAACCAGATGAGACCTTTGTCCTCTTAAGTTAACGTTATATTGTTTTCTAACATTTGTACAGACACAACAAAACCGCAAAATGGGCAAACATAACGCAATGTACCTCCTTCACGAGTTGAGCTTCCCCATGTTGTACTTCATATATCTGCATAACACCAGTTCCTCGGGCAAAGTTACCTAAACAGATAAACTTAGCGCTGCATGGAATCCATTTGGAGTCAAAGACCGTATAGTTTAAACTTTTCTGTATATGCGCAATTATCTGTGGTTTTGCTAGCGGCGATGACATATTTTAGTTGTTGTTAAATCTTTGCAAAATGTGCCAAGGAATGAAGAAAAATTAACATTAATATCTATAGCATTTCACGACCAAATCCCACTGCCAAAACATATGACGTCTAAATGTCGAAGTGCTGAAAGATGGCTGCCCAAGATATGCCTGTAAAGAAATTATAGCTAAAATGACAATTTAACATACTTAAAAATGACGAAAAAAATGCAAACATAAATAAAAACGTGTAAAATTGTCTTTATAAGATTATCTGAAGTTTGTAATAAATTCTGTTACACATTTTAACGATTTTAGTAACATGCAGCAGTCACGTAGTTTTAAGGGTCCTTTCACTAGCACGAGGATTCCCATTCTCGTCGCGTTTACAGTCTATCTAAGTCTTTTGTGATTTTAAACATTGAAATCAAAGTACATTATGGATTTGGACAAAACCACAGCTTGTGAGAGTGTGGTGACCGGAGGAAATCAAGACGATTCGGAGTCTTTCACCAAAGTAAAGTCTAAAAAGACGCAAAAAAGGAAACGAGAACAAGATGGAGTAGACATGGACACAGCTGACTCTGTAGCAAGCAAGAGACCACAATTTCCACCAATCTCTGGCGATCAGCTCAGGGTAAGGAGGTTAATGTTCTCATGTCGCTTTGCTATTAAAACAACTTTGAAATAAATAATAATAATAATAATAATAATACTTTTATTATTATTATTATTATTAATTGTCCACAGTCTGTGGGGTTGTCTTATTTAGTTTTTTTCTGTTTAACCTGTTCACAATACACACTATCAGTGATCTGAAACACAAATAGAATATATTCTTGTCATAATGACAACTGTATTATAGCAACGTGTTATCCTGCGCCGTTTGTTTCTTTGTTATGAAAACCTCTTTGCTCATCTGTTCCAGGGGTCAGATGAGATGCGTAAAATTGCAGTACCAGCTCACAGATATACTCCTCTGAAGGAAAACTGGCTCAAGATTTTTACCCCTATTGTTGAGAATCTACAGCTGCAAGTCAGATTCAACCTGAAAACTAGAAATGTTGAAATCAAAGTAAGTTATAATATGGAGTACATTTGCTGGATTACCATTATGTGGCATGGCATTTGATACTATACAATTTTTTTACAGACATGTAAAGAGACACAGGATATAAGTGCTTTAACTAAAGCATCAGATTTTGTGAAAGCATTTATTCTCGGATTTCAAGTTGAAGTAAGTTTACCATTTAAAGGCATGATTTTGGCTCTACATTGGTACTTTCTTTGATTGACAGGTGATTATGTTTTGTTTTCTCTGCAGGATGCCTTGGCTCTCATCAGATTAGATGAGCTTTTCCTGGAGAGCTTTGACGTCACAGATGGTAACAATATCGTAATTTTTATAATTGCTTTGTTGTGATACTATTGTATGTATGTAAAGAAAGAAATATTCATTAACCACTTTGTTTTTCAGTGAAACCTCTTAAGGGAGACCACTTATCTCGGGCAATAGGGAGAATAGCAGGGAAAGGTGGAAAAACAAAATTTACTATTGAAAATGTCACAAAGACACGTATTGTATTAGCTGACACGTAAGTTGGTGTTTTTTGGGTTTTTTTTGTGTGTCCAGTAATTTTATTTTATATATTTATTTTGCATATTTCTTTCCCCCATAGAAAAGTTCACATATTGGGGTCCTTTCAAAACATTAAAATGGCAAGAACAGCAATTTGTAATTTGATATTGGGTAAGATTTTGACTTAGTTCTTGAGCAATTGCACTGCTAGAGTTTATGTCAAACTGATGTGAAATGACCTTTCAACACTTTTGTCCCCTACAGGAAGTCCACCTTCAAAGGTCTATGGCAATATCAGAGTGGTGGCCAGCAGGACGGCAGAGCGATTCTGAGCATCGATCGGTTACTGTCAATGAGGTTTCTGCTTACTGGTGGATTTCTCATCTGTGAAGACCTTTTAGGCTGTTGACAACACTTTCCAGGCCCTACATATAAGTCTTGTAGCTACATATGTAGCTGGAGTAATGGCAGGAACAATGTACTTGTGTTTACATTTACACAGTGAGCAAGTGATATGTAAATAAATAAATTACAACATTATGAACTTCCAACATTTCAAAGTTTATTTAAATTTTAATTTTCATACAGTATCAAGTTTCCAACAGTCCCACAGCATAAGATGCAGCATGCAGAAAAAGGAAAATAAAAGATTCTCAAACTGAAAATTGTTCATATCCCCACACAAACTAAAGATCCCAAGTCCCTCAGAAAAAAAGCACTTACAAACTAAAGCGTGGTCTGAACTATACAGAGAGCCAGAACTGCAGTTAACAAATACTTATATACAAAAGAAAGAAAAATAAACATCAAATTTCCCCTTTAAGCTGAGTACAGTGTGTGGCAGTTTGAGACAGGATCAGATATGCAACTTCACTGGAATAGAAGCATCTCGCTGACCCTGTTAAAATACAAAAAGTTACATGAAGTTCATTTCATTTGGATTACCTCTCATATGTGTACATTTACCAAAGTTTGGCAACATCCATATTGTATACCATTTAATTTTAAATATATTAACATCACCATTCATGTGTAAACAAGAGGATTATTTCAAAAATTGATCTACATGCACAACAAAAAATATATTTCATGTCATGCAAGCACAGGGAGGCCCAAGCCGTGCAGAGCTTTGGGATAAGGGACAACAGGGCACTCCAGATTCATATATTGGACTGAAAACATCCTCAAAAAGCTATCCCAAAGTCATTTAGAGTAGGAGTAGGAGTAGCAGTTTCCCTTCTAAATCAAAATTTAGTTAAATTCATGTTTTGTTTCTCCCTGTTTGTCGTAGTGGGAGGTAGGGGGAGAAAATGAGGTGATTGTGACAGACTATAACTGGGAGAAGAAGCCAACTTTTGAAATGTACACAAAATAAAATAAAAAAAAAAATCAAATAAAAATATACAGTCTATCCCACTGCACACTGATCATGGCCCTGTTTCAAGAAGCAGGTTTAGTCCAAACTCAGACTTCAACCCTGAAAGAGTTCTGTTTCATAGCCTAAATCATGATGAGTCATCATGGCAACTCACTCTGAACCCAACTTGGTCCAGGGCAGGTTTTATCCCTCTAGCCCTGAGTTTAACCAGAGTTTGCTCCTGAAGCAGAGCTCTGATTGGACCAATACCAATTCCACTTAATAAGGCTCGACAGGAGTTCAATGATTTGACTTATATTATAGTTTACATTGATTTTAATTAAGCTTAATGGGCTACAAAGCACTCAACATCATAGATTTGTTAAAATAGTTCCAATTTAGTTTAAAATCTTAAATATAAAAAATACAATAAATTTAATGGTCTCATCCACATTACTCTAAACCTGACCAATCTGTCCAAAGCACCATCCTCTCACAAGACTTGCTGTCCCTCCAAGATAAAAGCCTCCTCTGGTCTACCTTTGTCCTGGTGAATCCTCTTTCCTGGGATCCTTTGATAAAGTCTTGTTTCCTCTGCTAAACTCAGGGTTTTCTAACTCTGCTCCAAACCTGTTTAGTGAAACAGAAAACTGGGTTGTCAGAGTTAAATTTTGAACCTTCTTTGTGAAACCAGGACCATGTCAACATTTAGTATTAGGTCTTTCTGTGTAAGAAAAGTACCATCCTGCTTTGGACTGAGAGATGTATGAATTCAAAGGCTCATGTAAAGCGAACGTATACTGGTTAAAAAATGCTGCCTTCAGAGAAGTCTCTTAAAATTGCTATAAACTTGCACAAACAGTGTATATTCACACATTTTATAGGTTCCTAGCCAAGTCCACGTCACCCAGCACCTGCATTTAGCTTAAAAAAAAAAAAAAAAAAAATCATCAAGCCAAGAGTTAGTTAACAAGAACGCAGCGCTATTAAGATTGTCTTGTGGATGCACAAATGCAAAATTCTTTGAAACACAAGTAAACCATATAATCAGTTGCAGCCACAAATCATTTTGGAAAGACATTTTCTTGGCATATCTATCTATAAATCCATAACGACAAACAAGGATAATCTCCAACAGTATAAACATGTTAAGTATAAATAAAACTATTAAACGTATTACAAAAAGAAACCTATTATGTGTTGCTTTGCCAAGAGTGACTGGAAGCGTTGCTGTTCTAATCCAGACAGGTAAAAACAGAAAACCAAAAATGTCAGAAAAAAAATGAATTTAGATTTGTATGTGGTGACAGTTGGAAGTGTTGTCAGCGGCAAAAATGGGTTAATTACTTGGACTGGTTCTGGATATGTTCTGGTTGGCACTTCATACCCTACTTTCTAGTTGTACTGTAAGTCAAGTGTTGATTTACTATACACTCCCCCTCACGAGACAACCACAGATATACTTATTTTTTATTCTTTATAAAAGACAACAAAAATAAATATCAAAAATAACAATTAACAAAAAAGAAAAGGATGAAATATGAACAAGCCAACCAGCCTCTTCACTGAGCCCCAATTTCCCCACTTTCTCCCCCCTCATCCAAAGTCAGATGCTCCTGCAACAGACACATGGATGTCCCTCAGTCTCTTAAAGTGCTACGACCGGGTTATTGAGAGGATTAGACAGTCCAATAACACTTCGAAGTTGGCTTCACGAGGCCTGTGGTTTTTCTGAAAGAAAAAAAGTGGCTTCACAGAGAAAAGAAAGAACGAGAGAATACTTCCATTAAGTTACACAGAGCATTTTGCCGGACGTCTTGAGCAGATCTTCAGAGATGGTGGAGAAAGCGAGTGTCAAGGAGGAAGGGGCAGGGATGCAGCGAGCACAGCCGCTTACACATCCACCACCATCTTTTTGTGTATATCGAGACCTCCCACCACCTGGACACACACACAACAATATACAGCATGAACAACACTCAATACACTTATATATTGCTAGTTCATTTGGTTGGTGCACTGTAATTGTTAAATTCATTCTCACCCAAACCTTGCAAAAATGTCATCTACTTTACCTCCAAGTTATTTATTAATCTTATGGCCAAGAGCCCCCTCATCAGAAACATTGTGTTTGCGTGGTTTACATTTTTTACCTTATAGTGAAAAATCTAATGTAACAGTTACTATATGACATCAGATACATGCTTAGTGTAGCAATGCATAATCCACGACGTTTCCTGGGGTCACAGGATTATAGACCAAGGTGAGGTGACCCTCACTGATCAGTCTGTGCCCTAGCCCTATTCAACCAGAGCCAGCCACAATTTTATACAGCAGTAGAATTTTAAAAAGACTTTAGATGAAACCAACCGGTATGTTCTTCCAAATATTATTTTATAAACCATATTATGCCCTACTTTAAAAGACATTTGTTGCCGATTCCTTCTTATGCAACGGTGATATCAGGGATGACCCAAACTGCATGAGTCACTTTGCTTTCAAGTGCCTGAACAATGCTGCTTTGTTAAAACGGGGTCCAGCGTTCTCCTGTGGCATCCCGAAAATACTCTCCCGGAAGAACAAGCAGCTTTTTAGTTCAGTACTCTGGAGAGGCAGCCGTCAGAAGTGGGCCTCGTCTTCACTGTGCTGTCTTTGATTCAGGGACAAGACTGTGGGCAACACAATGTGGCTTTGGAGAAAGACAGATATAATGGATTTAAAAAGGAAACCTGCATTATCATCCCAGCTGCCTCACAACTTATAGAGCACAAGTAAAACATGTCACGTAAATCATTTTATGAAGATGCTGGAGGATAACTTTACAAGTTTAAAAATTTCCTTCCAAAATTACAACAATTAATGAACCATAATTCAGACCACACAGACCAAACCTTTCAACCTTTGTGTATCACAGTCACTCTATAATACTGATAACTGCACACTGAGCTTTTCCATAACTCTGCTATTTACAAAGACATTCTCAATAAATCGTCAAACCATCGCAATTTAATAACCTCTACATTACAGCCAATCTTCCCGTTTGAAATCCAATTTTTATGTATTCGCTTCCTTTCCGATCCATGTGGTCCTATCCACGTAGTCCGTATTTTCCAAACTATAAGTCGCACCAGCCAAAAAATGCATAATGAAGAAGAAAAAAAAGATAAAAGTCGCACAGGACTATAAGTCACATTTTTGGGAGGAAATTTATTTTATTAAATCAGAGACCAAGAAGATGAAATGTCTCATCTTGAAAGGCAACATGCTGAATAGGTGTCTGGTATGTTAACGTAACATATTAACAGTTATTCAGATAACTAGAGCATAAACAACATAACAAGTATACCAAACTCTCGATCTCACTCCAAATCACTTAATCCATTGTGTCACTTCTGAGCAACTCCGCCAACTTTAGCTAAATCTAGCTTTTAGCCCGTGATGAGCTTTTTTTGTTTTCTTCATTGCAGTTAGAGTATCCTCCGCTTTTTGCCACTCCCTCACAACTTTCTCGCTCACTCCAAACTTTCTTTCTGCTGCTCGATTGCCGTTTTCGCCCGCATATTTCAGTACTTGCAGCGTGTAATCTGCAGAATATGATTAACAGTTTATTGCTGTGATAAAATAAGTTATGATGCTAAATTAACATTAGTGAGTTTATGGCCCATATGCGTTAAATGCAGATGAGTGCGTAAATGACAAGAAGACTTCAGTAGCCGGACATCCACTCATACCTGATCGATAAAACTAGCCCAGCGCCCTGGAGAGCCTGAAATCTGCTGAAATCCTACAAGACACTGACATGATACCAGACAGAGCAGCGACTCTTTCTGCAGCCGACATGCGTAGTAGAGCGAGAAGTGACAGTGGTACAGGAGTAATAGCGTGACAGGAGCACATATAAAGACCGGTAGATCTCACATTCACCACAGTTGTCTATTGGAACGAATGTGTTAACGAAGCCACCATCTTGGTACAGGGTTAACGCTGCTTTAAATGAATAAACATTAATCGAGGACAAGGCGATTTCAATATTTTCCTGTCCTATTTGACTTTCTGAAAAATAAGTAATAAGTGCCCTATCATAAGGAACCTCCTTGGGTTCTGGCCCATTTATTTCAGGGGGGAGCCCGGGCCGGGCTACCCCCGGACCGCGCCAGGCTTCATTATGGTTCCGAGTGTCAAGACGGGCCCGGAGGTGTGCCCGTGTAGACCGTCGGGTCTGCAGAGCTCTGCACCCCACAGGGCTAAGCGCAATCGTTCTTAACAGACGATCGTGCTTAACGGACACCCTGTTCCTCAGGGTTCTCGCTCTGAAAATAACGAACAAGTGAAATTATATATTTTAATATACAAGTCACACCTGAGTACAAGTCGTAGGACCGGCCAAACCATGAAAAAAAGTGTCCATAAAATACGGTAAATGAGCCTCAAGTGCAACTCTCTTCACAGGTCTTTTTTCCTCAAAACTTGTTTCACTGCGGTTTGGTGGATCTCAATTGAATATCTGGAGCACGCAGCAGCTTAACAGTTGTTAAAATGAAGTCATTTATGGTGGAGACATTATTTCCAGGTGGTGAAGATTCCCACAGTAGCACTGAAAATGGCTATGCATTACAAATGAAGGCTGAGAATATATCTTGCATAAAAATCTATTAACCTACTCACCTCTACACTTGAATAATGCCCTTTATCGCAAAAGCTCTTCCCACACCTTGTCCAATTTACCCTGGGCCCTTTTACTGTATTTCTGTTTAATACAGGCGCATTTTACAGTTTAAACTATAGCTGTAGAGCTAAAATGCAGTACGTGAAAGACTCAGCGGACATGTAGCCAAAGGGAAAGCAGTTACAATTAGACCTGTCACAATAAAAGTTTGAAATGTGCTACAAAAAAATAAAAGGTAAGATCCTGTTGGGATTGGCCTGTTAGTTATTGTGTCAGTGGCATAATGTAGACATTTTTCTGAAATTACAATACCAATTAGAGTGAGATGCAACAAACAAAAAGCCAGATGAACACATTTGAACTATAGATTATAGAACTAGAACCAGATACTTATTTGAGTCAAGCTGCTCAAATCTTATACTACAAAAACAAAAAGAGCAAAGAAAACATGTACACAATAAATCCTAAAATATATTCCATTGTCATTTAAGTGGAAATGGTAATTATTGCGAGAAGCCTCATTAGGAGCCCACTGGAGTGTAGTATTTGAACTTACTGCACAGAATTCTTCAAAGGATATCCTGCCGTCTCCGTCCTTGTCTGCGTTTATAATGGTCTTATCCACGATTTGCTGGAGCTGCGTGTCCTTCAGGTTGTTGCCTACCATCATCTTGAGCACCTGGAAGAGCTCGCCGTTGGAGATGTAGCCATCTTTGTCCATGTCGTAGATCCTGAAAGCAACTGCGTAGAGCGCAGTTGTAAAATTAGTATTCCCGATGTGTTGCATAAAGCTCATCAATCTAACTAATCCCTCTGCTTGTATTTAGTTGTTTAGCTGTCACCTGCCTGTCTCCATGGAAATGCTATTGCTTTGTCTATTACAAGGAGGTTTCAGCATTACGCAACATTACAGTTCAGATCTGTGGAGAGTCGCCCCTATTCACAGAAGGAACTGTTGTATTTTTGAGCAATAGAAACACCTGTAATGAATAAATAATAGATGGATATGTTAAATATTATATTATGGAACATTCCAGGCAATATAAATAATAACATCTCCATGGAGACAAGCAAGTGGCGTATCCTCCACCAGAAAAGTTGTGCATTACACAGAATATGAAGAGAATGAAGCTCACACAGACTCAGTATTATAGTGTTTTGCACACTATTTGTGGTATTTGATGTGTACGTGCAAGTTACTTACATCGGAGCTTCTGTTCTTTGTCCCCTTTAACGCTAAACTGTGAGACTCCTTCAATGAATTCTGAAAAATAAAATGGTAAATATAATATAAATATTTAAACAGTCAAAAAAGTATATATACACACACACCATATAAACACATAAATCAGTTTTATAATTTGGTGCAAATGCAGTTGACTTTCTGTAGAGTCGAGACAGTAGGATCCAGGATCCAACTATAATTAGAAACTTGAACAGACATGTGTATTACATCATCATTGTTTCCTATCAGTTTACCAGCCTATTGCCCCACCAATAAAAAAGGACTGATTACAGATGGAATAAATATACATCTCTCTTTATATCTATATCTGTATAAGGATAAAGATTGATATATAGATGTACATTCAAATTGGTAACAGTCCTTTTCCTCTGTTATAAAATGACGACTAGTTCTGTGACTTAAAATGTGTGGGCTTTGCTTTAAAAAGGTCCTATAATACAAAAAACGGATTCTTGTGAGCTTCAAGCCATGTTATAATGTTGTTATCTCCTCAAAACACAAGAGTTGTGTTTTGTTTCATTCACACGTTTGAGTAATCCTTTATTAGTCTGTCAACAGAACATCTCATCTTAAATATTTGTGAGTTAAACGTGTGAATGAAACAAAACACAACTTGTGGTAATATGGGCCCTTTAAACTAATGGTTGAAGTCAAAATGAAACTGTCGTAATATTGCAATTGAAAAACTAGACAAGAGAACTAGCACAATCCAAGTTAATCAGATTTAAACTTGTTAATAACCCTGAGTGCCATAATCTGACCCCAGCAGTTGCCCACCTTTAAAGTCCACCTCTCCGTTCCCGTCCGTGTCAAAGATATCGATGACCCTCTGCACCAGCGGGTTCTGTTGAAGTTCAGGCAGTGACATGAACTCCTCCACGCTGAGAGAGCCTGAGTTATCTAGGTCGAGTTTCTTAAACCTCTTCCCTAGCCTCTTAATCTCATCGGCATCGACTGCACAAAGACAAAGAAACAACAAAGAAAATATGGATCAGACATTATGGTTATCTTATCACAAATCAGGTGGTCCTTTCATGTAGCTCAATCCTTGTTAGAAGCAGCACACACACACAAACATGGTACTCACATTTGTAAGTAGTAATGTTTAAATCTTTAAATAAGTCATATTTACATATTCTGAAAAAATAGTATTCACAAACAGCACAAAATACAACTAAAAGCCATTAGAAATTAAGTGTATCAGCTATTCATTGGTTTTCAGAAGATGGAAAATTAGGACCACAGCAATTAACAATTTGAAACAAAATAGTATATCTTGTGAATGGGAAGAAGTCTAAAAATGTTGTATATAGCAGGATGCTGAAACTCATTAATATCAGCTGGTGAATGTCTGAAAAATCTGAAAAAAGTGACCGATTATAAAAATGCAAATAACTTTGCTTCTACCAGCCCAAAAATTACAACATACAAAAATTCTAATTTACAAAAAAAAAAAAATCAATTAACAAAAAAATCCAACTTACATCCACTCTGTCCTTGTGCCATGAAATACTATCTGTTGTATGCTCCCACAATGGGCAGCAATAACACAGCAGGCTGTTAATTACACTATAAGCTCATTCACACAGTCAGGTGATCTCATTAGCCAACCACCATCTACTACTCAAAGCACCTAATCTGGGATACTAAATAACTCAGTCGGCTATCTGTTAATCTAAACTAACAAAGACAAGAGCCCAATGGCGGATTTATGGTACAGTACAGGGCAGTTATGTTTTACTGCCCCTTTATTACAGAAGGATACTGATGTGAAGACAAGGAGGAGATAGGAAGACACTACGCAAGTACGTATATGATGAAAACTGTTCTCATGGAAAGTCTTGTAGATTCAAAGTTCTCATGTATTTTATTGTGCAGGGCATTTTTATACAGTGGTATCAGATTTAAAAGTATTTCAGAGGTGAAGTGATAAAAGTGAGGGGGGGAAAAAATGTTCGGAGGGGTGAGTGATAAGAGAGAGATAGTCAGAGGGACAAGAAGGAGAGACAGAAACAAAGAAAGAGTCAACATTAAAGCATTATATCCTCGTATGTTTCTGTTCATATGGTAAAGTTCATTTGTCTTTCTCTGTTTCCTATATGATGTTTTTCATGGAGCCAAATCACAATTTCAATTTCATCACAATTAATGTTGACTTTCTATATTTATATTAAGAGGAATTTCAAGTCATCTGTCTCTGCCCTCTGACAATAAGCACGTCCTGATCAGACGCCTCTTGTTCCCTGTTCACGGCAGATGTCACCAGACTGTATCATAACACTTGAACTGCATACCCTCAAGAGGATTTATTACCTGCTAGTTTGCTCAGCAGCATCCATAAAAATTAAACAAAGCCTCTCATTTCTGTGTGGGCGTAAAAGGCAGCCAACAACTGGAATGGCACTCTTTTTTATTGGCAGATTAACTTGTTATTAAAATGCAGTTGTCAACAAAAGCCCACCATTTCAGGAGAGGTGTAATGGTACAAAAGGTGCTACAGGCCGATCTGCTTCACAGACTGTGTTAATATCTCAGTCTTTCTAAAATGCCGACAGCTGTATTGGCTTTTATGGCCGATGAGATGCAAACTTTTGATTCATCCATCCAATGTCAAGCATCAGAATAGAGGGCCCATAGCTGCTCCTGTGTGGACATGCCAAGTGGGTAGGTATGGATTATTCATGCTCTGAGGAGGACAGCAGCTTTCTCAGTGTCCAACCAACAAGTCTGTCTGCCAGCTTCACAGGCAGACGTGCTCTAGGCTGAACCCAGTCAAACACCGCTCAGATACAAGGAAACATGACGCTACTTTGGATAGCTACATAGATACTTTAGGAAACACTGGACGTTCAACTATAAGACTATAATGTAACTTTGTATTATCCAATCTTTTTGTTTCAAGAACTCCCCTAGGCTTGTTCTTACAAGCTGCTCAAGTAATAGGCAAATAAATCAGTTTACTATAGTATATTATTATTACAATCACATTTTCTTTTTTTATTTAAGTATGTGTATAACACGTAATTGTCCATTTTTGCCAATATCATCTACCCTTGTTGGACAGCATTACTCTTCACAGAGAATATATTTTCAATATCAGAGTGTATTTTGGCAGAACATGAATGTGCCATAGTGAGCCTTTAAATCAATTTGTCTGATACTAATGTGAAAAGACTATAACATTACCCACAAACATTTAACCCTCTTCATCTTAAATCCTACTTTGCAGTTTGCTGTACTTACACACTGGTGTAGCCCCAGATGAGTATACTCTTGTACTGCCCCAAAGTCCAGTGGAGTAGACAGACTTGTGACCCCTTGTGGCCAGATAGTGCAGACTACAGTGGAGGAACCAAAGGGATAAAATGCTGTCCTCTTGTGATGTGTGAGAGAAAGTGTGAGTGGAGCGGCTGCACACTTGTACAGGCTCCTCACAATGTTATGCTAATGAGCGGCTCTGAGGGAGACCCAGTGTAACTGTGAGATGGTTATGATAATCTCATATACTTCACAGACCAGCAAAACACAGGCACACGGACATGATGGCTACACGCACCCTCTACTGTTACTAGGCAACAGGAACCAGTTAGCCCCACAAATAGCCCACACTTCCACAGTGTACTCGCAGACAGGCTCGCTAATCTGAGTTCACAACACACAACATACCACACCACTCAATTAACCTGGGAATGCTAAATGTCAAGTCCCTGTAGATGAATAAGTCTCTGTGACAGCATCTCTGTCAAACCTATGGAGAGTTCATCAAAAACGGGCCTCTTTTTGTCTTCCATTTCTTTGGTTGCATCATATGTGGCATTTACTGTGAAAAAATGTTAGATTTGGGACAATCCAGCTAAATAAATGGTTCAGCAATCACCATATGCCATATAAATCAATAGCCATTACTACATACAGGCCCTTCAGAGTGAGCATGCTCAAAACACTGTATGAAGGAGGAAGGGGAGAAGAAGGAAAAAAAAAAAAAAAAAAAAAAAAAAAAAAATCGGTCACAGATTCCCATCCAATTTGGGTTTAATTATGAAACACAATGTTCCTAAAATGCCATTAACGACCGTGTCCTTTTAAGCGCGGCCAGCCCCAGACAGCTCTGCAGCACATTAGTGGAGACATGCGACTGCATTAGCACCGTTAGCCTGAACCGGGGCTATCAGGCCGGCCTGTCCACACCGAGCAAAATGCAGTCGGTATGTTAGCAATAACTGCAGCCAAGGGCCTGCTGTATATAGCACATCAAATACACAAGATAAGATGTGAGGGGGCCGAACACAAGAAGGTTACATGCTCAGTAATCACACAAGTTTGACACAAGACATGGCTCAATTAGCATAATGGGGTTTCACTGAGCAAATGGCATCCCTGACAGGGGAGCCCAAAGTGACCAAGAAAATGGGCCAGAAGTATGTAGGTCAAAGAAGTCCTAATAATATGTTAAACAAATCTAAGCGGGCGACTCCAGCACCACAGACTTTAGATAAACCACTTCTTTAGATAAACGTTATCTCATGTAGCGGCCGGCAGCACAGGGCTGTGCGGGCTGCAACAGGACCCATTGCTCTGGCTGCCCTGATACCGTTGGTCTTTGAAACATGGGCCAAGCAGACCACTGAGACAGCAGCACTGACAGAGGGTATTTATAGCCATGGCGTCATCAGAAAACCCCCACCCCTCCCCCCACACTGGCAGACCTGGCTACCGCCCTCCAGGAAACCCCTAGCAACAAGGAACTAGCAACAAGCCACCGCAAATTATTTTGGGCGGCGTAGACACAACTGGTGTGTTATGAGTTAAAAATAAATTAATATTTTTCAAGGGCCCTCCATGTTGAATTATGTAGCATGCACTAAAACCAGGGTCAACATTTTTACAGCAGTCAAAAGTGATCAATTCTATGCAATTTCTAGTGCTCCAGCATACAGTATCCTCCCTCTAAAAATAAATGGGTCATGGTGGCCTGGTTTGTGTAGCTTTTATTAATCAAACACAAGAATTGTGAGGTGCAAATCAATGTGATTTGTGTGTGTCTTCTGTGGTTTTGGGCTGTTTAGGGTTTGTGGCGCTCCTCTGACCAGTGTGTTTGAGCTAATTTCTTCACAGCCATTGCTCTGCCTGTCCAAGAACTTGATGAGCCGAACAGCTGCTGTGTTAGCACAAGGCAAAGGCTCCAAATAGAGGCTAAAGGAGGACTGGAGCAGCAACGAGATAACCTATTATGCACTGAAAGGATTACTCATATCATGTACTTATATTTAATACAGACTACACAGTAAGGGCTTGTGTGTGCGTGTGTGTCCTTGAGTTTTTGATAGCAAAAAGGTTCTACATTGATGGTACCAATAACTGTAAGAAACACACAGACAGCAGACAAAAGAGTTCAAGTGATGCCCTGTCCTCTGACCATGGGGCTAATCCTTGAGGGGAATGCCACATAGGGCGGACAGGCCCCATGGTCTCCACAGTACTGGTACACTAGTACAGTACACTACAGTAGTACACACTGAGGTCTACAGTTACACATTGTGTCTACAGCCCTCTCTCCAACAGGATGTGACATTTGGGTGCTTTGCTTGAGTACCCGCGAGTAATCATGAGTAACGTTGCAGCAGGAATGACTACACTACAAACCAGACATAATGAAGTGAGGAGGACTGCTCCACACCCAGCGCTCATTAGACACATGTAACAACAGTATAACTTTACAGGGCCTGAACATGGAGCTCTGCTGTAGAGCATCTGAAGAGCTGTCAGCAACATCAGCGCAGAAACACTCAAGCACGATTGATTCACATCAGGTGGAGAAGGTTAAGGAGGTGGACAAAGCACAATGTGAGTCATTCCCCCAGCTCTGCACTCAAGTGCTCAGTTACTTAAACACGTAAATCAGGCAGAGTGGGTATTCCATGAAGTAAGATAAAGCCAAAGCCTGGCTCATTTGGGCAATCCAGGCTCATCAAATCTACTAAATCTACTAACATGGCTAACCATTGCTGGCGCTGAGCTGCTGGACCATTTTATCAATAGGCTCTTGCACATGTACTAGTTTTTAATTATACAGTGGGCCTCTTCAAATAAAACAACAAGTAATTTAATTATTTAATTACAATGTGAAAACACAATAAAGTAGGCCCATATTTTTTGCTGTGTATTTTATGTTGTGCTGGGAACAGACAGACGCAGGTTTGAAGCTGGACTTCGTAACGTCTGTCTCCCATCTTTTTCTTGTCGCTCCCTGTCACACCGTCCACATAAGTGTAGATTTGATTGGCCAATTCTTGTTACATGCACAGTTCCATTACAACATTACTTTTACCAATTGACAGACTCACACACATAAGACACTTTCTGCACATTGGGAAACGTAACGCAACTTTGTAGAGGAAGGGGAGCATCATCTTTCTCTCGCTCCCAGCATACTTCTCTCATTTAGTCAGATCATTAAAAACCTCACGAATGATCATTATTTTTAGATAATTTTAGTCAATTTCTAGCTAATGATCTGATCTTCATGAATTAAACAGGGAGTGCACACAAAGTGCATCTTAAATCTCAGGCTTCAAATAGCACTGGTCAGACCCAGACTTATTTCATGGAACAACTCCAGGGTTAAACTGGAGATGGAGGTAGTTTAATTTTATAATTAGGAAAAAAATTGACTTTAAATGATGGAATACCCCATATTTGCTACAGTGAGCACAAAATACAGAGATTACTGTTCAATTAAGAACTATAAGAAACCTCTCAGGTCCCTCTACGCAAACCTGCAAATATTTTTACATTCAATCTCAATAATGTGAAAAAACACACATCACACAGAACAGCCAATGTATAGTATAACATATACTTACAATGCGAGCACATCTCCAGGGGATAACTGGCTTCATTTCCCTAAGAACAAAACAAAAGTCAAAATTTTGACCGACAATTAGGCACAGTAAATATGTGACAATATGATGAAATGAAAAAAGTGAAACTACAAGATACAGAACACACTAAGCAGATTGGGATGGGAGAAGCATTACATTTTGTATAGAAAACCACATAATGTCAAATAATATAACAAAAATAGCTCAAGTAGCCAATTGATGTACATTTTTCTTTGTGCCAGACTCTCTCTGCAATGTGGTTTGTGTGGCGGCTCACTGCGCATACAGTGTGTGTCTTTGGCTTATGTGCTGCAGCCACATCCGCAGCTCATCCCGTCCAACACTGCAGCACTGTCCACGAGCCCTCACCCGGCTGCTGCCAGAGGCCACAGGCCAGGGGAGGGAGGGAAGGGAGAGACAGGCTAGGGGAGGGAGGGAAGAGGAGACAGGCCAGGGGAGGGAGGGGAGAGAGGGGAGAGGAGACAGGACAGGGGAGGGAGGGAAGGGAGAGGAGACAGGACAGGGGAGGGAGGGAAGGGAGAGGAGACAGGACAGGGGAGGGAGGGAAGGGAGAGGAGACACGACAGGGGAGGGAGGGAAGGGCGAGACAGGCCAGGGGAGGAAGGGAAGGGCGAGACTGGTCAGGGGAGGAAGGGAAGGGCGAGACAGGCTAGGGGAGGGAGGGGAGAGACAGGCCAGGGGAGGGAGGGAAGGGCGAGACAGGCCAGGGGAGGGAGGGGAGAGACAGGCCAGGGGAGGGAGGGAAGGGCGAGACAGGCCAGGGGAGGGAGGGAAGGGCGAGACAGGCCAGGGGAGGGAGGGGAGAGATAGACCAGGGGAGGGAGGGTAGGTAAAGGGGGGCGAGTTGGGAATCCTACAGCTGACACGGAGCTGGGCCAGTGCACTGTTGAAAAGGACTGCCCTGCAACTCCATCGAGGAATGCCACGCAACGCTAGCCAAGATAGCAACAAGACCTAGCCCCACAGATGAAAAAGAGCAAATGATTATACACGATTCATCGTGTTTATGGAAGACCTGGTCGGGGCTTTCTTCAATGCTGTGCACAATATTCTTGCACTGAATAAAAATGCAAACATAGCTTTTGTTTTGTTCAGATGTTTCACATTGAGGCCGCCGGTTATGTAGCAGTTATGTCATTTCAGTGCGCCGCTCGTCTACTGTGGCGGCCTGAGAGGTGGATGTATTTTAAGATCAGCCTCGAGAAAGAGGTGACACAGGATTAGCCAGCACAGAGACTTAGCTTTTGACAGTCTGATCACGGCAGGCTGACGGTCCACACTCCCACTCTACTCTGTCGGACAGCTTACCTGATTCTTTTACAGCTAATAAAGCCAGATGCTATGTGCACAATGGGGCGTCACTTCAATCAATACTGAACATAAATCAAATTGTACAGTACACTCATAACATATTACGCATTTGAAATAATATCCTGCTCTCGTTTTGCTAAGACCCAGCCCACCCAGAACCTGTAGGTGGAGAGGGTAACAACCACCTGTGTAAAGAATGTTAGCCCAGTAACTCTGGAATACCTAACTGTTATTTAGGTAAATTATGCTTGGTTAGGGCCCATATTACATATAGTTTTCTGATCTATGTTATAATGTTGTTTCCTAATAAAAAAAATTGTCAGAGTTGTGTTTTGTATCATTCACACATGTTTAACACCCAAACGCTGCCTATTTAGGCTGATTTCTTCTCTCAGACACAAAACACTCTGTTCCACCTTGTTTCACTGTGTTTTAAAACTTTGTCTTTTTAAAACCAAATACCTTCACTAGAATCATTTGGATGATTTCAGCCATGGAATTTCCATTCTCTACCGAACAAAAGGTAAAAGGTAGCTGTTAACTTTAAAACTACCCATAGCATCACATGGTGGAACAGAGCATTTTTAGCTTTGAGGGATGAATGCAGACAAATAATAAAAGGGTTACTTAAACATTTGTGTGTATTAAATTAAAAAAAAAAAAAAAAAACAATTCTAGGTACCTTTTTGATAATTCCTTGAAAGTCTGAGTTGGGTTGGTTAGTTTATTATTTTGTCTGGTATGGTTGTTCCTTTTAATGATGTACTTTTCCTAAATTCAAATAAGCAAACTTTTTTTTTTTTTTTTAAATTCAGCATGTATTTGAATGTGTTCTGCTGCCAGTAACACATTGGTCCGATGTAATGAGGAACTACTGTAGAACAATGCAATATAGGAAAATAAAAAAAGGTATGGTGAATAAGCAGCATATTGTGCAGAGCTAAAAATAAAAGCAGTTTCCATAAATATGTCCCAAACTTTTTCATTTCCTGAGGCTCCTGAGGTAACTGCCCTGTAATTGCACAGTGCAGCAAAAGTGGGAGAATGCATGGTCACATTATTGCTTCATGCTGACAAATTGACTTTGTTATTTATAGCTCTAAAAGACAAATGCTGTGGCCAATGGTTAAAAATAGAGCTATTGATTTATTTAAAAACAGGTGGTAATGTCTCTCACAAACGGCTATAGTTAGCAGCCATTGATCGTGCAGTCCAAATGGGCCTTGCAACATCCACATTGAGACAAATAAAGGCTTTTTCTGCAACAAGGGCACTACATTAAAATAGAGCAGCTTCCTCTCTATTGTAAAAGCACAGTAATGAGACAACTGGGGGCTGAGGTGCAACACAACATCTCTAAACTATACATTCTTATGCTGTACCTTAGATTAAAAGATCCTTACTATTTTCACTGCAAGAAAATAACAGAATATAGAAAATATTTAAGCTGAAAGTGTGTTGTAACACATAGGGGCAGTTTTTAACTAGCTAAAAACCATAAGTGCTCATAATAAACTTGGCTAAGCAGGTTAACAAAGGCAATGGGAGTATTTATCAGAACAGATATGGGAAGGATAGACACTAAAAACATCAAGGATGTATTAGTGGGTCCCAAGCTGGAGGCATGACCCGCTAAGAGGAAACGCCAGATTTAAGGGGGTCCTCGGAGCTTTGTTTGATTAGAGGGTCCATTCGTTAATTGTGCGTAGAATCAGAAATGTGGAAAACTGTCAATACAAACTTTCTTGGGATTAGGGATTAGTTACTTGTTACTTGTAATTGTTAGCACAATGTATAAAGTAAGAACGCTCAAGTTAATTTTGGATTTTGTTGGGGAGTTTCAGTTGGTTAATGTTTGCAGCTCCAATCCTGATGTTGACTGTGGTTAAACACTGGAGAGCTTCTGGAAGGAGGGGGCTTACAGCAAAGGAGATTTGGTGTCCAGGATTACAGGTTTACTACCCACAGCCTGCCATAGGTCAGTGCTAAGACCACAAAGGGGTCAGCCGTATCGCTAGTCATCCTCCAATAACAAACCACTTGATGCAGCTGCCCTATATGTCAGCGAACATCTGGACTCACACAGAGCAAGAGAAGGCACAAGAGCAAGTCAAAGGCTCTTCCAGGGAGGAGAGGAGAGAGGGATATAGACTCATGTTGGCTCATCAATAATGAATGCTTCATTCAGAATCAATTAGGCCTTAGCACACAACACGCGTTTGCATAATGAAGAATCTGGCATGGCCGCTTGTTCAGCAGTAACACTAAGGCCGACCCAAAAAATCCAGCTAATTATAGACCCGCAGAACCAATCATAACATGAAAGACTGAGCCCAGTAAACCAGGCTACACAAGAACGCTCTGACACGCGAGTACAAATGAACACTTTCTGGGCACTGCTTGTACTCAAATTTAACAACTTTGTCTTAAAAAATAAAAAAAAATAAATACATGTCATTTCAAACTGCCATGAAAATAATAACAAAGAAGAAGTAGCCATGTTAAAGGGCTGGCCTGGTGTTAAAGGCTGTAAGTGAAAAGGGTTTGTTTAGTATTACTGGTGCATGAGGGTGGGGGAGTGGAGAGGGGCTGCTGCTGAGCACACTCTTTTACTGTCACACCTGGCACCTGCCTTATCTACTGTTCAGTGCTCAGTCAAGGGCGGACTGGGCGTGGGCACAACTACATAAAACGATAAACATTCTCACTTCAAATGTACTCTCTAAAGTAATTTACTACAGTTACAAGCATGAAGCTGAAAGCAATAACAATGCAAAGGTTTCTGGCAAAAATGGGGTGCAATTTTCACACAAATGCTGCAGTGCTGCTGGGGTAATTGGCATAATGCTGTGCAGAAGATTGAAGCCATCCGTCATTTCCTGAATCCAATAAGCAGTGAGGAAAATGAGTGACAATAACATGGGAATTCTGTGTGAGACCTACAGCCAGAACCATCAGTAGAATATGCCAATTTTAGGAGGAATGGTGTTTATAAGCATCAATTATAAATATTATATCTCAATATTTCATTAAATGATCCAACCTATGACGTTCAGACCATTTTAATCCATCATAAATGTGCAGTAAATGTCTTGGTTGGGTGAAAAAGTGAATGAACTGTAAAATTAATCACAAAAGACCAGCAATATGACTTTATAGCCCTATTTCAACAATCACACTGTATTTGTTTTATGATTTTTGAATTTTTATTATAGATGATATACCTGATATTTTGAGTGGATATCCCCAAAAACTACCATTTCAATATTATCAAATTTTCAATACATCTCCCACCTGACCTCTCCCTTAGACCAATGAAAACAGGTCCGCATCTTAAGAGCTTCAAGAAGAAGCCATAATGACCAGGATTGGGCAATACAACTGTTTGTGATGTGGTCCGTGAGGCAATCTACTATTTTGTCAGATTTGTGTATTGGGTTTCAGGGCTCTGTTTAATGCAGCTTTATGCTCAAAGTAATAGAGACACTCTCCCACACACCATTTATATTGGCCAGGCTCTGTCATGCTCTCAGTGAGTGACAGGTGGATTTAACCAAAGAAGTATGAACTGACAGAAGAAGCAGATCGCTTTAGTTATCTTAATGATATGTAAAGACTGTATGAATCTAGAATGTGATCTACGCTCCGAAACATCCTGATGTAATATTTTAGCATATTGTCCACCTCCAACAAAGACTGTAGCTTCTGGTTGATTTTCATTCAGTCACTCACTCGCTCGCTCACTGTCTATTACACCTCTGGTGTCTAGGGCAGCAATAAAGTCTCTGCATCCCTGTTATCATTCACCTCATTCAAAACATAACATTGTCCAAATGTTTCAATCTTAATGCATGGTCTTTTATCCATTTACTACTCTATTTCCACTTATTTCTGTGCACATCAAACTTGTTATGTTAAGTTATGGCTATAGACTTCAAGTTTTATAATAAATATTTTTCACTCTTTCACTCAGCCAGACCACTGAACAAAAACACTAAAGAAAATGCCTCTGAAAACAAAACTTTCACTCTTAAAACAGACACACTCCATTTTACAGCAAATGGTGCGTTTTCAAGAAAATAATTTGGATGGTGGGCACCTGTGCACCAAGAAATCCTTCTACTTCAAAACTTTAAAACTAGTTTAGACAAAACTAGTTTAGACAAAACTAGTTCTCTTCAAAGAAATGGTATTTAAAACAATTTGTGAATATTACATTAGAAATCATATTTGTTTTGTTTAATGATTAAAGCAGCAAGGAAAGCCTACCAAAACCAGGTATTGTTAAACTACTGGTACCCGAAAAAAATTCCAAAGGTACCGAGCCATGTGCAAGGGTGCGGTGCCCAACAGTCTGCTTTCGCAGTGAGTTGGGCATCAGACCACTGGCCTGTACATATGATTATATTTAAGAAAAAGTGGAAATGTGCTGGTGATTGCTGGCACCGAGGAAAGTCTGGCCTGTGGCCTGTGAGGAGCAGAAATGGAGCTGGAGTGGGCAGGTTGGACGGGCAGCCTGGATACATCATGTTGATCACCATCATACTGCTGCAGGTTCACTGTGGCTTTTATCTTTTACATTAGCTCGGCTCGATCTGTATGTGGGTGGTGCTTGATTGCTAGGCAGCATATGGTCCCCTTTGCATCAGATCATTCCACTACAAGCTTAAGCAACTGTGTGCGAGTCAGTCCCTGCCCCCAGCCTCCTACAGCGAAGAATACACTCTTGACAGGCTACAAGTTGGCACATCATCAGTGGAAGGGGTATGCACCACATTTCAGCTCCATGCAGGAGGATGGTGCAGTGACAGGCAAATGTGGCCACTTAACCAAGCTGCTCAGTTCATTTATCATTACAGGTTAGGTCACTTACAGTGGATGTAGGCAAATGTGACAGAAACAGAGTAAATACACATTTTAAGTGCCACAAGCTGCGGTACCCTACTTTAACATTTATAAATCATGAATAATGTCTTGAGATCTTAGAAATATAATATGGCTTTATTTTCATTTTTGCTTGTTCGAAATGTTTTAGATAATTCGTGCAAATACATAGGTGGGGATGCGATAAAAGGGCATGGCTGGTTTACAACAACCAGTGGTGTATGACAACTTCTTAGTCTTTGCCCGTCATTTTAACATTTAATAGGTGAGCTCCATTAGCACTGACAGCAGGAGCCAAACGTCGCTAACTTACCGTAAATTTGTTAGAAAGCTACCATTAAAATGTCAGGTAGATAGATATGGTATTATGAGTTGTGAGGGAATTCCAAAACAAAACCTGCAACTCTATCAAGATTATTAAAAGACATAAAGGCGACGACGCTGAAAATGGAAGAATGATTTTACGTGCTAGCTTAATTTGAACAGCCGAACGCTTCCTTTAGCTTGTGCTACCAACCATTAATTCACCAAAAAGGCATAGTCTTGACCTTTACATGCAAGCAAAAACATATTTTATCGGACCTCTTTGCTAGTAATAGTGCGAGCAATGTCGAGTAGGTTTAAGAAATATCTGGGCCATAGGCTTGAGGCTAGTGACAGCCAAGGGGTATCGCCAAGAGAAGAGACAGCTATCTAGAGAGCTTGAGAAAACCATTTCCTCTTTGCCATTTGTAAATTTAACAACAAGTTAGTCTGACATTAGAAGACAATCCATCAAAATACGCTATCATTCGACACAATGACAGCACAGGCCTAGCCACTGGTGTGTTTACCAGTTGGCGGAGGGAGAAAATAGTGCCGTGGCTGCTGCTTACCATTTTGCAGATCGGATGATGAAATCCAGGCGATGTAAACGGAAAAGAGGGGCAGAGGGGGGCTGTGGATGCCGCTGAACAGTGGCCAGATATTCGGACAAAATGCGATGTTCTGTTGGAGGTCTTGGTTTTTGCTTGAGCTCTAGCTCCCGACCCTCAGTGACACTCTCTTGGACCGAGCTTTGACTGCAGTGAGAGGGAGGGAGAGCCGCGGGGAGGGGACACGGAGCGGAGGAGGAGGAGCAGGCGGTGGCGGAGAGAGGAGCAGGAGAGGGGAAGAGGGGGAGGGGCGCTACTGTACATCCGGGTACTATTACCTCCTTTACAGTTTGAGCGGGTGCGCCATCTGCTGGACGATTTGTGGTACTACTCCGCAGCAGGTAACTCATTTACTTTGTGCAATCTCCCATAGTGAGAGTGTGTTCTTTATAGGTTTGCATTCAAAACTCGCAGTTTGGCTATGGCAATCATTTATATCAGAAAAATATACATTTAAATAATGTCCTACCTACAGTTATTTGCCAAACAAATATTTTTTGTTCATAACTTTATATAAATGGAAACAATTATATAAACCAACACATTTATGGCATACATACTCTTTTTTTTGCCATCCTTGCATAGAAAATGTATTTCACACACTTTTGCAGGTAATCAATCAAATCACTTTCATCACAGTACAAAACTATAATACTGTTGCACAAAAATACATTTATATCATATAAATACAGGAATTCAGTGATCTGTTATTACAAACACTATTTTGGAAACACATGGACAATAATCCACTACACAATGTATTGTGTCCTCATAGAACTAGATGTATGCTGTTGTGCAAAGTATATTAAGTATTTTCTAAATGTTTAGTGACTACACTGCAGCCTGAAGGCAGATTTCCATACATGTAAACACAAAGCAGGCCAAGCTAATGAGAAATATTGTATTTTGAACACAATTGTGCAGTGGTCTATTGCATCTTGATTACATTAAACATCATTTAGATAAGTGGCACGATGAAATGCACCATAGTCATACAATTCAAATAAACACATGGGTTGCACTTGAATCTAAGGAACATAAGTAACTGCTCATCTCTCTGCTCATATAACTTTTTGAGCACAGAAACAGTTTCTAAAAGGTTGCATCACTTGAAAACACTAAATTCTGAATTTCTTTATAAATAGCACCATGGCATCCATGATGGAGTAGTACAAATCTAGCAATAACTTATTATTACCTCCGCCAAGGAGGTTATGTTTTCACCTGCGTCTGTCTGTTTGTTTGTTTGTTTGTTTGTTTGTTAGCAAGATAACTCAAAAAGTTATGGACGGATCTTGATGAAATTTTCAGGAAATGTTCCTAATGGTAAATCCAACAGATGATTAAATTGCAATTGGTGATGATCCAGAAGAAATCCTGGATTCTGGATCACTTTGAAAACTGAGCTGCTTGGCGGAGGTCTGCGCTCTCTGAGTGCTTTTCTAGTTATTATTTTTTTCTACAGATGACAGTAGTAGTCACATCTAGAGGAACATCTCTTTGTTGATCCACATGAGCGTGCGTGTGTCATTTGGTTTGCACTCATATTCTATGCTGTTAAAGCTGTTTCCCCATTGACAGTGATCTCTCTTGTTATAGTTGTAAAACTTGACTTGCCACACAGTCTCAAACTGGCCAGCTTCTGTGAACTGAGAGAAAGGCACATGTACAGCACAGGTGATTAAATGTTGTTGAAAAAAGAAATTATAAGAGTCATTATTGTTTTATTTGCCTACTTTCCTGCTACCCACTGACGTTAACAAGCAAATAAAATCTCATTCAAGCCCAGTCAAATATTGAGCTATGCATCAGGAAGGGCATCAGGTGTACCTTTGATATGCAGATTATATGTATAAAAGTATATGCAGTGGCAATGCTGTTTTTAGGGAATTATTGTCATTACTTATTACTAAGCAATAACAAATCACAAATAAAATATAAATGACATCTGGCTTTTGTTGGTGCACAGAATAATGGCCATTCAAAACTACAATACCTCTATACTTATTTGAACCGGTTGCCTTTCTCCACTCTTGGTATGGGCCACACCCTCTGTGTCATACAGTCCGCTGTAGATCACAGACTGCGGGTCTTTAGACTGTTGTTCCAAAGGGAAAGTCACCCCACCGATGCTCATAGACCTGTACAAATGAGACAACACACATGCACTCAAAGCCTGTTTTAATATTATAAGTCAAATTGTGTGTAAACACACTGGCACAGTTGCTCAGTGGCCTTAAAAGAGGCCTATACATTCAACAGCAAATAATCATAACAAATGAGAAATATGAGCACATTATGGCTCCTTTAAAGCAAACAATTTCATTTGTATATTATTTAGGTTATCTGTTATTATTATTTGTATCAACTTCTTTTCAGTGTAAACAGCACATTTACATATTTGCCAAGCCTAAATTCTGTGGTGAAACCAGAGATGACACTGCATTGGCATTGTCATCTTTATGTGTGACCTTTATTGAACCCTGTTGTCACTAGAATAACCAAGCGTGTTACACAAGAATATCTGTGTACAAAGCACAAGAGTGCAATGATATGAGAGAGCCAAATTCCAAACCTTTAAGTGGATTTGACATGCTTCAGGTGCTCATGCCTACTTTTTTCTATCAACAATACCCTTTATTTACCCTTTTAACCTTGTAACCTAATAAATTTTGATAGACATACTAATTTGATGCAACATATAGGCTTAACAATGGACACATTCATTAGTATCTTAGAAGCAAAACACTCGCACACTCGTGTAATGTTTCATTTAATTTTGCATAGTGTAAAAGGGCTGTTCAGAGCCAAGACACTCCTAGGTCGTTAGTGGTTTAACCCCAGATAATGGATTACAGGCAGGGACTAGCTATACTACAGACAAAAATATGAAAAGGCTACCTACGTGGCTTCGGATGCTCCAGGCTTTATGACTACATCAATCTTGTACTTGGATCCGGTCAACAGTTTGATGGTGCGCGTTTGTCCAAATCTGGCCCCATCGGATTTGAAGTAGACTGCGGTATTGTTAGGAAGCATTTTGAGAGAAATTCCTATCTTGATGAGCTGAGGAACGTCGGCCATGTTTCCATGAAGATGCCACGATTTAGTGGCGTAATGAGCGGGATGCAGGGCGCGGACAATGAGCGGGTATGGATGAGCCTGTTCGGTTGGGAAATGCCTCGCAGAGTTTGGATTGGGAATAGCTGTGCTTTAATCCCGCCCAGAAGCGGCGTGCGTTCACTTAATCCCGACCGAAGCGCTCCCTAATACTGTTCTCCTGTTGTATACAGGAGTTCTGCACAAAGAAGTAAATGTTTCCTGAAACAACATGTCACGTCAGACATAACAGCGTGTAACTTTCCAGTTGTATGTTATGTGTCTTTCAAATCGATGTCGCTGTCCGTGGTGCTGACGCGGTATAGCCCACTAATTAAGACTACACGTTTAATCCTGTTTCATTTTGCATATTTCATATCGTTCAAATATTTGACAGTTTAGTTGTTTCTCGGTGTGGGGATCACCGTCCAGGTATTCAGTATCAGTACTGGGATATGGCGGTTCTCATTTATTGGATGCAAATATGAAGATTAATAGAGTAATCCACTGTTCAGTTTCACATTGTATGGCGAACGGGCCAGACAGACTTGCTCAGACTGCTTGTAGAGCCTCCCTCCCAGCCATTGCAAAAGCACCTGTGGGTTCACAAAGTTTTACCTCCACAAGGGGGCAGCCCTGTAGGTGCTGGCCATTGAATTATGTGCATTTATAGCTTGATTCACAGTCAAAAAAAAAAAAAAAAAAAACATTTGCAAGGTCCTCTTTGACAGTAATAGACTTTGTGATAGGACAGATACCATGAGGAACCAACTCTGCATAGCCTTTATCTAGTCTGTGATAAATGCTCTACATTCCTACTTGGAATCCTTGTTTCTTTCAAACTTCCTTTTCAGGTTCTGAATGCGCTGTTCCAAATTACCATGTTATCTGGGCAGGTTAGTCTTTGTGCCCTGCATGTACAGCATCTTCTCCTCCATACAGCGTTCAGACCCCATCATGAAGAAAGCACAATACAATGGATTGCCATAAAAAACTGTGATGTACAGCTGTGGCAGAGTGGCTGTTAAGTGCTGCTGTACGAACACTGATGTAATTTCATTCTGGGACAGTGAGCTTATGGCATGAAAATCTACCACTGTGCTCATGAATCAGGCAGTAGTGATTGTGAAGCTGCAGGGTGGACAGGGACATCACTTGACTTGACCTTTACTGTTTGAGTCTGTCAAACAGCCAGCCCTTGCAGCCCTTTTAACCTGAATCCTGATATCATTTTGTTTTTGTTGTTCATCCTTAGGCAGTGCATTGCAAACATTTTAAATGCTGTTGAACCTATATTAGCGTTTGAAGAGTTATTTTGGCACTTGTTTTGTTTGCACAATTAAATAAATCACTTCTTTTGCCCACTATTTCAAAGAGCACCTGCACAGCACTTACAGGAACAAAATGCACAATCAAAGTCTTTCTCAATATTAAGTTGAATTCTGTGTATACCATATGTAAGTTCTGTTAGTTAATACTGTGCTCCTGTTGGATACAGGGGAATGAAGCAAAACAAGATGTCATGCGTAACTTTCCAGTTGGATGTAATTGTCTGCATAATGCATGTGATTGGATTGTCTGTCAAACAACTGTTGTTGTCCATGGTGCTGAGAAAACAATTAATAGTTGAGGTTTTATCCTGATCATACTTTTTTAATTTCATATAATTCGTATAATTTTATTTCTTTGCACTTTTAAATAATGCAAATATGTAATGGAATGGGATTGTGAAAACATAACACATAATTAGACAATTGATTACCAAGCACAGACATGGCCTATGTCGCTATAATTTAGATGGTTGAGCCTTTATCTGTTTCAGTTTTACTCTATAATACTTACTGTGCTTACTTACATACAATAGGCCCACTTTGCCTTGTAATGTTAGAAAACCACCGCTAGAGGACAGGCTTGGATCCAACATACTGCCCCAGACCTGCAGTCTCTTCATGGTCATTGTTGAGCGTGCGCTAGATCCATGAGTGTAAGTTGGAAAGCTGTGTTGGAATCTTTTTTTTTTTTTCCTTCAATATTGTCATGTTGTGGAATGAGGGGTAAAATGAGCCGATAATTTGATATACAGCCTGTGGCTGTTGCGGGATTTCACCTGTCATATTTACACTAATATGTAGGAAAGCGTGAATTTTAGTGTTAACTGAATTCCTTCAAAAATACTACATTACTACAGCATTACTACAGTCAACCGAGTAATCTACTGGAAGTAGGATATTTTATTTTATTTAGGATTTTCTTAAATTCACTTGAACTATATTTTAAAGACTAAAATACTAGCCTTAAGACAAACATAATGTAGGTCTACATATATTAATGAAGAAGTTTCTTGTAGAAGCTTTTGATCAGCACATTAGACTGTCCCTCCCGCGCTGTTTAGGTCAAAAGAAACAGACAGAGTGTTTGGGTAAGAGAGAAATGTGGGAGGGTGGGAGAGCCCTCCCCTTAGGCAAATGTCAAGATGGATTCACTCCTTCAAAACCCCACTTTCCTGCAACCTCTCGCAGATGGTCCGAGAGTCCAGAGCGAACTGTAGCGCTATTACGCACAGATGAGAACATGATGAAAAGACCTTTGTAGAAGTTTTTTTTTTCCGTCTAGTTGTAAAAGTCTCGACTGAGTGGTACTAACTACATGTGACAGTTCTGAGCGTTGCATTGAGCTGGTGATGCCATGCCGCGGAGCCACGCCGGCGAAGATAACAACAGCAGCACCGGGCTCTGGCGAAAAAGCTCAGGGGACCGCCGAGACTTGCCGCTCAAAGATGTGGAATCAGGACGCAAGATCATGAACAATACGGTGCGTGTCGGCGACTACGTGCCACCCGTGAGTGCGACAGGTGTGGCGGGGGACAGAAAACAGGGCGCCCGGCTCAGTCTGCTGGGCAAACCTCTTACCTACAGCGCGCAAAGCGGCCGTAGGAACGCGCGTTACCGGCGCCTGCAGAATTACCTCTACAACGTGTTGGAAAGACCGCGGGAATGGGCGTTTGTCTACCACGCGTTTGTGTAAGTAGCTAAAACACATGCAAAAGTTCTGAGGATATTCATTTTACATTTCTGGTCAGTTCATTTTCATTTCATCAATAGGCTAAGAGTGTCAATGACAGTTTAGTTTTTGATGTGGTCATAATTGTCTGTTGGCACACAATAACAGACAATAACTAACTTGATGGAGTCAAAGCCTTTTAAACCAATTTAATCTATGACCTTTTACATGAAAATGTTACTTCCCCTGCCTCCTGCACACATCAGAGCAGACCACATCACAGCGCAGATAGACTCTAGATCCAGGTCTGGCGCTTGGGTTTTGGGGATTATTTTTTCCCCTGCACCTGCTGCAGTGAGTGTACAAAGTAACCTGTTCCAGCGGGTTTTAAGCATTTGTTGCCCATTTTCACCTGCTTATATTTTTACAATACAAACTGGAAATAATAAAGTCACATGAATATGATGTGAAAGTTATTATTATTGCATCAATACTTGAAGAACATTGTGAACTTTGGATGTTTTAGCTGTAAGCTATGTGAACCGATGAAGATGTATTCATACTCACAAAATGGTAAAGCACATCCTTTAGTTTCTTCTTTTGGTCCAACTTCCACTTCCAGTTTCCTTTGTTAAGGCAACATCTATTCCAGATATTTTTCATTTTAGTTGCCAATAAATCAGCTCTACACCAGGAGCTCTGTCAGGATTCACTGAATAATAGATGTGGTATTTACTTTATTCCTCTGTAGTCTAAATCAAACATCAGAGCTAGAGACAAAATTATTTCTACTGCAGTAAAAGTGCATAATTTCTTTATTAATTTCTTAAATAATCTCTCAGTCTTCATTTTGTGCATATACCATTCCTCTGACATATACAGTGGTTTGTCTGGTACCACTCCTGCCTTTTTAAAATTAGATACCCTATTATCCTTGAGACCAGCAAAAATCTGAATAGCAACACCTAATGAATGCTCCTTGATTGGCCCAAGTTTAGTCATACACACATGCAGACATTTTCTTCATTTTGCTTTAGTCCTAATGTAGTCCTAGTTTATCTGCACATTTAGATTTTTTTTACTGAATGCATTCAAGATATAGGCAGTAGCTCAGTTGAGTGGAGCTTTAGAGTGAATGAATGCAACAAATTATACACTGACCCATGCATCATTATTATTATTATTATCATATTATAACAGTATATGGTTGTATTTCAGGCCACTGTGTGACTACGATTACATCTCTATTTCTACGTGTTAGACTTGTGTTGGATGAGGATTGCTGTGAGAAGGAGGAAATGGAGCTGTCAGAGGTGGGGCCAGTGCAGCCGGATGTTGACGTTTTATTTGCCCAGGCCGGACAGCTGGGGTCATGAGGGTTAAGTTGTTACATCTGCTTTTGACCAGCCTCCCACACTTTACTTGTGTTAGCCTAGTTTGGGTCAGCTGCATGCGTACTAATGATGCAATAGATTTAAATGGGTTCTGGTGAGAAAGTCCATTGGAAAATGACTAGATTTTTGATAGTGAAGAACGGCCTCTTTGGTGATTATATAGAAAGGTTTATTGGCTTGTCATGATAATTACTACTTCAGCTTATCTTTCAATGAATGAAAGTTGGAACTATATTTTGGGGGGGCTCAATATCTATCGTGTGTATGTTTTCTATGCACCAATAATCTTTTTAAAATTTTTTGTAGTACTATAAGCGTTGAGTCGTAGGGGGTTGAATAATTAACAATTGTGACTTGCTGCGTTATTAACAGGCAGATTAGGCAATCAGGGACATGCATGATCTGTCCGTATCAAAACAAATATAGATGCTTACAAGGAAAAAAATATCACAGGGTACTGTTAAAAATGTAGCTGATTTCTGCAGAATCAATGACCGAAGCACTAAATTCTGTTAATCTGAAGTAAGAGAAATATAATTTCATTCAAAATACTTAAAACCATAAGACTGGACTTTTGTTTCATATGCATCACAGAAAAAAACCCCAAAAACAAATCTGGTTGGACGATCATATTTGGTTCTGCTTTGAGATGCGACGGAGGGCGTGTTGTCCAAACTGAATCAATCTGTATAAATAATTACAGAGAGATATGATTAAGGCAAGGTATCTGCAAAACTGAAAATAAAATACACACTAGGGATGGGCGATACCACATTTTTTTGAATTGATACAATACCAAGTACTTTTGGGGATAATTTTCAATTTCAATACTGATACTCAAAACTAGTCCTTATGGTTGAAGGCGTTTAAATAAATATATGTACAGATGTGTTTCAAATGGCTCTAAAGGACAAACAGCTGACACTCACACCTGACACAGATGGCTCTGTCCAGTAAAGCTGCTGCTAGAAGTATTTGTCCACAACACACTAAACTAAAAATAAAGGCCCTAACATATCTATGTATATTGCATACTGTTAATTAATATCAATATTTGCATAACTGTATCAATACCCACATTTGTGGTAGTGCATTGTCATTAAGTTTGCAACACAACATTTCACTTTTTATGAAAGTAATTACAACATGTTTTAAATAGGATATCATTACTGGGTGTTCATATTTATGATTTTGTAAACATACTGTCACATCTTTAGCTTCATTGTGCCTCTATTTCCATTATCTTCAAAATATTGGTGTTAAATAGCTGATACAAATGAGACTTTTTCTAGTGTATCATAGCAGAGATCATATCTGACAGGCAGTGTAAATATTCTTTTTGCTGTGTGAGTCAGATGACATTCAGATAAGTGGATTTCCTCTTTGCTCATGTCCATCATCACTGCGCTAACGCTGAGTGACATGACGTGGACTCCACAGCTAATGAATTCTCCATGCACAAGTGCACCTCCACCACCACAGGACAGCCACAGAATGCAGACTGCTAATATTTACTCAAATGCTACATGCACAGGCATCTTAAATAAACACATTCACACATGGTCAGAATAAAAAAAAAAAAAAGACTGCTTTGATCACTAAACTTGTATTGAACAGCTAGGAAACAGATGCTAGACTGAATGTGTTTATATTTAAGGTGTCAGTGAATGCTTCCATCTTTCTAGAAATCCCAGAAGTTATTCAGAAACACAAAGATAGGCATCTGGGCTGTACTCTTTGCCAAATTGAGCTCCCACATTGCTGGCAGTAAGACTATCCTATAATGAGATGGCGTGTTTTTGGCTAATAACTTTTGATCTGATGTTTTCCAGTTATTTCTACATTTGTGCCATTACTCAAAGTCATCAGTCTGTCTCTCTTGGTGGAGATTTGTTTTTATACTTATATTTCACTAATGAGAATTGTTGTGTCAGAAGTTTAATCAGAGAATCACCCCATCTTAGAAGAAGAACCATTACTCTAATAAACCAAAAATAATCTCTTCCATGATAAGTGATGGCCATTATAATCATAGTAAACCAGTACCACTGTGATCACATTAAGGGTGCTTTCACACTGACAGCATTTGGTGCGCACCAAATGACCCATTCGAACCAAAAGTTCTTAGTTCGGTTCGTTTTCGTTAGTGTGAATGCAATCTCGGTACTTTGGTGCGCACCAAATCAACCGGTCCGAGACCGATAAAAAGGGGTGGTCTCGGATCGCTTTATCTGCCCTACTTTGGTACGGTTCATCTGGTGTGAAAGCAACCAAACCAAATTGGACGGAACCGAATGCATTATGGGAATGCATTATGTTTCTGTTTACTCGGTCGCGAGGGCACGTCTCTTCTCCCTGAAGAGGCGTGCAATGCGCCGTCGGCGAGTCGAATAACTTATAAGTTGTCTTTGGAGTCGCAGCCGCGAAACATGTTCAAAATTATTCGAAATTGCAGAAAATTACCGTATTTTCCGGACTATAAGCCGCTACTTTTTTCTCACACTTTGAACCCTGCGGCTTATACACCGATGCGGCTCATATATGGACGGATTATTCGTCTCTGAACACAGCGGATGCGCGCGCAGCTCGAGTGCAGAAAGCGCCGCTGTCTGTGCGGTGAACATGGGTTAGGGTTAGTTAGAACACTCGCTAGCGCTGTTGTCAGCACTAAAACAGTTTATCGCTGCATGATCAAATAAGTTCTGATGCTAAATGAACATTAGTGAGTGGGATACGTCTTAATGACCCGTATGTGTTAAATGCAGGTGAAGCGTAAATGACGAGACGAAACGTCTCAAACTTCAGTAGCTGGACATCCACTCATACATGATCGATACAACTAACCCCGACCCCCGGGAGAGCCTCAAATCCTGTTGAAATCCTACAAGACACTGACATGATACAAGACACTGACATGATCCCAGACAGGACAGCGGCTCTTTCTGCTCGAGACATGCGCAGTAGAGCGCCAGAGCGACTCTCGCGCGTGACAAACTGACTCAATGCAAAAAGACGACAAAAGCTTTCAGAGGCAATACAAGCAGATGCTCGGAACTTGAAAACTTCTTGAAGACGTGGACACCTGCGGCTTATAGACAGGTGCGGCCTATATATGTACAAAAATAAAATTCTTTGAAAATTTAGTTGATGCGGCTTATATTCAGGTGCGCTCAATAGTCCGGAAAATACGGTACCTACACGTACAAAATAATGTATGATGATCAGCGCCAGGAGCGCAAGGCAAAGCTGTTCCTCCATGGTGATCGAAAGTGGCGTGTTTTTTAGTCCGGTTCCGGTGACGATGGTCTTCGCGGTCTATTTTGGTTCGTTTAGAACTCTGCATATGTGAAAGCAAACCGTACCCACGTCTGTTTGCTACATTGTAACATTTTTCTGACTAGTGCGGACCAAAGCAATCGAACCATAGGTGTGAAAATTGTCTTCACTGTACAAATAGGCACTAGCAGCGTCATGCTAGAACTGAAACTAGATACTAAATGATAATGCATACATGATAATATTGGATAAATTATTCTTCTATTCTATTATTCTTAACTCATTATTTCTGATATTGAAATTGGTATTGATTGCTGAGCCTTTTCCTTGGTATGAAAATCAAGTTTATGCATCATGTCTAGAGATCAACTAGAGATCACTACCAACATACACGACAGCAGTATTCACTCTCTTTAAAGCGTATTTCCTTAAGCCATGATATCAGCATTTGCTGGTTGATACTGTGACAATACTATTAGGAACCTTTTCTATCTACAGAAATTGACCCATTTTATACACTTCATTTAATTTTAAGTTAGAACACCTTAATCTCTTTTTCAGATTTTTTTACGGATGTAAAAGCAGTAAAAGCTTTAAAATTAGTACATATTTATTGCTGGCAATGATTGAAGATGGATGACAGATTGACTGACTATTTTAACCATTCAATAGTTTAAAAAAAGCAGGTATCTCTGAAACCCTCCTCTCCTGTAATGGCTGCTCCTTAAAATCACCTATAGCTTTTAGACTGAGTAGAGCAGGCTGAACGGGCCTTCTACCTAAAGAAAGTGACACCTGCAATAAATACAGTGAGACACGAATGAACTATGAAACAGCATGTACACTGATACTCTGCAGTGTAACCCTGCAGGAAGTAGAGGAGATGAACGCCATCCTAAGAAAACTGCACTTTGTCTCCTTGGCACTGGAGACACCTGACTGAAATAAAAGGGCTTCTGTGTTTAGGTTTTATAGAGCTACTTGCACTTCCAGGCCAGAAGGAGCCCGGGCCCCACGCCCAACAGGATAACCTGCTGAGGGTCCTTTAGGAAAAGATGAAAAGACCTATGGATTAGTTAGTATTGATAATGTCAGGCAGTGTTTCACTGTTCCGAATTACATGTATCACATGACATTATTTTCCCTCTCTTTGCTGTTTTCTACATGCTGAAGGACTAATTAGCCTGTTCAGGTAGTTTCAGGGATCAGATCAGCTTTGATGTTGCCTTCAGTCTCCATTGCTTTGAGTCACAAAGATCAGAGGAACTAATGGTAAATGCACTTTGACTTTCAGCAAAAATATGGCAATTTTTGCCTGTATTATTTACAGTTAGACTCTTTTGCAGTTATGTGTCACTGTTATTCCTATATATGTTCCCCCCAAAATTGAATAAGATCATCAAAGGCAGACAGATAAGAAAGTCTGTTGTTTATATTATACTCATGTGGTTGCCACAAAATCTCAGTTTATTTCTTTGGTGGGTGTATATTGCAATTGTGTCCTTGTGCAAGACACCTCACCTTGCCTCTAGTGTAAACGTACATATGTGTATGAATGAGTATTTGTAAGAGCAAAATAAAATACATGCTGATCATGTCACTTAGGAAAATACTAGTGTAGTAATTGTATAACCTTAGTGAAACTTCTACAAAGGTTTGAATGATGTAACAATAAATGGAGTTGTGATATATCAAACCCTACTGCTCGTGTACACTTACAGTGTGACCGTGTGTCCGGGTGTGCTGTGAGCCGTGCTGCAGGTTTGGTGAACATTACACAGACCTGATGTGATGTATGTGACGAGGATGAGCTTGTTGCCTTTCAAATCAGGTCTATGACTTTTCCAGCCCCACCACATGGACCACTGTACATATGATGTCATAGTTTAATTGAAATTAAACTTCATGGAAATGACTTATTGCTGGCCTTATATTTTGCTTTACTTTCTAGAACAAATAAAGCAAATATTGTGCACATAATTCATGGGTGTATATACCTGAGGTCCGAATGTGATTATTTCATTATATTTAGTGTGTGTATTTCATTGTATCAGCTAGTTCACTTCATATTTTGGCTGCTCAATGCAGTCTTTACACATTTTATAATAAGAAATCTCTGGTCAGCTCAAACCAATATGTATTCTTATGAATAATTTATTATTTTAGCTGTATATATTCTCCCCAGTGACTCCCTCATTCTTGCATAACATCAGCACAACTTCACTGTTGCAATTTAGAAAATGTAATTTTTGATTAGTTCTATTGCAAAGGAAGGGCCCAGTGAGTTTTGGGACCTTGCAAACACAGTGTGTGGTTGGCAGCTCAAAACAAATACAAGCAAAAAACAAAGAAAAGAAACAAAACTACAACCACATTATTTCCATTAGTTAGTTTTCCATTAGTTAATATTTTTACCACATTGTAAAACTGTAACCATGATGGTTAAAATTAATGACCCAAAACTGAATGTTCACTCCATTAGAATCAGCACAATAGTCAGTTAGTCTTAACTCTTTCAGTTCCTATAAATTCATCATGTTGTAGTGTTCAATAAAATCATTCCTGGAAGCATTGGAACTTTTCAGTATTTTTAACATACAGCAGATAAAGCCAGATTCTTATAAGCTTTGGATGGGCAATTTGATGGAAGGTGAATAATCAACAATTAAAGGTCCTATATTACACAAAATTGCCTCTTGTGAGTTTTAAGCCATGTTATAATGCTATTATGTCCTTAAAAAACGTACCTGAAGCTCTGTTATTTTTTCATACATATTTGATTAACCCTGCAGCTGTCTACATCTCCAAAGCTCAAAATGCTGTGTTCCACCTTGTGATGAATGAAGCAATTGTTTTGATGTTAACAGCTACCTTTTACCTGAGTTTGGCAATTTTAAATCATTCAGATGACTCTAATGAAGGTGTATGGAGTTAAGAAACACAGTCGAGCCCATATTACCACATGACAACAGTGGGAGTGGGGACCAGACTGATAACGGATTATTCTGGATTTGCCAGGCATTGAGAATAGGGTGTTTTAAACAGAAATAACGTGCTGGTTTATACCTGTAGCAGTCTCTGCCTGTTTGTGAGTTCACTTTGGACAACATGCACAACAATGTCATTTTTAGTTCATAGGTTTTTTTAAGCATTAACATGACTCATACTGTAATTTCACTTTCATTTATAAAGTGTAAAAATAAAGATTTTTTATTTTTTAACGATTTCAAACTGCTCAAACATCCAAATAAATACACAATTCAATGCTCATCCTGGGCCCTCACAGATCTCAACTCGTGGGCTGGTGGAAGCTTTTACAGTACCACATACCGTTTATAGGTGAGTGTTTTGAACTGTTTGTGCACATGACTGTAGCTGTCATTGTGGACAAACACACACATATTAGTAAGCTCAATTTTGGTGATCAAACCACTCGCTCAGTGTACCACAGTCACTTGCCTTGCCGGTGTAGTGTATACGGTACTTTATAATACATGTATATGTTTATAATATTTTAAATGTATATTATATAATGTGAATTAACTTTAAACTTTTTTATCAAGGTAAAAACGAGAGGATGTACCTATTTGTTGATTACATTATGCTAAGACTTGATTACAGGCCTTTCTAACATGCTTAAGTTTATGAGCGTCTATCAACTATTCCTAATTTAGGATGTGTCACACTTAATCAGATTGTTTTGGAGCAGAACAAATTTGGAACTTTCAACTGTCACAAACTTTAAAAAAATGTATTACTATATTTAAATTTGCAGCGTTTTGATGATGTTCTCAAGAAAACCTGTTGAGATTATGCTCTGCATGTCATTATATTACAAACAAAACATAGATTTTATTTTAACTTTATGATGCACTGACACAATGCACACAAGGTGCACAAACATTTTTGAATTGAGTAAACCGTGCATGGGTAAGTCCTTGCATACCAAACATGTATAATGTTTTTTGAACTGCATTGATCAAATCATGTTTATCATTGTTGTAACAGTCAACACTCATAAATAAACTCTTTTCTTGTGTATTGATCTTCATGGGCGTGCATACTAAAACCTGTATGACTTCCAGCTGCCACCACAGTGCAGCTCTGAGCGAATTGAAGATGGTGTTGGCGGGACCGGGGAGTGCGATTGTGCCTGTGAATGTGTGTGTGAACGTGGCTTTAGTGTGAAGCAGGCGAAGGGCTGGATCCATTGACGGGGCTCAGCCTAATGTGGACTGTCTGCTTCTTTTGTTAAAGTAAGCTCTCTCCCAGGACCCCACCCAACAGAGCAACGCCACTGATAAAACAAGACAGCTGTTTGGATAACATCACACCTTATTAGAGCACTGTGCAGGCTAATCGTGGCATTTGAACATTTGATTTGAACTTGAATGTGGGCTTAGCAAGTGTGTGAAAGTATTTGAGATGTTTAGTATGATGTGCTATTGGTCTGACTGAATATTTCCAAATCTGAAAAAACAATAAAAAAGACTTGCTAATTCTTGGACAAACTATATAATTCCTGAGAGCGGAGCTGTGGAAGCCTGTAGGAGCCTGCAGGAGAATGTCCCCCTTTATTGTCCGGTAGAGTGGGTGAGCAGGCGTTTCCATGATGGAGAGCAGTGTCCAGTGTCCTCCTGTCCCTCACTGTGTCCTCATTGTCTTCAGCTCATAGCTGATTTGGCCTGTCACAATAACAAATTATATTACTCAGGTAAATAAAGACGATAAACGATAATATAAATAATATAATATTGAAACATTTTGAACATATTGAAATATTTATTCCACCGACACAATAACCCAAGAGCAGATTTAAACCACAAAAAGTGTTCTAAATGCACAATATTATTAAAAAATAATGAGCTACAATAAATAAATAGGTATGGTCATGAGCTTTGGGTAATGACCGAAAGGACAAGATCATGGATACAAGCGGCCGAAATGAGTTTCCTCCGCAGAGTGGCTGGGTGCACCCTTAGAGATAGGGTGAGGAGCTCAGTCACACGGGAAGGGCTCGGAGTAGAGCCGCTGCTCCTCCACGTCAAGAGAAGCCAGCTGAGGTGGCTCGGGCATCTGTTCCAGATGCCTCCTGGACACCTCCCTCGAGAGGTGTTCCGGGCATGTCGCACCGGGAGGAGGCCCCAAGGAAAACCCAGGACACGCTGGAGGGACTATGTCTCTCGGTTGGAGCTGGAGGAAGTGTCCGGGGTGAAGGAAATCTGGGAGTCCCTGCTTAGACTGTTGCCCCCGCGACCCGGCCCCGGACAAGCGGAAGAAAACGGATGGATGGATGGAATAAATAAATAGCAGAATGAAATATAGTACTTTTGCATCTGTAATGAGGTATAGAAGTTATTCATTCAACCTTTTATGGCTCAGATCTTATCATATAGTCTAAAAATACCAAAAGACACTGTACACACGATCAATACTGACTCTAAAAATATATTGTTCCAGCTTTCAAATATTGAACAATAAGTTGAGATAGTAGTTATTGTGACAGGCCTACAGTGGATGCCCTGGAAGACCACAGCGAAGTACAGGATGCTAATGACCACGGACTAGAAGATCTCCAGTAACTTGCTGCACATTTAACGGCCTGAGCTTTCCCAGGAAAAAGTCTACTCATGCCCGTTTTGCACACATTATTTTTGCCCCTCCAGTCCAGCCTGTTATCAATGACCAGTTCGTGGTGGCTCCACAAAATTTGCAATCATTATCCTATCTAGTATCCTTTGTTACACCCCACAAGAAACCTATGTCTTTAGTGATTTCAGACTTAAAGTGGAGCATAGACCACCACTGACACACTCATACAATTTATCATATCATCTAAAAGTGTATTAAAAGGCAACCACAATCTACCCATCTTACCACCACTGGGTGAATAATTAATGCAACGTAAAGCACTTACTCCTATCTTGAAAGAGGCTGTATAAACATAAAGCATTATTATTATTATCATTAGTTATAATGTTAAGTGGACATTATGTGTAGTAACTGATAAAGTGAATAAAAGATCTCACATAAATCTATGTGTATACATATCTATCTATCAGCTATTTTAATAGCACTGTAATAGACTTTGCCCAGACCAGCTGCTGCAACATTAGATACTAATGCATGTAGATACAGAGAATCCCTCATTTTCGTTTGGAGAAGACCTGTCATTAGCATGTTCCAGCTACAAAAAGGCTAACAGCATCATTAGTGAGATGTCATTTGCAGGTGCCTCCATAAAGACCACTAATGCACATCAGCTGCACACTGAAATAGACCGAGGAAATGGTCTGATGCTGAGTTCATAAAGTCATAAAGCAACACACAGTATAGAAATGTTATATTTGAGTTCAATGGGAACAGACACATTTAAGAATAATGCATATCCGATTTCACCAGTGGTACGACACCACTGTGTCAGACTAAACTAAATTTCATTTTCTTCCATTTGTGTTAAAATGTCCTGGTCATTTCCATGTAATTTGAATACTTCCTCCTTTCAGAAAAGGTGTCACAAAGTAATGAATTCTGTCAAGATTCTCACACTGAACAGGTACCAAATTCTACCAAAATCACTTTCTAGACTCACTAAAGAGGAGGAGACTATAAATAGTCTATAGTTTGATAGATTGCGGATTTGCTAGTTTTAAATCAGAGAATGAAATATATACCTAATGTAGACTGTCTGCATCTTTTTCTAAAGTAAGCTCTCTCCCAGGACCACAGCCAACAGAGCCTAATATATTTGCTAAAGGACTGAATTATATAGGGGTATAAGCATCTGAGTGATGACCAGGTATCAGACCCTCCACCAGAAAAATTTCATAATACAGCTTTAACTACAAATATATGTGACCAATAGACTATGGGTGTACTTATACTGTATATAAAATGTGAATGTGATAAATGGTTAGTTTAGCCTTGGTAGTAGTAACAGTAGTGAGCAGTAGCTAAGTATCGATTATAAGGGCCTAGATTTATTAGAAGTAGCAGTAGAAGTGAAAATGCAGCTGATATAGTACAATGGTCACACATATAGTACACAAAATAGACAACATGGTAAACCTGTTCCACAGTTGTGTCATCTTTAGTCTATAACCAAAATAGATTTTTTGTGACCCAGAAACACGAGCAGCCACATGCGAGCTTTGACAAAGTGTTCAACTTGGACACCATGGCAGCCTAATGACAAATGTCCCTCCCTCCGTCTCCTGACCTTGTTAAGTAAAGAAAGGAGCCGATGAGTACAGTGGTGCAGACTGAGCTAAATGATGCATTTAGGGGCATTAAATGATGGTAGGACAGAACAATATCAGCACAAATAAGAACACAACCCACCTTACAAGATGAAAATGGCAGTTTGTGTGTGGGCTTTTTGAAGTGATAATATAGGTTTCTCTTTACTTTGGTTGTGTGAATTGGCTACACAAATGTCCTAAACATTTCTCATCATTAGATAGGTTCATCCCAAGATGGTTTATAATTGCCTATTACTCATTAAAAGAGCTTTACTTGTTTATTTTTCCTTTTAAAATGTTTGTCTTCATGAATAATTCAGACTTCTATTTGTACTGTCTGCATCTGTTTACAAAGCATCTTTGTCTGTCGGAAACCATAAAGTAATGTCGCATTGATACCAGGGTATGAGCTGTTAGCACTTCCGTGGTGATAAAACTCCATTTTGATCCCGGAACACTGTGAAATGTGCTTATGAAGTCATGTATAAAAATAGGTTGTTAGAATGCAAGAAATTCGTTTGGACAATTTAAGCACTGGCTCTGGCATGGTTTGAAAATGAAAAAAAAAAAATTAGGTACAGCCTCTAGACATGTGTTACGGCAGGACTATGAAGGTCATTGGTTTGATTGGATCATGGATGATGATCTAAAATCAGAATTGTCTGAAGTGGTGGTGACCACTGATTGGAAGGAAGCTCTATACTACTACTGTCCCCGTAATTTTGACTATATGTGTTTTTAACTAAACTGTTCAATTCCAATAAAAAGCCTTTAGTGATTCAATGAACTGGTTGCACTTGTTTGTGACCTGGCTATGAGTTATTTTTTAACTCACATTGTTAAGTGCAGCTTGTAAAGTCAAACTTGTGCTTTTGTGATAAGAAGAACATCAAGCCTTTGGTCCACGGCCCATTCCACTTTTGAACTCTTTAGGGAACATAACGTTCACATTGTAACTGACCACTGTAATCTGTGTTTGATATTACATGTATTGATGGTGATTTTTTTGGGAAAAAAAAAAAAACAACTGGCAGAGGGTGTCTCTCCAAAACAGTGACCATAACACAAATGCTGTCCTGTGAAGCTTTCAGACTGGGTGCATGCAATTTAATTGCCTTCCCAGTGTCCTCAGTTCACCAGACAATGGCAGAAGTCTTGGAAAAAAAAATTATAGAAAATGTTTTATTATTCCATCAATTTTAAAATAATTGTGTTCACCAGCCAAGACGTCCTTTTAACTCCCTGGCAGCCTCTACGTGTTGAAATCATGTGTTAATGCTTTTTCCATTATGCATTACTTTTAGTACTTATAATTATTAAAAGAAACATTACAAAATTGAGCCACCCTCTGTTCTGTGATTCCGCTGGCACTAGCCCCTGTTCTTTAATTGAAAGTAGATGATCAAAATGCCTACAAATCTAAAAGACAGAGGGAGGCCTGGTTATAAGTTGAACCTAAATTTCTGGAAAAGTACTTTGTGACACTTCATCCCGTAAACTTTGGAAAACTTGTAAATCCTGTTTCCTAAAATTAATGTTTACAACTTTTTGGAAATGCCTCATTAAGTATGGTCTGCAAGACAAGAAACAGAGGGAGTTCAAAAGTTTGTCCTTCATTGGGTTCGTAATGTTCTGAAAATTATATGATCGGACACATATTGATGACATTTTTATTGTACCATTTGCTTAACTGCTTTTTAGCAGTTTAAGTTTTCCTGCAATGTACATGGTCTAGCCTGATTTTATGCCTGTTTAATGTGCAACAACATGGGAATGTAATCATGTTATTTGGATTATTATATGTGCAAATGGATACTACGGCTGCAGTCAACTAAAGAAATTCTTGCTAAGACATGTTTTGCCAGTCGATAAGTGGACTAAAACAGGGGTGTGGCAAAAGCTCTCAACGCTATTAAGTATCTCTGTGTATCTGGCTCAAACTGCACTCACAAGACTAGACTTATATGTGAGTTCATAGTACTAGGAGCATCTAGATTTAATTTGTGAATGAAGAGTTTACTCTGCCTTTTTCCATATAAATACAAAAATATACCATCTTCAGCTAAATCACTCTCTCACTAACTTCTCTTTTCTACTGTTGTCCCATATACATCCTTATAATCTAAATGAAATGATGAGTCAACTAATACAAATTTTGGTCCACTAAGAAACCATTAACTCATTCATCTAAATGCGTAAATGCCTAGAGCCCAAATTGATACTTAAATAGATAGATCTATATTAGTGTAAGAATGGAACCCTGAAACTGTATACCATGTGAGGTAATGCAGCAAATAAATATAGAAGGATTGGCATTGCTAACATTTCAGTCCATGTTTGTTTTTTTCAGATATGAAGCAAGTTGATGCGGCTGTACTTATTTCTGCCTCTCTGGCCTGTATTCAAGAATACATAATTTGTGTTTAAAAGAAATAAATAATATCATCAGTCTCTGCCCTGGTAGCGGATGATATCGGATATCAGCAGAAGCTATAGTATCAACAAAAGTATCGGAACTGAAAAGGCTGGATTGGTGCATCCCTAAAACAGACTTGCACAAACAGGTAGATATCGAATCATCTTGCCACTTTATCACATTGCACTGAAAGCCTTCATTGAAAAGAGACTTAAGTACACTTCATTCGAATGTAAATCGTATAGTTTGGTGCGTATAATCAAGTCTATCTGTTCCACTTTCGCGTCTCATTTTCAAACCAGGTAAACATCTACTGCGAAGACCTTGTGAATGCTAAAAAGTGTTCCAAGCCCTATAGTCTAATGAGTCAGGTGCTTCTGGCCTTTACGTTTGTTATGGCAGTGATAATAAGAGCCGGGTAGGCCTACTTTGTGGCTAATTATGCTCCACGACACAGAGCAGCTAATACCCATTCTCAGCTCAGTGGCTTTATGACTTAATGAACAGCTCAAATGTCTAGCGGGCCATCACGTAAACCCAGTGCTCCTCTATCAGCCTTGGCCTTTATCTCCCATTGTATCAAACCTTAAGGGTGTTTCCATAGCGACGCCCAACCCATTCAAAACCATTGCTTCCTTTAATTCATTGGGAAAAGTGGATTGATTGGAGGAGATTTACGTTACGCCAAACAATATATGGAGTGGTTGTCTCTTTGTGGGGCCGTTTAGTTATTTTTTGTTTTATAGGGTCTATATTTGATGATTAAAAAGAAAGACTGATCCAAGCATATCACTGATGATTAGAAATTACTAAATCTCAATCTTGATTACAGTTCGATTAAATCCCTGTATCCCACTGGGCCCAAGGCTCAACTGAGGTTAGGTATCTGGTTTAGTCCTGGAAAGATAATTAACTTAAAGTGTTGTAGGAAGTGCCTGGGGAGGGGGAAGTACAGACACAGTTTCCTATGTTATGTAAGATAAAAATGCTGGTTCTAGGTTTGTCTAAACTAAGTGATCCCATTGGGAGAGTGTGATGATGCACTACCAGCTGCAGAAAATAGTGGACCTTTAAACTAGGTATATAGCAACTGTAGTAGTAGTAACTGTAGTTTGCTGTACTTGTCAAAATATCTCAGACTGACTTCAGACTCTACATCAATATTACACCACAAATCTCATTCGTGTCATGTTATTTTCCATTTTGGCTTTATTGTCTGAGAAACTTGAGTTCCACCAGTGCTGGAGTGGTCAGTTCATAGCTGCCAAGTCAATAAAAGCAATTAGATATGAAATCACTTGAGAGAGCGGATGATTCTTTACTGGAAATGTGCTGATGTACTCCGTGTCCAAAATATGACCACAGGCTGCGAACAGTGAGATGGATGGAGGAGACAGGGGCAAGACAAAAGCCATTCTGTGGTGTGGGACTGAGGCAGAGCTCCCTTATTAACAAGGCAGGAGGAAATGCTTTACACCAAGAGGCTGTGTTTTTCCTTAGTGTTTGCATTATTCATCATGACGCTTCTGTTTTAATCCAAATGTAGTTTGTTTACCTAAAGCAAAGGTTTGTTATGCTGCGTTTTGTAGGATGAGTCATGCGCTAATCTCAATCAGGCACATTTTGGCAGTTGAAATGAATAATCGGATGTGTTTAAAGGTGATGTTTTGACGTGGGTTAAACTGTGATGCTATGCCCATTGTTTGTGCCAATATGAGATATAAGTCCTTCACTGACCCTGACTGCACATAAAACCATTCTTTAAGTATTAATGCACTGACTCATGTTATGACTTAAACTTTATAGAGTTCTGCTGCAGTCAATCAAACTTGGGGAACTTTCCTTACACACACCTCTCAAAGCAGTAACTACAGCCCTACTTTATATTGGGTATATGGTTTTGAAACATATAAAATCTTGGATGCCCAAAAGTGATCTGAGGACCTGTTATGGAGTGTTGAGTGTTTGTCCACTGATCTGACGGTTGGTGGTTCAATATTCTGGCCCATAGTTTTTAATTGATTCTAGCTCCCACTGGTGAACACTGCTCACCCTCGCCTCACCCCCAGTGTGTACACTGCTGTATGAATGAGTGTTAATATAAAGCGCTTTGAGTGCCCAATGAAACTAGAAAAGCACTTTAAAAATGTTGCGTTTGTATGTAAAATTAAACCGTGACTGACTTTGGAGATAGTACTAAAATAAAGTGATTAAAAAAAGGCTATTGCTGTACTGTTCTGTTGAATCATGTGAAGTGGCTCATTGATCTTTCTGATGAGTTGTTGGTGACTCCTTTTTTGCACCAAAGGGATCCTCTCTACGTCAGTTCCCTCTTCCTCTGCACTTGAACCTGCGTCACTCGTACTTGTGCTGATTATCGATAAATGTGTAGAACTCAGTTCAGAGAGCTACACATGTCAAAACAGTGTACCTAACTTGCATATATAGGGTTGCCAACATTCAGTCCCCTGTACGGGATGAATCAAAACTATAGGACATCCCTAAATTGGGAAATTTGGCAGCCCTACATATAATGCATAATGAAGAAGACCCTTCAGATTCATTGTACGCTTTTGCCAAATCAATCTGTGAAGCACAGAATGTTCAGTGTCTAAAGGAAAGAAGTAGGTAGTTGTTTTGTCCAATGTATCCTAAAGCAGTTATTTCATGTATTTGTCAGACATACACCAATTGGCCTTGTAATGATACCACCCACATAGCGCACTATAGAACTCTTTTCCCAGAGTACTTGCCAAAGCTTACCTGATAAATCATCATAATATTAGACATGCACTCAGCTCATGGATGAAAAGATCCATGTGCGCGTCCCACGCAGCTCTGACCCTGTCTTCTACATGTGAGACTGATTAGTGTCAATCATCAGTGGTAATGGGGTTTCTGTGTTACTGTGCTACAAATGCAAGCACAAATTGAGCTAATTTATTAGACACATTTGCAAGAAGTGCCCCAGAGTGAATTGCCCCACCTTCACCCCATCACAACGTCATCACTTCCTGTATGAGCTCTGAGCCATTTAAGGCCTCTGTGTGTGTTTGAGAGTAGCTGAGGTGCACTCAGGTGCACCAGTCATTTCTCAGTTCATAACACTGGATATCCTCCTTTAAGCCCTGAAAAGGGGAGAGAGGAAAATATTATTGTGACGCTTGAGCTCTACAATGGTTTCACTGTGTGCAGCTCATAAACCTTCACCTCGTGTTGATGATTCCAGTCTCAAGGGACCATCCCATTGTAAGAGTGAATTATCTCAGTGCCCTTACCTGCTTGTTGACATGATGGACGAGACAATTTGTAGAACTTTAAAATCATATTTAATTCAGCCTTCTGATATATTTATTTTTTCATAAACAGAAGAATTTGTCAGGAAATGCATTTCTCCAATTTGTCTTTAACTTGTCTCTGTCACATTGCTTTACAGTAGTTAATTCTATCACAACCAACGAACACCGAAAGGACAGCAAGTTCTAATTTAATACATTCATAATTGTTGTAAATTATTCTTCACCCATAAGCAGCTTTGCATATAAAATAACACAGCGCTGGTACATCTAGAATAAACGTTAATCAAAACAAATCGAAACCCTCAGTTAAACGAAACTTGATGCATTTACATATTTTTTCCCCCTAAACCTCCACGTATGTTTGAAGCATACTGGGAGAAAAAAAATGAACATCGGATTGCCTGGAGCCTGAAATGTGTGAATGAAATAATGTTGCCCAGGAATAGCAATGCCATTTACATGCAGATGTATTTCCTGCCAACACCTCTTGTTCCAATAACAACATGGTTAACAATCAGCATACTTCATGCAAGAATGAATAGACCTCTTATTTAAATGGAAATCAACACAAATATTTTGCAAATTTACACAATTTTAAATAAAACACAAGCAATAGCAAGGGAGTAAAGGGGTGTAATGTGAGACACAACACCTTAAGTGGTTTCAGTTTTCAGATGAAATGAAAAATGCGTTTTGAAAATGAGTTTTTCTAATGCTCAGAGTCAGACACATCCACTGCACAGGCACCCAAGCATCACATATTTCATTTTGGAGGCATTTACATTTGGTGTCTTTATGTCCTTGGTTACATTATCAGTAATATCACTTCAAATATTCTTATCCTTTATATGTGAAAACTAAAAATTATCTTCCTAATCTACTATAGCACAATCTTAGCATAATTTCGCTAAAAAATGTTAATTCTGGTGTCTCATATTAAAATGAATTCCCTATGGTTGCAGCATGTGACTGTAAGAGCACTTCTTGTCAGTCAGTAGCTGCCTCCAGGTTTACCAGACCTTCACAGACCCAGTGGAAATGTTAATGGCATATTTCACATCAGATGTTACTGTGCATTAAACCAGGCTCACCTCTTCTCATCATTAGCACACAGGCTTCCTCTGTTTAAATCATTCAGTCAAATGAGTAATTTTAAGTCACTGATTATCAAAGATTCAGGTTTTTCTATGTCTGGGTTAGTTTCTTAATGAACAGAAAAAAATCAAGTTCAAGTAAGATATTTTGAATAATGTTTTATGTGTTTCTGAAATCACAAAAACACAATTCTAGAGACCAAACTTTCAAAGAGTTAGATAAGGTGAATGAGGAAGCCTGAAACCTGTTTTGAAGAATACTGACTGTTACTGAATGATGTTACAAAATGTTCAAAGTTGTTCAAAGTTTTGGACTAATACCATTCATTCTCAAGTCACTTTTGCCCATGCATGTCCCTATACAGTCTTATGTTTATTACGGCTGGTCTAACATCACAGCTGCTGCAGGACTCACTGTGCTTTGTAAATGTCAATGCACTGTGTCTCAGTCTGTGTGGTCAGTACAGAAGCTCAGAGTGCCCATCACTGTTACATTATGTGGCCTCTCTGGTATGAAACAACACGTGGCAGTTTCAGCATTATTCCCTGATCAACCCTTTATGCTTCTAACGTCATATAAATCTCTCTACTTGGAGATTATTGGTCAAAACCGATCACACAGTACATTATAGCAAGTTAGTAAGACAGGATTAATGTTTAAAGGTGCACTATGTAACTTGGTTGGGGGTCCGTCACCTGCTTGTTTCTATGGATATGTCATTGCTCTGCGTGAAATGTTCCATAGTATAACATTAAACAGATCTATCTTATATTTATGAAACTACAGATGGTTTTATAGCTCAAAAATACCTAGAAAAACTGGCATTCTGACTGTGAGCTGTGCTGCCTCTCCACCGATCTGACCTGTATTTTGGTCTGGTTTGGTCTCCATGACAATAGAAAGGATTAATACCATACTGTGGAACAGTCCAGACAAAGAAATGTGTATGGAGAAAAGCACTGACGGACCAGAAAAGTTACAGAATTCATCTTTAAGGTTAAATTTTGCATATTTTAACAGGTCATATAAAATGTGATATGAGTTCTTTGAATCTTTGAAAAATGACATAATCTTTAAAGAACAATTTATTTGCTTAAGTCACAGACTGAGTTAAATCACTACCTGTGGTTTGCATTCCACAGCCCTGTTCCTAATTGATGGTCCATTATGTTGTACCTATAACATTAGAGCTGGATAATGGAGCTATAATGTAGTGAACCCCCTTACTGCACAGTGTACGTTTGGTCTGTTAGATTCAGATTTAGTGAGGGACAGAAGTCAGTCAGACTCAGGAGCCTATTTTAAGGAAACCAGCAAAAACAAAATACATCTTTCCCTTTTTTCTCAGAATTTAGTTTTTATGTTTATCTTTTGTAATATTAGCAGTTTATAGTTATGCAAATTGCAACAGTATTATAAACATCTCTAGGAGTATTGACTGAAGTATTAACTTAACAGAAAACTGAAACAGGAACTGATAGAGCGATACAAAAAGATTTTACAAGACATTATATTGTTTTGCTCTTTTTGGCAGTTTGAAACACGACTTAACCATGATGTATAAATCAGAGATGCTTTCTTGGTACATCATCAGTCTCACTTCAGTGTGTATGTGTGTGTAATGGCCACTCCTAATGATGTTGCATATTTCATAGCCACTGGTCCCCTACCTGTCGCTCTTAAATATTTCAAACAGACAGGGAGCACAGCCTCAGATGATGAAGTCCAGAAATAACCACCTCATCCCCAGGCTTCAAACTAATGCTGTAAGATTAATCAGAACAGAATCAAAATCCCATTTGAATGGATGTAATTAGCAAATCGGAAAGGCTGCAATTTCTGAAGTGCAATAATTTAATCCACAAACAACAAAATATACTGTCTTATTCTGCAAAAAAAAAAAAAAAAAAAAAAAAAAAAAAAGCTAACCTTGTAGTTTTGATGTGTATAAATGTTGTGAGATGTTATTTTTTTTATTAGTTTACCAGTATAGTATGTAGTATATTTCAATATTTGGAAATTATTCTGAACATGCTTAAAAAGTGAACTTTGAACAGAATTCTATTATAAAAACATAAATCGCAAATCCAATTTCAATCAAAATGCTTGTCAGAAAAATTTAAATTCGGTATTTTTTCTCAAATTCAGCCCTACTTCACACCATCATATCAAACTTTTTTAGGGATGCACTGACCCAGCTTTTTACTTCCGACACCGATTCGGATACTATAGCTTTAAGTATCTGCCAATAACCAATATCAACCAATACCAGATATCTGATACAATACATTTTTTGTATTCTTTATCATATTTTTCCATGTTTCTGACCAGTGTGGTGGCATTGACATCATGTTGTATTTTGTGTGTCATGTTTTCTTTCCATTAGCTCTCATTTTTTGTGAGGCATTCTTTTGCCCATGACACCATTCATATTTTTCCGATATATTTCCAAACATATTGGAAAAATATGAATGGTGTCCTTTGGTCCACCCATAGGACAAAACACCAAGTCACAAACAAAGCAATGTAGTCTACTCCATTCAGTGTAGTGAAGACTGCAGTGAGCGCTACATTGGAGAAACAAAACAGCCACTTGACAAGAGGATGTACCTACACAGACGAGAGAGCCAGAGTGGACCTCAGTCTGCCGTACATCTCCACCTAAAAGCCACAGACCACTCCTTTGAGGACAGTGAGGTACAGATCTTGGCCAGAGAAAAGAACTGGTTTGAGAGGGGAGTTAAAGAGGCTATTTTTGTCAAAGAGAATCCTTCCTTGAACAGAAATGGACGTCTCAGACATCATTTGTCTCCCATCTATAACTCTATCCTCAAACCTAAATCAAAACAAACAAAGAAAACAATGGGACTAGCCAGGACATGTCCAGAGGTGTGAAAGCACCCATTATGGCCCTGAATGGTTATGCTAATATAACCCCACACTCATTGCATATTCAATAGGCCTAGCTCACTAACAGAAACTGTAAACAAATAGGTGTGGTAGTCTCAGAGTAATTTCATTGTAGTTAGCTCCTCCCTTCAAGCAGATATACTGTAAGGCAGTGTCCACCAGCGTCTGACCAGAACTGAAGAAGCAGCTTGGATGAGCTGCGAAACGTATTTGACCAAATAAACTTTTGTCCAGTAAGAAGAAATAAGAAAGTGGCTATGTTTTGTCCTGTATCCCCTGCATGACGCATTTGTCTGTGTGCGTGATTTGAACTTCTGCATCAGTCTCCGCATGAGCCTGTCCAGTGGTACACTACAACTTAATGCTTTTGTTTATTAAAGTACAGATGGTTGAAAAGTCTGTACATATCGTCTGTGTTTTCCTACATCTGCTGTGAAGTATGTTAATTCTCAGATCCATCCTAAATGTGTTTTACAAGAGTTTAAGCTCACTGTCTGACTGACTTTTCTATGGCAGGATGGGAGCAAAGCATTGTGGATACTGTAGTTTTGGTAAAAACGCTTCTGGAAACATTATTCAGTTATTTAGTGATAAGATATACATGAGTGGGTGAATAATTTTCCTGATGGGGATGTGGTTTATAATTGCAATGATATGCTGTATTATATTTCAATGACCCAGGCCACTTTGCCTTTCAAATGCTACTGGTTCACAACAGGATTGCAGTAGTGGTTCATTATAATGCAGCCAAATGGAAACCTCTTGTTTGGTTAAACCGTAAGTCAGATAATTGCAGTAATTGACTTCGATTCAGGCATACTACCAGGATGCCTGCCTTTTTCCAATCGCTTACAACTTAGACCTCTTTGCATAATGGCTTCTGCTAGTTAATTGATTGACAGGAAATTGTAGTAATATATTAAACACCACAGGGAAACGCCACAGGGAAGATGCATTATGCTTGCTATAAAGGCTCACCCACTGCCCCTCAGACAGTGATGAACAGAGAGGTTGAGACAGGGTCCGCAGCCAGTCTCAGCCTCTCTGTTTATCACGTCAGTGCGTGTGCCGGTCTAAAGCAGTCCTAATACCAGCAGATTACATGTGTTTGAAAATGGCAGAGTTTAGTGTCAGTCATTACTGCTGCATCCATGGCTCTTTATAGCAGAGCCTGTGCACTTAACCCTGATTGTGTAATTTGTAAGTCTCTTAGTAATGTCTGTCTGTGTTCAGATATAAACCTGTGTACATTAGCATAGAAGGAGCTATGGTGCAGTGGGCATGTGTCTGACCTAAATCTGAAGTGTGTGTAACTTTATCTGCTAAAGAGAGAGCCTCTGCTGACCCGCCACAACCATCAACATGTAATATGCATCTAAACATGCACTTAAACCACTATGTACACTACAGGATGTGGACTGGAGAGAGAGATGCTATAGGCACAAATCTAAACTGTTCTTCATTGTGTGCCAAAAGTTAATTATTTTGTTAAATGGTCAATTAAAAAGAATGATGTAGGAAATTAGTAGCTTTTGCTGTGAATTCCCTCTCATTGAGTTATAGTAGTGGAACAGGCTGGCACCATAGTTTCTTCAGTAACTGGTTTATAAAAATGTCTTGATCCAAACAGTAGTCTTCCAATATTGTTTGTCTTATTAAAACAAATAAAAATGTAACTTAATCCAGACTTTTATCATTGCCATTTAACACACACAAGTCTGAACTCTGCTCCAGACCACATGTATTCAGTGAATACATTGATGATTAGAACTGACAGAATCATCAGCTCTAACTTAAATAAACAATAAACATGTGGATTCCCATGTCTTTTGAACACCCCAAACAACAGCTATCCTGTACCAGTCTATTTACGTTTTTGAGCAAAGACACCTTCAGCATGAAGAACACATAAACAAAGCAGGAAATCGGCAAACTGTGATGTGTTCACATACATACACCATATCTCAGGTTTAATTAAATTGTTATCCAGGGATATATATGTGCAGTGTATCTCAACAAAAGCACACCCACTGTGAAAATAAGAATACAATTTACATAGGAATTTGGAGCTGGAGAAAAAGCATTTTTGGTAATGAGATGGTAGTTTTGGTTGTCGCTTGGATTCAGACAGTGGGCCCATTATCATGGTGATGTATGGATATGAAATAATAGGCTAGCTTGGCAAAAGGCTGAATTTCACTTCCCTCCTTTTCTAAATGTCATAGGAAGACATTATTGAATGTGTGCTTAATTAATGAGTACTGTCTGCATTTTTGTCTTCTAAATCAGGAAATCATTAGCTGTATTCTACAGAAAAAGTGTTGTGCGTTTTATTATTTTGTGGAGGAGAACACCGTGTCTACAGCCTACATGTGACAGATAGCTACCATCAACACCCATAGGACATGACCAGAGAAAGATCAATACATTTTTATGATGACAAATATTGTATTGGGGAATAAGGGCAAGGCACTCTTGTCATCTCGATTTCAATACCAAGGGAATGGCTGGATATTTAATACAGATTTCAATGCTAGCACTATTTTTTAGACAGTGGAATGACATTTTGAACTAACATTTATAGTAATTTCTTTAAAATTGCCAAGTGGTGACATTCCTAAGCTCAGAAAGTCCTATGTATTTTTGGTCAGTAGTGATTCAAATATTTCAAGCTTCTTACTAGCTAAACTTCCCTCACAACACATATAAAGCTGCCAATTAAAGGGCCCATATCCTATTTTCTGATCTGTCATAATGCCGTTTCCTCATCAAAAAACATACCTGAAGTTGTGTTTTGTTTTCATTCACATGTTTAATCCACAAACCCTGCAGATGTAGGCTGTGTTCTTCTCTCAAACAGAAAACAATCTTCCACCTTGTGATGTCATGTGGTAATGCAGGAAGTGCTCCACTGTGTTTTTAAACTCCATACACCTTTACTAGAATCATTTGGATAATTTCAGTCCCAGACTTGCCAATCTCTACTGAACAAAAGGTAAAACATAGCTGTTAACTTGAAAACTACCAATTCATGACATCAGAAAGTGGAACAGAGCATTTTGAGCTTTGTAAATGTAGACAGACTAATAATAAAGGATTATTCAAACATGTGTGAATGAAACAAAACAGAACTCCAGGTATGTTTTTGAGGAGGTAACAACATTTTAACATGGCTTAAAGCTCACAAGTCAATTTAGCATAATATAGCACCTTTAATGTATTTATGACATACTGCACTAATATATTACCACAATATACTAAACACAAGATATGCTCAGTTATGCACAAATGTCATTTCGTTGTGCAATAGGCATCTTTTAGCTCTCTCTTTTTTTTTTTTTTTTTTTTGCTCTTTGGGTCAGTACTGTGTAAACAAGTGGCGTTGTTAAACACAAATAATTAACTCTGGCACAGTTTGTCAACATCTCGAATCCTCCTTTGGAAACCCACTGCTACACACTCCCTATTCCCCTCACTTGTGTTGTTAAACTTTAATGAGCCAATTTACAGAAAAGTGTCCAAATAAACAGCCTTGTTGACAACACAAAGCACTGCATTTATCACATGACAGGTCAAAAGGGTTATTCTGGGTTCAGCAAAGACCACAGCTCTAAATGGTGCAGGAAATAACTGGAAATAGAAGCAAGAAAAAAAACACAACAACACAAAAACATATATCTTGGCTGTGCCCTGGATACCTGCAGTTGTTAGAAACGGATTTGCAACAGCTGTAAGTGTTAAAGAGCCATGGTCACACCCTGATAGAGACCACTGTCTGTTTTTAGTCTCATATAAACAAAATGTAAAGTACACAGTCCCAATGCTCTGAAAAATACATAAAAGATAAATGTTTGCAGAACAGACCAGCTGAGCCTGTACCTGTATGGGGGAGAAAATAGTAAATGTACAGTGAGTTGTGAATCCCAATGTATAGGGTGCACTGTGTAACTGTTTTCTGGTGGTCAAAGATTGTCTTTAATGGACAGTGATCAAATATTAAAGGTCCTATATTACTTAAAATTCACTCCTGTGAGTTTTAAGTAATGCTTGAATGTTGTTATCTCATTAAACACATTCCTGTAGTTATGTTTTGTTTCATTCACATATGTTTGAGTAATCCTTTATTATTAGTCTGTCTACATCTCCAAAGCTCAAAATGCTCTGTTCCACCTGATGATGTTATGTGTAGTTTTCAAGTTAACAGCTACTTTTTACCATTTGTTATGTAGACATTGGCAATTCCAGGGCTGAAATAATCCAAAGGATTCCAGTGAAGGTGTATGGACACAGTGGAGTGTTTTCCATCTGAGAGAAGAATTGTACCTAAATATGCAGGGTTTGTGTTTTAAACTTGTGTGAATGAAACAAAACTCAACTCTAGGTATGTTTTGATGAGTAAACAATATTATAACATAGATCAGAAAATTGCATAATATTGGCCCTTTAAAATACCAGAGAAGTCCTTCAGCCATTAGAGCGCATGGTGTAAGCTCTGGTTTCTGAATATGATCACTATGAAAACTACAAGCAGCTGCCCACTCCACACAGTGACATTGTTCATTATTTCTGAACCTTGTGACATTAGTTGCCCAGTTTGCCAATTACTCAAACTTTATTTTCTCAAAAATAATTGTACTCAGCTAAAAACATTCTCAGCTCAGCATCATAAATGAAAAACCTTGAGTTATTAAAATAGTATTTATTGTGTGAGTGGTGGCCAATTTTGTTTACTTTACGCAGCTAATATTTCATTTTAAGTTTTAATGACTGTAATCAATGTGATGTGAGTCACAATATTAAGAAAAAATATATATCTTAACAGTTTTCAAGCAATACCAGCAACATAGAAACCCTTTACAGCTCACTTATTAACAATTTGAAAACCACTTCTTTAACTTTAAAAAAATTCAGAAAGGAAACAAGAAGATGATGTGTGAAGTAAATGTAACAATAGCCTTGTATGTCCAGCATCAGTCCTCTGCATCCTTCTGTGATTCAAACCATTGACACGAGCCCTTCCCCTTGACTAAGCCAGCATTTTACACCTGCAGTTAGCATGCTTGGAGGATTTGAACTTGGCTTGCCCTAGCACAGTGGTCTCAGATTTCTGCTGCCCCGCGTCGCCCTTCCTGCCCATTAAGACTGGTAAAAAGGGCTGCGACCCCAGCCATCAGGCCTTTTAATGGGTGCATTTGTTGGGGACGCAGCCTGGACGTCTTCTCCCTCCAGCAGGGCCTCTCTTAAAGGCACAGCGCTGGGGCCAGGAGCTCCATAGAAGTCCATGCTGCATCCTGCCCATGATGGCTCTACCATAAACGGTGGTGAAGTGGGAATATGTTCCAGATGCTGCGAGGGGAAACGAGTGCACTTTGAGTTAGCGCTGTATAGACGCACCATACGGACTGACTTTCACACACTACAGTGTATAGTGACGACCCCTGGGACGAGGAGGGCTTAAGACGGCTTGAGATGGAGGTCAAAGGTCACAGGGCACAAGAGAGGGTGCGTTCATTACTCACTGACAGACAGCATTGTGCATGTGCTGGTGGATGTGTGCACTGGGTTTGGGACATGGACAGTGGGAATGTAGGCCAGTTAAAATGGGAAGGTGTATCCCTTACATACCGGAGCCTTCATGTTACTCAGCCTGATCACACCACAGCAGCTGCTCAGATGCTCCTTGAGATCGTGCAACTTATCTAATTATATTTACATAACAGATAACTTAAACAAGTGCGCACCAGATCGCACGCAACACGACTCCACCAGATGAGCTAATAACTAAAAGCACGTATTTAGTCCACAATAACTAGGAAGGTTTACTGTAAATAAAGCAATCATTTTCTCATTTGTTTGTTGTTGTTTTTTTTCTATTGTTTTGCCATTAAAGGTGCACTGTGTAACATTCCTAGTGGAGGGTCTGCCACTTGCTTGTCTTCATGGAAATGTTATATCTTTGTACTGATGAAACCTATTTATCAACAGCAAGACAAGCAGGTTGAAGCACTGTGCTACATTACAGTTCAGATCTGAGGAGAGTTGCCCCTATTCACAGAAGGAATTACTGTATTTTTGAGCAATAGAAACACTTGTAATGAATAAATGCTAGATGGATATATGTCATACCATGGAACATTCCAGGGAAAGCAGGGATGCACTGAAATGAAAATTTGTGGCCGAAACCGTATAAAAATTAAATGCTTGGCCGAATACCGAAATCGAATATCAAATGCGGTTAAGTTTTCACTATTTTTTTAATATTGCATAAATAGCCTAGAATACATTTTTAGACATGTTTTTAAAAAAAGTAAATGTTTATTTAATATTCTTTAAATATTTCAGTAGCCTTTCCAGTAATTTTAAAGCATTTTAAAGTAGGCTCCAGATCACCGCGTCACTGCACGTTGTTTGATTGCGTCATTGCGTCACACGCCACTATTCAGCCTTACCTTTAACTCACTCCACCAAAAGCCGAATGTGGCTTTTTTTTGCAATATTTGGACAAATATATTTGGTTGCCGAAGATTCGGTGCATCCGTAAGGGAAAGCGAAAACATCTCCATGGAGACAAGCAGGCCCTCCCCAAGAAAAGTTCTGCAGTGCACCTTTAAATAAGAAAATATTAGATGTCATTTTCGATGGTGATTACTGAGAGATACTGAAAAGTAGTTGTAGTAATCTAGTCTGGTGATTTGGGTTAATATAGCTGATCCAAACATGTGACAAACTACCTGCTGCAGTCCGCACATAACTGAACTTACATGCTTGCTCAGGTCAGGATTTCAAGTTGACCTGTCTTCACATGTGAGCCTCCAGACACTGCCCCTGGTTTGTGTTTGTCATCTAATGCTCAAGCTAACTGCCCCTATGTATAGACCGGGCTCTCTGCTGGGACCGCAACTGACCTACTAATAATGCAGCTAATGTTTTACCTCTTGCAAAACATCGCAACACTGAACCGAATCATGTTATTCATAGAGCTGGTATGAAAACCACCTTTTAATTCACCACAGTAAGCAAAGAAGTTCTCTGTATGAATTTTATTTCATGACATTTAATTACATAGAGAGCGGGAGGCATTGAGCAGGGACTTTAAGGCCATGCTCAAATTTATGACTAATGTTGAAGTTGGACATACTGACTGGACTAGAGAATGTATTGTCCTTTTCTTGCAATAATGTACTAGGATGTTCTTATTCAGGCTTATAAACTCATTCTGATAAACACTTGTATTGAGCCTTAAAGCCCCTATGTGTCATAATGGTAGGAAAAAATATAAAAATAAGGACACCAAGTAATAACTACTTCCAGCTTTTACTAACATGACTTTGCCTCGAATGTTCCACAGGCTAGCATTAAATGTATCTCCATGGCGACATCCACAAGACACCACCACTCAAAGTAAGAGGTTGATTTTATTTTTTTTTATTTTTGTTTTTTTTAAAGGTGCACTATGTAACTATTCTGGAGGGGGCCTGCAACCTGTTTATCTCCATGGAGATGCTAATGCTTTGGTGTAAATTGCCCACAGTATGGTATTAAACTAATCTGTCTTGCATTTATTCAACTACAGGTGTTATTTATTGCTCAAAAATATCTTAAAAAAAAAAAAAACCTCCATTCTTACTGTGTGGGGTCACCTCTCTAGAAATCTATCCTGTATTTTACAAGTCTCCATGGAGATTCTTAAGTTTATCTCCATACTGTGGAATATTCTAGGCACATCTCCACAGAGACAAGCGTTACACTGTGCCCCTTTAAGCAGTTGACTTTTTTGAATCAGAATCAGAATCAGAAAAGCTTTTATTGCCATTGTCAGTGAACACAATTCACAGACTAGGAACTTGCTTTGGTGATGAGGTGCAACATAGAACACTGAATAATAATAATAATATAAAGTAGAGATATCACTATTAAAAAAAGATAATAATAATAATAATAATAATAAAGTATCACTATTAAAAATAAAGTAAGAGCATGCAAAAGATTAAGATATATAATTAAAAAAAAAAAATAGTCAAGTATATACAGAGCATCAGAACAACAGTGCAAACTGACAGTGCAAAAGAGCAAGTGACGTGACATGACTTATTTAAGGTGACAGGTGTTATAAAGTGTCCATCTTAGTACAGGTCTGAGCATCTGTAATTGAATAAAGGCTATATACACAGCATGTATTCCAGTACTGAAATCATCCAAATGATTCCAATGAAGGTGTATGGAGTTTAAAAACACCATGGAACACTTCCTGTATTACCACATAACATCACAAGGTGAAACAGAGTGTTTTCCATCTGAGAGAAGAGCTCGACCTAAATATGCAGGATTTGCGTGTTAAATCAAAGATACTAAAACAATATTATAGTTGTAAATTACCCTAAAATGTGTTGTGTGTATGTGTGGGAGTACAAATCCACCTGCGCTTAAGATCTCTTGGCTCCACTTGGCGTCAGCTTATGTGCCATAAAGACAAATATAAATTGTGTCAAAACTGACCACAGCCGCTGATGTTGTCCAGACCACAGGCAGCTCCACTACTGTGTGCGTGTGTGTGTGCGTGTGTGTCAGAGTGTGTGTGTATGCACATGTGTGTGTGTGTCTTTTCTGCTGCAGCCAAAGACCAAACACCCCGACTGCAGTGAGGAAGCCAGACACGAGACACACTCAGATTCCATTACGTAGTGCTTTTTTCCACAACAAGGCCAAAGGCTGTGGGCTGCACTCACTCACATCATACAACCGTGATTAAACATTTACTCTCAAGATTACAGGGATGGGGACATTTGACAGTTATGGAGATATGTCGGACTAAACCATAAACTCACAGACCTATATGGCTTTTAGTTTCTATGTGTTTCCATTATGTTCCGGAAAAACTGCCAAGATTTGTTTTAAAGGGCCCATATTACGCTGTTTTCTGATCTATGTTATAATGTTGTTTCCTCATCACAAACATACCTGGAGTTGTGTTTTGTTTCATTCACACATGTTTAACACACAAATCATGCATATTTAGGTTCTTCTCTGAGACACAAAACTCTGTTCCACCTTGTGATGTCATGTAGTATACAGGAAGTACTCCACTGTATTTTTGCAAGTCATATTATATTTTGAGCTTTGGAGATGTAAACAAACTAACAATAATAAAGGGTTACTCAAAAATGTCTGAATGAAACAAAACACACCAGATATGTTTTTGAGGAGATAACAGCATTCTAACATGGCTTAAAACTCACAAGAGTCAGTTTTGTGTAATATGCCAGAAATGTAATGAATTATAAAACATGTTTCTGTTTGTTTTTAATTGCATATCTCCATCAATGTCCATATGGTTGGTGGAGGGAAGGGCTCTGAGTTTAGTGAACAGAAGATATCATCACTGTTTAATTAGTTTAGAGGAGACTTTTCATCTCCTGTTCTCCTTCGATTCTCACCAATCAAATTAATTGAAAATAATCTATGTCTTCAATATTTATGTCCATATATTACTTCATTTGCATTACCTATGGCTGTATCTCTTAGATCACACTTGTCTTTGGATTGATCACAGGAGTAATTATTCAACATTTTATCTTGGTTCTTTTGCAGTCTCAGAAATCAGCTCAACTCTAATGAAGTTATTTCTAAATAAGTGCTTAACATTATTGGGCAGTGCTTCATTTTGATCGGTCTAGCATTGCATATTTTTGTAGGAGTGCTGTATATTAAAGGGCCCATATTCTGCTTTTTTCTGATTTATGTTATAATGTTGTTTCCTCATCACAAACATACCTGGAGTTGTGTTTTAAATATATAGGCTGTGTTCTTCTCTCAAACAGAAAACACTCTTCCACCTTGTGATGTCATGTAGTAATACAAGGAGTGCTCCACTGTGTTTTTAAACACCATACACCTTCAGTAGAATCATTTGGATGATTTCAGATCTGGAATTACCCATCTCTTCTGAACTAAATGTAAATGTTAGCTGTTGTTAACTTGAAAACTACTGCTTCATGACATCAGAAGGTGGAACAGAGCATTTTGAGGAATGTGGACAGCCCAATAATGCAGGATTACTAACATGCGTGTGAATGAAACAAAACATCTGAAACTAAACATTTTTGAGGGGGTAACAACATTATAACAAGGCTTAAAGCTCACAAGAGTCAATTTGGCGTAATATAGGACCATTAAAATCCCAGCCACTATTGTAAATCTTAATATGTAGTTCTGTGATTTAATATGAATGATATTTATAGTTCATTTTTAGAAACCTTGAGCCTTTGCACAGATACACCAGCATTAGTTGATACAGTAGAAGGCTTAAAGGCAGTTGGAGCTCTATCTGTGGGTGTCTGTGATCAGTGTTCAGCAGCTGGAGTAAATAGGAGCTCCCCAGTCCCTCCAGTCATCACTGAGTCACACTCCAGGGACATTTTAGGACCGGCCTGTGGCCACTGCCTTGAGACTGCCTTTAAGAACGGACCATGGTGCTCAATTCAGTTTTATATAGCCATGCAAAAATGATATGCCGATATTTTTAGTAGGGCTGGACGATATGATGGTAGTAATGAAATTGTAATCTCATCCCTGTGACTATTATGGCCATATCATCTTATGATTCACTATTTCTCAATTTAAAGCAGCTGTCTGCTCAAATACAGGCACTTCTTCCTAAAGCAGGATAATCCCAGTAAACCATTTTTAAAAAGCCAACCCTCTACAGCTCAGAGCTTACATTATTACATGAAAACTGGCTAAAATTTTCCCCACTTTGCAAAGAAAATGTACTCATGATAAATATTGAGCCCCAATATATATTGTTCCAGCTTTCATATATTGAATGATATAATTATTCTGACAGGCCTACTTCTTCTCATTTACTTCTTGTATTGGTTAGCCTCTGTAAGACTCTGAATGAATGAAAGGTGGATTTAACAAATCAAAGTGAAATATGAACTTTCAGAAGAAGCAGGTGAGTTCAGTTACCTCTTAAAGGCAATAAGAAACATCTAAATTGTGGTCTAGCTTCAAGAAAATATCAATATGAATTTTTGCCATATATCGCCCAACCCTATAAAGCCTATTAGTGACATGTAGTAATGTCAGAAAGCTTTTGTTTCAATATTTTCTTCATCAAGGGCCGTTAGAAGGGAGAAGTGCATCAAAACGTGTGTTATACAACTGAAATGACAGGAATGAACAGAACAAAGCAAAGTAAACTATGGAAAAAGTGCCATACTGAAGACATTGTGGTGTGCTGTTTTAATCAGGCTGAAGCAGAGGCTCTCGGGACCATCCTGATGGTGATGTAGTCAGCTGGAATAATCTTTAAGAATTTGACAGAGCAAAGTGGGACAGAGGCTTCAGCATCTGAGGACAGACACCAAAGTAAAATCACTGACTCTTTTAACTGTCAGTGTACCTCCTTTCATTCTGGTGGTTGTAAATTCTGTTTGAACAGCATAAGGAGATGCTGAGCAGTGACATGTGAGGTACTCAGATCAAACAGATGTTTAACAAGACTCTTACATGCCACGCATCTTCACTCAGCTGTTGAGGGCTCAAGACGAAGCATTTTACATTTACTCAGTTATTAACGCGCAGAAGGAGGCATGTGCTGGGAGTAAGGACAGTGTCTAGCTCTTACCTTATCCTTAGTTTATCTAGGCTCTATCTAGGTTATATTTTTTAACAAAAGTACCTTTTGGGGGGATAATTCTGCTTTATGGTTTGATTTCCATATTATTGTTTATCATCTATATTTTTTCAGCAATATATTGCACTTCAAAATTTGTTATTGTGACAGGCCTAGCTGTATTAACACCCAAAATTAGTGATAACTATAAAACCTTTCACTTTTGAGTCATGTATCTTTCAGAAAAATCAAAACTGAACTCCTCAACCATAAGTTTTGTGGTGATAGTAATGTTATTATGATATGTAAGTAAGAAGTTAAAAGTGAACTATGTAGCTTTTCTCCATGATGTGTGTGAAATCCCTCAGTCATCCAGGTAGAATTCATGGCAAAGGAGAAATTCAATTTGTCAACTGGACAAATGTTTATTTTGATCGAATATGTTTCACAGCTCATCCAAGCTGCTTCTTCAGTTCTGGTCAGACGCTGGTGGACACTGCCTTATATCTGCCTCAAGGGAGGAGCTAACTCTACTGAAACTAACACACCTACTTGTTTACAGTTTCTGTTTGTTAGCTAGCCCTTTTCAACTGTATTGAGTGTGAGGGTCATATTAGCATAATCATTCAGATCCATGATGGGTGCTCTCACACCTCTGGCCCTGCCTGGCTATCCCTATTGTTTTTTTTTGTTTTAGGTTTGAGGATGGAGTTGTAGATAGGAGACAGATGATGTCTGAGGCCTCCATTTCTGTTCAAGGATGGATTGTTTTTTTCTAACAAAAATAGCCTCTTTAACTCCCCTCTTAAACCAATTCTTTTCTCTGGCTAAGATCTTTACCTCCCTATCCTCAAAGGAGTGGCCCCTGGCTTTTAGGTGGAGATGTACGGCAGACTGAGGTCCACTCTGGCTCTCCCGTCTGTGTTGGTACATCCTCTTTTGAAGTGTGTGTAGAATCCCTCAGTCGTCCAGGTAGAATCCATGGCAAAAGAAGAAATTCAGTTTGTCAACTGGACAAAAGTTTATTTAGTCGAATACATTTCGCAGCTCATCCAAGCTGCTTCTTCAGTTCTGGTCAGACACTGGTGGACACTGCCTTATATCTGCCTGAAGGGAGGAGCTAACTACAATGAAATTACTCTGAGACTTCTACACCTATTTGTTTACAGTTTCTGATAGGTGTTTTCACACCTCTGGACCTGACCTGGCTAGCCCTATTGTTTTCTCTGTTTGTTTTGATTTAGGTTTGAAGATAGACAACATGAAATCCCAGTCTATTTCAAACCCACAAACACTTTAAGACAGAAACTGGTCCACCCAAAGGACAAAACACAGAGCCACAAACAAAGCAATGTGGTCTACTCCATTCAGTGTAGTTTTTGTATTTTTGTGGGGACTCCCAGACTTCCTTCACCCTGGACACTTCCTTCAGCTCCTCAGGGGGAACCCCAAGGCGTTCCCAGGCCAGCCGAGAGACATAGTCTCTCCGGCGTGTCCTGGGTCTTCCCCGGGGCCTCCTCCAGGTGGGACATGCCCGGAACACCTCCTGTGCGAGGCGTCCAGGAGGCATCCGGAACAGATGCCCAAGCCACCTCAGCTGGCTCCTTTCAATGTGGAGGAGCAGCAGCTCTACTCCAAGCTCCTCCCGTGTGACTGAGCTCCTAACCTTATCTCTAAGGGAGCGCCCAGCCACTCTGCGGAGGAAACTCATTTCGGCCGCTTGTATCCGCGATCTTGTCTTTTCGGTCATTACCCAAAGCTCATGACCATAGGTGAGGGTAGGAATGTAGATTGACTGGTAAATCAAGAGCTTTGCCTTTCGGCTCAGCTCCCTCTTCACCACAACGGTTCGATACAGCGACGACATCACTACAGACGCTGCACCGATCCGCCTGTCAATCTCACGCTCCATCCTCCCCTCACTTGTGAACAGGCAAGGAGGCAAGGAGTCTCCACCCATCTGGAGAGGGCTAGCCAGCTTTTTCCAGTCAAGAACCATTGCCTCGGATTTGGAGGAGCTGATCCTCATCCCAGCCGCTTCACACTCGGCTGCAAACCGCTCCAGTGCACGCTGGAGGTCCTGGTCTGATGAAGCCATCAGCTGCACAACATCATCTGCAAACAGCAGAGATGAGCTCCTATGGTCCCCAAACTGGATCCCCTCCGGCCCCTGACTGCGCCTAGAAATTCTGTCCATATATACAATGAACAGAACTGGTGACAAAGGGCAGCCATGGCGGAGTCCAACATGCACCGGAAACAGGTCCGACTACCGGCAATGCGAACAGTTACAGGGGACCAGACAGCCCTTAACAAAGAGCCCCAGACCCCATACTGCCAGAGCACTCCCCACAGGACCCCACGAGGGACACGGTCCAGTGCTTTCTCCAGATCCACAAAGCACATGTGGACTGGTCGGGCAAACTCCCATGAACCTTCTAGAAACCTGGAGAGTATAGAGCTGGTCCAGTGTTCCGTGGCCGGGACGAAAGCCACACTGCTCTCCTGAATCCAAGGTTCGACCATCGGTCGGATTCTCCTCTCCAGTACCCTGGAATAGACCTTACCGGGGAGGCTGAGGAGTGTGATTCCCCGGTAGTTAGAATACACCCTCCGGTCCCCCTTCTTAAACAAAGGGACCACCACCCCGGTCTGCCAGTCCAGAGGTACTCTCCCCGACCGCCACATGATGTTGCAAAGACGTGTCAGCCAAGACAGCTCCACAACATCCAGAGACTTAAGATACTCAGGACGGATCTCATCCACCCCCGGAGCCTTGACACCGGGGAGCTTGCCAACCATCTCAGCGACGTCAGCCAGGGTGATGGACGGATCTCATCCACCCCCGGAGCCTTGACACCGGGGAGCTTGCCAACCACCTCAGCGACGTCAGCCAGGGTGATGGACGAGTCTGCCTCCAAGTCCCCAGCCTCTGCTTCCTCCTCAGAAGGAAGGTGGGATTGAGGAGATCCTCAAAGTATTCCTTCCACCGTCCGACAGCATCCTCAGTCAAGGTCAACAGCTCTCCACCCACACCGTAAACAGTGTTGGTGAAGCACTGCTTCCCCCTCCTGAGGCGTCAGATGGTTTGCCAGAATTTCTTTGCGGCCGTCTGATAGTCCCCCTCCATGGCCTCTCCGAACTCCTCCCAACCCCGAGTTTTTGTCTCTGTGACTGCCTGGGCTGCAGCACGCTTGGCCTGCCTCAGGAGTCCCACGAGCCAACAAGGCCCGATAGGACTCCTTCTTCAGCCTGACGGCATCCCTTACTTCTGGGGTCCACCACCAGGTTCGGGGATTGCTGCCGCGACAGGCACCACAGACCTTACAACGACTGCATCGACAATAGAGGCCGAGAACAAAGCCCACTCGGACTCCATGTCCCCAGCCTCCCCTGGAATCTGTGAGAAGCTCTCCCAGAGGTGTGAGTTGAAGGTCCCCCTGACAGAGGGCTCTGCCAGACATTCCCATCAGACCTTCACTATACGCTTGGGCCTGCCAGGTCTTTCTGGCTTCCTACTCCACCAGCGGACCCAACTCACAACCGGGTGGTGATCCGTAGATGTATTACTTTATATTGCTCTACCATATGATCTGCACATGCCCAGTAAAGATATGCCTTCAATCAATCTGCTTACACACATCACACTTAAACTTGAATTTACCCATAATTCTTGCACCAATCAGAGATCAAACAGACGTTCCGGGACTTTTCATCTGCACAAATGGGTGTCACTGGGGCGCACGCTGCTCCCATCTCACGTTCCCAAACCTCATCTGTCCAGGCCCTGATTATCCATCTTATCTGGAGGCCATAAGTTTGTGTGATTACAACGCTCCCAGGATTCCACTGCATCTGGATCAATGCCTGTGCAATCGTGAGCCTTGTTAAATAGCAATGATGTGGCGTATCAGTATTTTTTATTTTCACACAACTTCACTTTCAGACCAAAAAATTATGTGGTGGACAACAGTTGGGAGTGGAATAAAGTCTGTGTTTCACTTAATCTAAAATCTAAAATAAAAGCTATTTGTTTTCATTTGTGTCACAGAAAACAAGTACACAGTCCAAGTATGGCAGTTTGCAGATCTAGTTGCGTATAATGGCCATTACACTGCTGCTTGCTGTCGCCAAGATGTCCAATGTGTGAAAGTGGATAACACTCATGTCCTGCTGCCCTGTGCCATTTTTCCTGTAAATTTAAGAATAGAATTTAAGGTTGTCAAAAGTATCAAAAATCAAATACTAATCAATACTAAAACTAGTATTGAAACTAGATACTCCTTTGAGTGGATATACTAAAATAGTCACAGGATAGAAATGAACCTTTCCTGAATAGCTTTAGAATGATTGTGAGCTGTATCAAAACAAGTATAAAACCACAGACTAGTATATGCCCATGGACCACTATGGAACTTTCCTGGACGACTGAGGAAGGTTAAATGTTGTTAAATAATAGTACTTTCTTTTATCTTACTATTTGACATTGAAAATCACATCTATTATCTAAAGAAAGTGAGTTTTTGTATTATTATCATTTTATATTTTTTTTTTATTATTATCATCATATTATTAGCATTGTGGTAGTTTATCAGGTCTATTCCTTAGTATCGAAATCCACTTTAAATTAAATTTTAGTATCAGGCCAACACTAGTAGAATTATGAAATCACCTAATGTTACAGACTTTGGTTTGTCCTGAGATCAGCTCACCTTAAACCTGTGGAGTCACTGGCGCTCCTGCCTCTATGTAAGAGATGACTGAAGATATTTTTATTTCACTTATATACTATTATATTGTAAATATAATTTTAACTGTGTGTTCTTACAATTTCTTTTTTATTATCATTAAAAAAGACTTTTGAGACAGTGTACTACAAATATGTGTTAACTGAGCTCCTCTCTAAGACCCACTATTCCATTTCTGCCAGAAAATTAAATAACACTGTTATTACTTACTCCACTGGCTCTCAAACTTTTCACACCAAGTACCACCAAAGAAAAGATTTGGCTTCCCAAGTACCACCAGGTCTAAACCAAGTCTATATTAGAACTATTCCAGGTCTGATCTAGGACTAAAAGGGGTTTAATCTAAGACTAAATCAGGTCTAAAGGTGTTTGTCATTGTCTCAAACAATTTTCCAAAGGAGGACAAAAAATGGGACCAAATGAACTCTAAATAAGGCAAATCCCCAAACTGAAGAGCTGTCCAAGTACTACCTGAAGGAGCTCAAACAACAACATTTCAAGACCATGAATTTGCTGACTGCACATAAATATGTTTACTTACTTAAGCAACTGTTTTGTAAAATGTACTCGGAAACAATGTATTTATATAAAGACTTAATAAAGATTAAACTTGTGAATCATGAGTTTAATGTAAGTAAAATGTTTATTCGACTAATACAAATTTTTATCGACAAAGACTCCCATCAACCAACTAAAGGGCTACAGCCCTACAATACTGTACTATAATACCCCTACAATACTGTATCAAGAGTTTTTGACACACCCCTACAATTTAGACAACTACAAAACTAACTTACTTAGACAAACTTTATTGATCCACAAGGGAAATTATTTGGACACAGTAGCACATCACAGTATATAATAACAAAGAGCAAAAATATATAAAAGACACTGTATTTGAGTTGTGGATGAAGCCTGTGCAGTGAACTTGTAACCCAGACATGAGGGCAGGTTGCAGTGAAAGAGCAGATGGAGCTGTGTAGGCTGACGTGACGCACTTGATATCTGCCTGCGTTGTGTTCTCCACTGAGCTACTACATGCATATATTCATGTTAACCACTCAATCAGACTTATACATGTCTCTATGAAAACTGCAGAAGTGCTGAGTCAGCCCCTCTCCTCTGAATCTGTACAACCAGGCTACCATCTGTTAGCCTAATGAGCTGACTACACAGGGCTGAAGCTACACAGCTGACCCCCTCAACTACTGTTCAACAAGGCTGTGGTCAAATGCCTGTTAGCTCTCTGATGCACAGTGTTTTTTGACATGTTTTCAGACACAATTGAAAAGGCTATTAAATGTTTTTCACAAATCAATTAATGCAAATCTTCTATAGCAATTAAGTTGGATGTTCAGATTGTTTATCCAAAATCCTTGAAGAACAGTATCATAACTTTGCATCTTGTGTACTTCATTTATATCAATTTTATTGAGAGAACTTTATGATTATTCACAATAGTTAAAATCAACACAGTGAAATCTAGGGAAGTAACAATAACAGAAATATTGTGATATCTTATCGTCAAAAGTCTCACAATAATTTCATGGGCTGTCACAATATATCAAAAAGTCTTTTTGCTTAAATTCATTGTTATGGTGCACCAACAGAGGGAACTACATCAGTGATCCTTTGCTCTGTTTCATTGCAGACTACATGAAATGTTATTAAACATTTTTACATATTAATTCTTTGGATTATGACAGAACCAAAGGTTTGTGAAGTTAACCCATTACTCTTGGCATGCCTGCTCTAACCCTCTTGCTTTAATTATGTCTGTGATTTATTAACACTGTCAGATTAGTTTTAGACGATGACACTGAGAACTACTTTAAAGTTTCTTGGATGCCCTATCCTTATCCAAGCCACACAGTCTCAGGCTATTTAAAAGAATAAAGATCACTTTAACCCCAAAAACACACAAGTACACTAGACTAAATTATAAGTGGAAATTGTGCATGTAACTAATAGAAAACCCAATTACAGTATTCTTCTTCACTCTCACCTTCTTGCGTGTGCATCTGAATAATGAATCGTGAAAAGCTCGTGCTTAAGTGGCATTAATCTTGTTAGCTGGTTAAACCCTGTGGATTTGCCCCAGTGCAGAGGGGCAGCGCCTTCTCTCATACAGCCCACTGTTTCGCTGGCTAAGCTATGAGGAGAAATGGTACTGCATAGATCACAGTATTATACACAGTATTATATCGTCATATAAGATTTTTATTTAAATGTTATGAGAGAGCAAACCACCACCAAGGCATTACTCATATGTCACAATGGGAGTACAATGTGCAAATCTGAACTTAAATCTGCATTACCCATTTTTCAAACTGTGAAAGGTTGACGTAGGTATGTAAATTAGCTAGTTCCTAGCTTTCAAAACCCTGGCCAGCCAAGACCAAACATGGTTTTACAATACTTCAGAATGGGCCTGGAGCCGTATCCCGTCTCCCAGATTTCCGGGTGTGACTGACAGGCGCATTAATCAGCTCTCATATGTCTCTGAGGTAAAACAAGTATTCAAGAGGAGACATCTTCTGCATCTGAGAGACATGTGCTACATATCAGCAGCTGTGATTGGCAGATCCAAGGGTGGAACGGTTGTTTGATACACTATATGGTCCGGTTCAAGACCCTTCTGTATCAAACAGAATTTAGGGGGACTGGCTGCTCAGGCAAGAAAAAAACAAAACTGACTTATTTACAACAAGAATCTCATACCCAGCTTTAAACCAAGGCTCAGCTCCTCCTACGTTTGGTCCACAAAAAGTATATTTTATACCATCTCTTTCTGAATAATTTGATTTTTTTTCATGGCTAGAAACCTACCCAACATGCAACCCCATCATTTAATCGAGGTTTGAAACTGGGACAAAGTTTATGTGACCCCTTGAAACCTGACTGCTATAAGACAAATGTATAATGATTTTTGTATTTGCAACAACTGTGTATTATTTAGTCACATAAACCGTTCTATAGTTTCCATCTCCATCTGCTGTCCAGCTCTGTGAACAGAGGTCTCCAAGCGCTTGTACAGATGAGATGATCCTAATCTGATGGAGCAGACGTTTGCGTGTCGGAGTGATTTAGTTTGAAAGATGCTGCTTTTATGAACCCGGTTAGCTGTTGGCTTTGCTCTACAGCATATCAGTCTGGGTCTAGTTAGCAACGGGCCCACATACACCGCTGCACTCCTGTGTTCAGGCTTTCCAAGTCTCCATCACCATCTCAGCATCATGGAAAATTGGCCCGGGTCCGGTTCTTCCCTGCTTTCTCTTTGTACCCCGCTCGCAAATTTTACTATCTGTCTGTAGTTACAAAGGGCATACTGCAGATGAAGGAAAGCGGCTGTTTACAAAATCGCAATTAAAACTGGTGATGGAGAGTGGGAGTCTGTGCTAGTTCGATGGGTAGCTGTCATACTTCTTGACTGTGGCAGAAGAGACACAGCGAGCACATTGGCTGTTATGGACTGTCCTTTTTAGGATGTCATAAGATTACAGACTATTGCATCAGTATTAGTTGCTAACTTCCCATTATTTTGTAATACTTACCAAAATGTCTGTCTCATAGCAAGTGTGATTGTTTAAGAAAGGTAAGTAAAGGGGTCAAGGATGAAATTGATAGCTTTATAATATGCTATCAAATGCTAAATATTTTGAAGTTCCATTGTATTGTGTAAATGCAATGGTAATGCTTTCACAAAATGGCCACTTAATCTACAAAGAGTAAGTAAAAGAAAAAAGTAAAGAGTCCTGGTCTGGAAATGTGCTATACTGTATATTTGCATTATTGCAACACAGGATCAGTGCCAGTGAGCTCAGAATTCTCACATTTTTAGTTTGAGAAGAAACAAATTTATTGTCATGCTCAAAATGTACCGATAGGTTGACCAGTTTACGATACACTAAAAACTGTTCCAATGAACACATGTAACCCTGGCTCTATAATCGTTTGCTGTTAATATTAGTAATCTCATTTGAGTGCAGCTGCTTCTTCTTCAGCCTGAAGTGTGGAGCAGCGTGGTCTTGGCCGCCCTGTGTCCTTGGCCTGGCTCTGTTTGGTGCAGGTAGTTGCTTAGAAATAAAACAATGTGTTTTATAGTTGCCATCATCAGGTGAGATACTGCTCTGAAATGGATAAACACAGGGATTAACTAACAACTAATAGACTGTTGGCAGAGCCTCAGTCCTTCTCCTATTGCTTACAGTGTCTCTCTTGTGTATACTTTACTTTGTCTTTTGTTTCTCATGATGTGACTGTTCTCTGGTTAAGGCAGTTAAGATACTACAGTACAAATGTATGTTCAGATTAATGGAAGATTGAAAATGAAAATAGAATAAACCTAAATGCTTCCATCGTGGATCTCCTATGTATTATTATATCGTTGAAGTGTTATTGAAAATGTTTCAATCTTTTTACTTTACTTTACTTTTTACTTCTAGGCCAGTGATACACTCTAGTCTAGCCAGTAGGGGCCAGTCGCTAAAATGTCAGCTTCAAGTGCCTATGACTAATTTCATTAACACACAGTTAAGATCATTATATTTAAGATTTTTGCAGTAACATTCACATTCGTTTTCCAAATGGACATTTTTTTAGGTTTTAAATTTTACTTTCTGGTTGGAAATTGTGACAATTCATAACTGTTACCTAGAAAAAAAAAATCTTATAATGTACACAGAACTTACTATCTGACAAATACAAATATAAGAAAATACCTTTATTTTGTTGAATTCATGTTTAAAGTATCAAAAAAATGTTTCTTGTGTGTAAATTGTGCCGAACAAGTTGCAATTTAACTGTCTGTAAATCTTAGGACTGCACCATATGGCCAATAACTCTTGCCAGTAGTCAGTAAAGAAAACTACTAAAAGCAAAATTACTTTAAGTCTTAAATACTTTACATTCTAGGTCAGATATGATTTAATGTAGAGAGAAACACTGCCTTTACCTTGATGATCTGTGCCCTGCAGTGGTTCTTAGCCCATTGCTTAGAATAAATCTAAAACTGTTTAACAGTCAAGCCATATTATTTTCCTTCAACCACTTGTGATCTTGTGTGAAGTAGTTTGCACTGTGCTGTAGTAACTCTTGTAAGTGGGCCATTGTGAGGCATGATTCTGCTGACATGATTCCAAACTGGGCTGCCTCTTCTATGCGCTGTGTTTCCGTCCTCCTCAGCCTCCTCCTGATTGAAAGTTCCTGCACAGTTGGCATGGGATACAAAAAGGAAATAGTTAATGACACTGTGTGGTGCACTATGTGGAAAAGTCTGACCCTTCATGTGCCAGATCTGTCAAACGCATTTAGAGAACACACACATTTCACTTTGGAATGCCAGAATCTGCCTAAATATGAAAAAACAAGCAGAATTTTGAAGAGATTTTGTTTCCTTTGAAGTCAAAAAATCAGATACATTGTTCAGTCTGTACCCTTTCCCATGTGAAAAGAATAATTTTTCTTCCATCAATAGATTTTCACTATATCTGTAGACCGTCGTGAGACAGGTTAGTTTTACCCTACTGATGTTGTGTTGTTGCAATAGTAACACAATAGTAATAGTAATAGCACAATAGTCTATGCATTTACTACATTTGTATTAAGGCTCAAAGAGCCTGAGTTGTCTAAATCTAAATTATGATTTTCATTTTGTTCCTGATCCTTCATCCTTCAGATCGTATACACTCCTAGACCCACCATCATCTTGTCTCCATCGAGATGTCATTGCTTTGCCTGGAATGTTCCATAGACTGGCATTAAATGTATATTTTCCCATGGTGACAAACAGTGACGCCACCAGACAAAGTTACAGATCAGATCTGTGAAGAGATTCTATAAAATCAGTTCTATAAAAACTATAAATGACTGTCATATATATTAATCTAAGTGTGTAATTCCCACAGAGTAAGAACTAACTACAGCAGTCCATACATAGGCCAACATATAATATCTTTTAAAAGTAGGATGGGTGAGTTTATATGGACACTATCAGACCAACACAGATTCTCTCTCACTTAAATACTTCTGCACTACTGCAGTAGACATCCATGTTTTTGGCCCAGTGTATAGGTCATTCATTATACACAGTGAGAGGTGCTTTGTCTTTGCCACACACACCAAACCTGGCTCATTCCTCCACCTGCTCCTTGTCCAGCACCGATCTGCCTAGTGTGACTCTATGACGTCAGAACTGAGGAGCAGTCATAGACATTCAGCCAAAGTGGTGTCAACACATTTTGGTAATACATGGGGGTGCACATTATCCAATATAAAATATGACTGATCACATATGATGGATTGCCTTTTTAATAATTCATGCTCAATTTTTATCTTTTTCACAAATAGGCCCATGTGCCAAGGGGACAAAACTGATTTTATATTCCACTGAATTTTATGCAAATTGTATCTAATATTAGCTGTGCAACCATAAAGAGTGTGATCACAATCAAATGGCAAATTGTACACTCATATATGAGAAATCACAGCAGGGTACTTGTAACACATTGTAGGCTAGGCGGACTGCAATGGGTAAGTGATCAGAAGTAGATTCGATAAGGAGCCATAAGGTAAGTGAATGAAAAGCAGACACAAAATAAAGATGGTAATATGAAAGATTGTATTATATTATTAGTTTTCTATTTTTATAGGTTTGCAATAATAATCATAGTCTTATAATATATTTTTGATAGACAGGTATGTATTATAAATAGTACAGATACATTATATATTAAACAGAGCAAAACAAAAAACCCAACAACTTCAGTTCAGTTCAATGCAAGTGAGTCCTGTGAGATCATATACAGTAATGTCCAGTAATGTAATGTACAGTAATGTACATGGACTATACTCCAAGGTATAGTCCATGTAAGTATGAACAAGCAGTTGTTCAGACTGAACTTCAAAGTTCTTAGAGTTAGGTTTTAGAGCCTGCAAGATATTATTTTTTATTTTTTATTTACTTATTGTTCTGAGTGTTTGCACAATTTTTCACAACTTTTTGCACTATTCTGTCCCCTGACTGTGAGCTTCTGTCACGAGTGAATTTCTCCTCTGTGAGATCAATAAAGTCTTATCTTATCTTATCTTATCTTATCTTATCTTATATTAAACAGTTCAATCTCCTACCACAAGGTGATGTATTCTTAGCTCGCCATCACAGACTCACAGATGAAGTTGCCATCACAAAGGGAGGGGGAAAAAACCTGACCTGCACAAGGTCAAAAGGAAAAAAAACAAATTATGTTCACATTATAAATTAGCTGATAGGCTATAAACTAAATCATTACAACTGTATTTACAATTAGTGAGAACTGCAATAACAACAAGACCATCAGTGATGGGTCTAGGATTTTTCTGAAACAGGGGCCATTAAGGGGCCACATGTTAAATTCAGGGGCCAAGTACAGGGTACATCCAAGCAAACGATTAATTCAGTATTCAGGTCTGTTTCTTCTCCCATTAAGTTGTATTGACACAATAGGTCTACTGCCGCCAAGAGTTTGGGGGTGGAACTGCATCAGTGATCATGTCATTCTCCAGTTGTTCTTCTCAGTTGATTGACAGAACAGGGGCACTTCAGGGGCCAATCAGATTAGAGGTGGGGCCAGGCCCCATGTGGTCCCCTAGAACCGCCCCTGAAGACCATCAATAAATCTTCACTATTTTGATAACATTACATGTATCAAAATAACTCATAGTGCACCTTTAAGTTAACTAGCTTTAAGGCTAATCATCCAACTGTATCAAAACGCATTGATATATAAACAATAGTTGTGCAACAATACTAAAGCATCCACTAGCTTAATTGCTAATAGAGTTAGTAGAGTTAGCTATTAGCTCTACAGGGCTATAAATCACGTTTCAAACTCAAATGAACAGCGGTTTCATAACTCATCGCTGAGCGGGGGGTTGAATGCTTTGTATGAAAGCAGAGTAGAATTGAATATTATGACCAGCAATCAATGAGCACGCCGACTCCAGCCGGCCAACTAGTTAACTTGAATCACCTCCATCATCCTCCAGAACATAAGAAAAGGCAGTGCTCAACCCATGGAACAGCAACTTTTCAGAAGTGAGTTACCAAACTTGGTGTACTGCAACCGATTTGGTGGACTGCATTCACAGGTTGATTGCCGTGGAGGAGGTTCAGCATCAGGACTGGATAGTTCATATTCTGCAGGTGAGTTTGGGTCACAAGGGAGCTCTGAAGCGGATGATTCAGACAAACCAGAGTTGGTTTCATCTTCAGAGGGACCAACAAGACTGACAGACTCTGGATCGATAATTTCAGGTTGGGCAACGTCTTGCACTTCCTCCATAATCAGAGATATTCCCTCCACAACTGAAGAGTCCTGTCCCCTTGTCACAGCTAATGGATTCTCTGAGACAGTAACTATGGTGCATGAAGGAACTAGGGGCTGGTCGTTGGCTGGCATGGATGTGAAGACAATTGGCTTCTCAACAATCTTGGTGAATCTTAACAGGTTCAACTGTAGATGAATTGTGACCTGAATTCATCGTCTGATAGATTCTCTTCATCAGCATCAGATAAGTCAACACATGTTCTTTTTCTTGCGGGCTGTTTTCTTACAAGTGTAGTGGAAACAGGCAAGTATCTGCATGGCAGCAAAAGGTCACGGTGTAATGTTCTCAGTAGCTTAGCCTTGCTTTCAGGTCAGACTGTGTAAACTGGAAGGTCGTCAGTTTTCTCCACCGCCACATAAACATCAGATTCCCATTTGTCTGTCACCTTCTGTTTTCCTCTCAATGAGACATTCTTCACCAAGACTCAGTCACCAATGGCAAGCTCGGAAGGAGAGACAGAACGATCAAACAGATTCTTGTTGCGGTCCATCACCTTTTCAGAGTTGGCCATGGCCAGTTGGTAACTTTCTCTTAAATGTTTCCTCAGGTCTTGAACATATTGTGAGTGAGATGTTGAGGCATTCCCTTTCAGGGGTAGTCCAAAGGCCAGATCGACAGGTAGGCGAGGCTGACGGCACATCAATTCATATGGTGAAAACCCAATCACATAATTTTTAGTGCAGTTGTAAGCATGCACGAGAGGTTTAACAAAGTCTCTCCAGCGGGATTTCTTCTCCTCATGCGTGTTCAATAGGGTTCGATTAAACCTTTCCACTGGGTTCCCTCTAGGGTGGTATGGAGTAGTTCGGCCCTTGTGGATACCAGCAACACCACATAACTCCTTGATAGTGCGAGATTCAAAATCCCGACTCTGATCACTGTGTAGCCTCTCCAGTATTCCATAGTGAATGAAAAATTGTTCCCAGAGGCACTTGGCAACAGTACGAGCCTTTTGATTGGGTGTGGGCACTGCCATGGCGTATTTTGTGAAGTGATTAGTTATCACAAGAATGTCTTTGGTCTGGCGGTCTGGTTCCAGTGGTAAAAAATCCATACACACTAGTTCCAATGGGCGCAATGTTTTAATATTAACTAGTGGTGCAGCTCTCTCTGGTAACGCCTTGCATTTCACACAACGTTCACAACTCCTGGCCTTGTTTTGGACATCAAGACATTTTAGGCCAAAAGGAATCTGGAATGGATCAAATCCAACGTCCTCTCAATTCCAAGATGACCCATCTGATTATGAAGTTGAGACAGCACTAGAGCCCGACACTCCTCTGGTAACACCAACTGATAAGTGATTTGACCTCCAACCTGCCTTCTCCTTACAAGAAGGTTGTTCTGGAGCTCCATTTTATTTACTTCTCTCAGAAGAAGGGGTAATTCAGGAAGTTCATCTCGTAGGGTTGGTGGTGGAGATTCTACTTGCTCAATCTGTGAAATCACATGCCGAATGAATGGGGTCTGAACACTGTTTTGTGGCAAGATCAGCAGGTGAGTACTGAGGAAGGATCAGGGAGGCGAACTGTGTGTCGTCAGCAAAGCTATCAGGTAAGCTGCCAGACAGACATTGAGAGAACCAGGGCATGGTCAGGATCAATAGATGGAGAGCTGTACAACAATTGATGGTCACAAATTGCTTGCACAGTGGGGTGGTAAATGACATTTTGGACTGGTGTATCAAGGTGACACTGAACATATTGAGTACTCTCTCATGTTTTTTTTTTGACACATGATCATCAGGCAGATCAGGATGAGGTCAAAGGGACGAACCATCAGCATTTTGTTTGCCGGCTCTATACACACTCTTGAAGGTAAAGGTGGACAGGGCAAAGGGCCATCTATAGGACGTAGCATCAAGTTTTGCCAAGGTTAACAGGTAGGTTAACGGGTTTGTCCATAACAACTGTGAACTGAGGTAGTCACTGAACGTATCAGTAACTGCCCATTTGAGCGTGAGCAATTCCAGCTTGTGCGCAGGATAGTTGGATTCACTCCTTGACAAGCCATTGCTAGCATAAGCAACAACACGACTCTTCCCATCATGCTCTTGATATAGGACTGCACCAAGGCCGGAGGAACTGGCATCTGTGTGAATAACATGGCTTGTGAGGGTCCGCAAATGCAAGAACAGGAGCAGTGGTGAGTTTTGCAATTATGTTGTCGAAGGCTTGTTGACAAACTGGAGTCCAACTGCCGCCAAAAGGTTTTTTGGGGTTTAGATAAGTTCCGAACTTTATGGTTGGCTTGAGCTTCTTTTGATTGGATGGATAGCCAGCAGTGAGATCATGTAGCGGCTTTACAATAGTGGAGTAGCCTTGCACAAACCAGCGATAGTATCCTAAAAATGACCTCAACTCTTTTAAGTTGATTGGGACTGGCCAAGATTTGAGGGCAGAGATTTTATTATGATCGGTTTCCACTCCGTCCTGGGAGACGACATGGCTCAAATACTTCACTGAGGTTTGACAAAACACACATTTCTCAACAGATAATTTCAAACCAAAATCTTTGAGCCGGTTCAGGACTTTCAACAATCTGTTTTCATGTTCTTTAAGAATGGGTGCAAAGACTATCAAATCATTGATGAATACCAACACTTCCTTGAGATTGAGTTCACCCATGCACTTTTCCATGAGCCGCTGAAATGTGCTTGGTGCATTAGTTAATCCCTGCAGCATACGATTGAATTAATAAAATCCGAGCAAACAAATGAAAGCAGTTTTAGATTTATCATCTTTGTCCATCTCGATTTGATAATATCCAGACATAAGATCGAGCACTGTGAACCATTTTGAGCTGGAAAGTGCAGTGACGGCATCCTCCAACTTCGGAAGGGCATATGCATCCTTGATAGTTTGCATATTAAGTTTGTGATAGTCAATGCAAAGGCGTACACTGCCATTCTTTTTGCGAACAACCACAATTGGGGATGCAAATGGTGAGTCTGAGTCCCTTATGACTCCAGATTCCAGCAGTTCTTGTGTTTTCTCACAGCATAAACATTTTGTGGATGGATTTGACATGGCCGTTGCTTGAAAGGTGTTGGATCGGATAGCTTGATATCCAAATGTAGCAGGCTGGTGAGCAACTGGATTGGATTCAAAACGCTTTTGATATGCAATGTCCAGTGTGTTGGTGTATGTTGTTTTACTTGTACTCAGTGATCACAGGCAATATAATAGTCTTTTATTTCAATGTCTAAAGCTTCTCAAGGCTACCCAGTTTGACATCAGGGTGATAGTTCTTACATTTTCGTTCAAGTTGTTGATTCAAGCTAAATAAAAGACCTTGAATGAAAAAAAATTCTTTACTGAGTCTGTTAATGGGCTTTAAAAATCCAATCATATATGGCCTTGAGTTTTTCACTTCATGTCAGTAACCTTGTCTGACCACAATATGTTATGTGTACAGTTCATTCATAGCCATTGTGCCATTGCTTTAGTACAGTTATATAAAACTGAAATTGATCATGTCTATATATCCACACTTTTACATAAAATCCACAGAAATAACCAGAGTAACATTCTTGTTTTCTCTTCTTAATGAAAAAAGTCTCAGGTTGCAATCTTTCCTTCCTATTTTATATTAACGAGAAATGCTGCTAATTTTGTTAGGTGGTCCAAAATATTGCAGATACATGTAAACTAAGCATAATGTGATCAGATGAAGTTTCATGTATCAGGATTTTGGTATTTAAAACATACTGTACTTTGAAACAGACTCATAGTCCCCTAAATCTGCTCCTGTATCAGTTTGAGTGTTTCTGGCTGGTATATGACTAGGGCCAAGTATTGAAGAATCTTAATATGTTTTTATGTTTATATTTTCACATATAATATGATACAATATAATATAATTCACAATGCAAGGTTAATTTTCACAGCTATAACTAATTGTTATCTAATCTTAATAATAATAATAATAATAATAATAATAATAATAATAATAATAATAATAATAATAATACATCAGACCTATATAACACTTTTTTGGTCACTCATGGAGGAATGCCAGATTGAACAGGTGAGTTTTTAGTGCTGATTTGAACCATATCTAACTAATCTTGTTTGTTTTGTGCAGGTTCATCCTGGTGTTTGGATGTCTGGTGCTGTCTGTGTTTTCCACCATCCCTGCTCATCAGGAGTTCTCCTCTCACTGCCTGCTCATTCTGGTACACTCTCATTAAATGTATTCAGTCCATTGTGAGATGTCTGACATTATGACCCCAAACCAGACCAAGATCAAAGTAACAACACTCTTGGTAAACCTTTTTCTAAGTAAAAATCAGCTTCTTTCCCATTTAGTTTTACTTAAAGGCCTTCACCTGCATGTTTTTATGGATATGTCAGTGCTCTTCCTGCAATGTCGCACAGTATGACATTAAACAGCTCTACCTTACATTTGTTAAATTATAGGTAGTTTTATAGCTCAAATATCCCTAAAAAAGCAGGCATTCTAGGGTTGATTCTCCACAGATCTGACCTGTAACTTGGTCTCATTTGGTCTCCATGAAGATAAAAAGGTTTAATACCATACTGTGAAACATTACAGTTGCACAAGTTGCTCTGAAGTACAATTTCTTGAAAATATTAAGTAAATGTAACAGTACTATCCACTTCCGAACACTGAGACTTCCCCTGTTTTGTGTCATATATTAATACACAATAACTGATAACCAATGAGTTTATAACCACTAATTTACATTGTGTACTGCAGGAGTTTGTGATGATTGTGGTCTTTGGTCTGGAGTACATCATCAGAATATGGAGCGCTGGCTGCTGCTGCCGCTATAGAGGCTGGCAAGGACGACTGCGTTTCGCCCGGAAACCTTTCTGTGTCATAGGTACAGTTTTCCATTAGCAGTTATAACAAGAAGTCAATCAAGCAACAGCAGGTGATACACCAGTGAGCAAGTGCTTCCAAGCCCAAGTAAAAAAAAGTGTTGTCAAGGAAGGGCATCTGATGGTTGCAATGGTACCACTATGTTCATGTTCTTGTTATTAAGGCTAATTAAAGTGTGTGTAAAGTATAGTTATTATAAGGTGTTACCACTGTAATAAATGTATTCTGTTTAAATGGTATTTTCAATCAAAACAGATAAACAATTTGGATTTTTTAAAGTAAATAAACAAATCACTGTGTTTTAAAAATTCATACTTCTTCACTAGAATCATTGGGGTAATTTCAGTCCTGGAATTGCCAATCTCTACTGAACAAAAGGTAAATGGTAGCTGTTAACTTAAAAACTACTACTTCATGACACCACAAGGTGGAACAGAACATTTTGAACTTTTGAGATGTAGACAGACTAATAACAAGGCATTACTTAAACAAGTGTAAATGAAACAAAACACAACTCCTGAAATAGCATAAAATATTACTTTATTTTTGTTCAAAGATTGGGTATAGGTACTGCAGTGGCTCGTAATTCTTACAAGTCATTTGTAATGCCTCCCCATCTCTCTCTTACAGAATCATCATTGATTTAATTATTTTAATATTGGTTTAAGGCAGCTGTCAATACAGTTATGCTAAAGCTCACAATGACTACTTGTATTATTGTTAGCAGACTCAGGGAGCACAAAAGCATGTCAGTTTGGAGTAGTGTCTGTCAATTATAATTTTTCACCTGAGAAAGGGAGGACAGTACTGTGCCAGATATAGGTGGGGAAAGGGTGTAATTTAAGCCTTTCTGACAGTGACTTATTGAGGTAGAGAAGGCAACAGGCAGCTCTGAGCGAATCAATAACTCTTTTAAAAGAGATGGATGGGCTCAAAGACTAGTCCAGCACAATCTTACCCTATTTTTTTCCTCAATAAAGTGGGACAATACAGGTCTTTTTAATAAACTCCTGTGTGTCCATAGACATCATCGTACTCATTGCTTCAGTCGCCGTGGTTTCAGCCGGTAGTCAGGGAAACATCTTTGCCACCTCAGCGCTGCGCAGCCTCCGATTCCTGCAGATCCTTCGAATGGTGCGCATGGACAGAAGGGGAGGGACCTGGAAGCTGCTGGGGTCTGTAGTCTATGCACATAGTAAGGTAAGACTTCAGATTATGTGTAGCAACTTTCTCCTCTCTTAAAACCCTATCATGTAATATTTTACCCAATACTGAAAATCTGAAAATCTTTTATATTACTATGGGTGTTTTGTTATTGAAAAATATTAACCAAAAACATGTCTTTACTGTCCTACACCACAGACCTGACTCATAACTTGCCTGCAAGGCACAGCTTGTATGATACATAACCTAAATCTTCAGTATGGCTTTAATGACAAATATTGTGTGTGTGTTTTTAGGAATTGGTGACTGCTTGGTACATTGGATTTCTGGTGCTGATTTTCTCCTCGTTTTTGGTCTATTTGGTGGAGAAAGAGTTCAACAAAGAGTTTGCCACATACGCTGATGCGCTCTGGTGGGGCACGGTGAGCCAGCCACATAAGCAGAACTACACACAGATGTTAGGTCCATAATGCAGCCTGTTTTCTTATTGCCATATAATAATACATGAAGCATTACAATATGAATAATCAACCAGGAGCTTCAAGTGTAAAATCCCTCAGTCGTCCAGGTTGAATCCATGGCAAAGGCGAAATTCACTTTGACAAATTTAGTTTATTTTGGTTGAATACGTCACAGCTCAAGCTGCTTCTTTAGTTCTGGTCAGACACTGGTAGACACTGCCTTATATCTGCCTTCAGGGAGGAGCTAACTACACTGAAACTAACAGATGAGACAGATGATGTCTGAGGCCTCTATTTCTGGATGGATTGTCTTTTTTAACAAAAATAGCCTCTTTAACTCCCCTCTCAACCAATTCTTTTCTCTGGCCAAGATCTGTACCTCACTGTCCTCAAAGGAGTGGCCCCTGGCTTTTAGGTGGAGATGTATGGCAGACTGAGGTCCACTCTGGCTCTCCTGTCTGGGTTGGTACATCCTCTTGTGAAGTGGCTGTTTTGTTTCTCCAATGTAGCGCTCACTGCAATCTTCACTCCACTGAATGGAGTAGTTTGTGGCTCTATGTTTGGTCCTTTGGGTGGACCAGTTTCTGTCTTAAAGTGTTTGTGGGTTTGAAATACACTGGGATTTCATGTTGTCTGCAAATCCTCTGTAGTTTTTCAGAAACACCAGCCAGGTAAGGAATAGTTACACCCTTTCTCCTGGGTTCTGGTTCTCTGTTGTCCTGTTTTTTAGCCCTCTTAGTTTTATTGAAAGCCCATTTTGAATAGCCACAAACAGAGAGGGCTTTCTGCACATTCTTTCTCCTTTCCCTCTGTGCTTGTAGGAACCAAATCTTAAATTTTGATTTTAGAAAAGTTGTCAACATAACGATACCAATGTGTGCATGGAGTGCCTGAATATGAGGCCAAGGCACTCTGTTCAAATTGTTCCATATATAAGTTAGCAATGATAGGGGAGACCAGTGAGCCCATTGCACAGGCATGGATTTGCCTGTAGAAGTTTCCCCTTAACTGAAAATAGGTGGTATTTAAACAAATTTGGCTAGGTTTATCCTCCTTCCCGCTCAGTGACGAAACATGACCTACATGAAACTGGTCCACCCAAAGGACAAAACACTGCGCCATAAACAAAGCAATGTGGTCTACTCCATTTAGTGTAGTGAAGACTGCAGTGAGCGCTACATTGGAGAAACAAAACAGCCACTTCACAAGAGGATGTACCAACACAGACGAGAGAGCCAGAGTGGACCTCAGTCTGCAGTAAATCTCCACCTAAAAGCCACGGGCCACTCCTTTGAGGACAGTGAGGTACAGATCTTGGCCTCAGACATCATCTCCTATCTACAACTCCATCCTAAAACCTAAATCAAAACAAAGAAAACAATAGAGTCCTATTGTTTTCTTTGTTTGGCTAGTCAGCCAGGTCAGGTCCAGAAGTGTGAAAGCACCCATTATGGACCTGAAAGATTATGCTAATATGACCCCACACTCAGTACAGTTAAAGAGGCCTAGCTAACAAACAGAAACTGTAAACAAGTAGGTGTGTTAGTTTCATTTTTTTCAATTTCTCCTTTTCCAGGAGCTTAAAGGTGCACCGCATAACTTTTCTGGTGGAGGGTCCGCCATCTGATTGTCTCCATGGAGATTTTCTTGTTTTGCCCTGAATGTTCCATAGTATAGCATTAAACTAAATCAAACATTTATTTAATTATAGCTTTTTTATTGCTCAGAAATACCTTAAAAAACATTAGCAGGATCCATTCTCCACTCACTTAAATCAGATTGAAGACCCTCCACCGTAAAAGTTACACACTGCATCTTTAATATCTATTAGGAAACTTGTTACCAATATTGGTCTCATTTAACAATGTTCCAGCTAGAGGTCGATCCGTTAAACTACTGTGTATTGCTACTGAAAAAATAGTGCTTCTATAACTTGAGTAATGTATTGCAATTCTCCAGCTGCTATTTTTACTATGATTGATCCACTGTATTGCAAACTGAAATGTTACTGCTTTTACTTTTTTATTAGCACTGTGTTCGCTGCTTTTCATCATTTAACACAAAGGCCTTATGGTCACACTTGGCTGAGTGCACTGCTCTGTTTCTTCATGGGAGCCATTACTCTACAATAAACGTGAAACTAGACAAAACACAAACAAGAAATAGTGCGCTCAATAAATTGAATTTCCTTGTGCTGCCAGGTGCGACTAGACAGTTCGACATGTGGCAAAAGCATTCTGTGTTCATGACATGTTTCCACTCACAAAAGCAAACACTTGTACTGAGATGCAAAATACATTTTTAATAGATTTGTGTGAAATGTAACCTTTAGCAAATGAGTTTAGATGCAGGAGAAAAAAGTTACTGTAAAAGCAGTAGTGGTTCATAGAAAGTAGTACAGTAGTAGAAAACCTTTATGTAGAGGAAAAAATGTGTATTAGTTTGAAGATATTTTTGCAAGATGTTTGTATTTATTTAGCTTAAAGGTGCACTGTGTAACTTTTCTGGTGGAGGGTCCACTACTTGCTTGTCTCCATGGAGATGGTATTTCTTTACCTGGAATGATCCACAATAGGGCATTAAACATATCTCCCTTCCATTTGTTCAGTTACAGGAATTCTTACCATATGCAGGTTTGCTTCTCCATAAATCTAACCATCTAACCTGTCTCCATTGTGATTACCAAGTTTATTTCCATACTGTGGAATAATCAAGGGATAATAGTAACATCTCCATGGAGAAAAGCAGGTGCCGGATCCTCCACAAAAAAAATTTACGCAGTGCATCTTTAAATTATAGAAGTTGTGGGAATGTAGCTTGCAATGCATTCATATAGTATCAAATAACAATGTAGCAATTTTTATACATGCATTTTTCTTTTTCTTTGACGACAAACAAGTATGTTTTACTAACTGTGCCCCTCTGACCCCTTAGATCACCTTGACAACCATTGGCTATGGTGATAAGACACCTCAGACGTGGACAGGGCGCCTGTTATCAGCGGGTTTCGCATTGTTGGGGATCTCTTTCTTTGCCCTGCCAGCGGTAAGTCACACAGCACACACTTCAGATACACTTTAGAGGAAAAGTCTTGTAGTTATGGGACAGGTCGCATCTTTTGGCGTTGTTTTTGGCTTTGAGGTGAGTGTCTGAGTGAGATTTTGTGTATTTTGCTCCTCAGGGCATCCTTGGCTCAGGTTTTGCCCTGAAGGTGCAGGAGCAACACCGACAGAAGCACTTTGAAAAGAGAAGGAACCCAGCTGCTAGTCTGATACAGGTGTGCACACATGTCCACACTTTAAACCTAAAAGTCTCAAAAATAAAGATGCTTTTATCCTCTTCCCCAGCTTATACAAGTCACTGTGATTGACTGATACAGAGGGCAGTTAATCAAATTTTTTTTATCTAGATTTAATCAAGATTTCTTATGCAAAATAGTCAGTAAAAGCATGTGGTTTGGATTTTAAAGCAGTTTAGACTTTGGAGGAAGAAAATGATGCTACTGTTTATGTTAAATGTTAAAGGTGCACTGCCTAACATTTCTAGTAGAGGGTCTGCCTCTCTGGAAATGTTATCGCTTTGTCTAGAAGGTTTAATCAGTACTGTGGAACTTATCTATCACAAGGGAGACGAGCAGGTTACAGCACTACGCAACATTCCAATTCAGATCTGTGGAGAGTCGCCCCTATTCACAAAAGAAATTATTATATTTTTGAGCAATAGAAACACCGGTAATGAAGTAGTGTTAGATGGATATGTTTAATTTCATATTGTGGAACATTCCAGGCAAAGCAATAACATCTCCATTGAGACAAGTAGGTAGTGGACCCTCCACCAAAAATCTTACGCTGTGCACATCATGACTGAACAATATGGGGGAGAAAAAAAAATCATGATTATACTTATATCTTACCTGGCAACAAGTCCAGAATGATATCTTTTCAAAAATAATAAAAAAAGACATAAAATATTAATGATGTACAGCTGTAGGGATAGTAGATATGACATAGTTTTTGCTTCTGATGTTTTAGGTTTGACACACAACATACCATCACTAATGAGTAGTGCAGTGTGATAGAGCCAAGACAGCTTTTTGCCCATTACTAGACAATGGACAGAAGTGATGCATGTTAGTAGTGACACCATTTATGTATGCTATTATTTTACCACAAACATCTAAAATTCACAGTATTTTTGGTTCATTAGTACACACGCACATTTGGGTCCACACTGGCTGTCAGCACTGCCTCAGATTAACTGTGAGAGGCTCCACTACACTCTGACAGATACTGAGATATATGACGCATTTCTATGGTGACGGGTCCATGGCAGATGCACCTCCATTGGTTACGGACAATACCTTTTAATGTCCAATAAAGATATGTTATTCAGTGTGTAGTTATAGTAAAAGAATTATGAGTTTTTATGCATGCTTTTATTACGGGAAGAACTGACCCACTTTTTCACAGCTGTGAAACTCCCAGCACATCGTAGAAAGTCATTTTGGAGAAATGAATCATTTTATTTTAATTGGAATGACCAACATTTAAAGGTGCACTATGTAACTTTGTTGGTGAAAGTTCCACCACCTGCTCATCTGAAATGTTCCACACATAGCCTGTATAAAGAAGTGGACTAAGCTAGTGTGATGTCACCCATAGCATTGGGCTCCGCTCAAATGAAGCTTGCAATGCTAACGGTTACAGGAGCGAATTTGGAGCCAGGCTCCATATTATGAATAGGATTTTTTTAATGGGCAAGATAGCGGAAAAAAAACAGGAGCAGGTTAATATGATCATTTTAAGACCAAAATGACAAGGCTCACTGCAGCAGTCACAGAGAGAGGGGCCACAATATTCCAGTCAATGGGAGCCATGGTCAGAAGGAGCTGGAAGCACCCGCATGCGAACTTCCTATTTGGAACGTGGCGGCTAGCGCGTTAGCTATGACGATATATATACAGTTTGTGGTTCCACAGTATGCCATTAAACTTAACTTACCTTTATCTTTTACTGCATTTATTCAATTACAGGTGTTTTAATTGATCAAACATTTTAAAACTTTAATAACCTGTCTTCGTACTGTGGGGGTCGCCTCTGCACAGATCTGACCTGTAACTTGGCTTGGTAGCATCAACTACATGACTCCATGAAAATGGATAAGGCCAAACTGTGAAACATTCCAGGCAAAAGCAATAAGCATTTCCATGGAGACATGAAGGTAACTGACATTGCATCAAAGGAGTTCATAGGTTCACAGTGAATGTTTTTACAATCATTCACTGAAAAATCCTTCACTGCATACAACAGAATAAAAACGGCCTCAAGACTGGTAACAAAAATGACTTCTGTGTGACAACAGTTGGAGCCTTATTGTGGTATCACCCTCACCAAAACTATGCCGAGCTATTGGCAGCTATTTTAGATTTAAATATTATCATAATTAGTTTCTATTAATATCTGGGGAACTCCTTTTTGTTGCCTGTTAATGTTGTCCACATCTCACATTTCCTCACCGTTTGTCTCATCCTTGCTGTGTGTGATGTGTTTGTGGCGTGCATCTGTGACCTCCTCTGTCTCCCAGGCGGCTTGGCGTCTGTACTCCACTGATGGCGCTCGGCCTTACCTCAGAGCCACATGGCACCACTACCAAAGCGCCCTCCCTCCCTTCAGGCATGTATCCCCCACCCACCACCAGCATCACCCGCAGTACCCACGACAACCCCTACCCATCATGCATCTGTTAACCAATAACCCTTCTCTTCTAACTCTCCTTCTCTCCCCCAATCGAATACATGGCGTCCTTTGCACTTTTCCCTAATAATTGTGATATTTGTCCCTCTGACTGTGCATGTAGTGTGTCTGGCGTAGTTATGCTGCTGATGAGAACTCGGTTTCCATTGCTACCTGGAAGCCTCATTTGAAGGCATTGCATACCTGCAGCCCCATCAAGTAGGTAACAACTTACAGACTCTAGCAACATGGCCGCTGCAGCTTGCTCTTCTGCTCTAGCATCTCTTCATCTTCATCGGTTTCTTCAGTTGACCACTTGTGTTTTGTCTTTCTCCTGCAGGCAGGGTTTGTTGAGCATGTGAGCAGTGCAACACTTGCTATCAAAGATAAACATTTGCAATATGGAACTGACTGATTCTTGGTCAGATGGTGGATTGTCAAGTGCATAATCTTATTAAACAGGAGGGATTATGCAAAACCAATTTGTTTTAGCTTTAGCTTATAATGTTGTTCCCTCACCAAAGCTGTAAGATTCTGTGCAATACTCAGCCCACAAGCCTATGTCATCCTTCAATTCTCCATAAATTTACAACTGCTGTACACAGCAACTTGACAAACCTGATGCGATATACAGTAGTTTCATTAGCGGGACGCACGCTGATTGTGTTGTGATAGAACTCTGAAGGGGAAGTGACTTAAAGTGGGGAACATAGGAGGAGGGACAGAGAGCATCAAAAATGAAAGTGAAACGTATAAAACATGTTAATACTTTGTTTTTGGCAAATATAGCATTATAATAAAACAATAAAAGCTAACGGTGATCTAAATATGTCATGTGTTAGCAGTTAATACCACACAGAAGTAAAATATCCCCTTTTTAAGCAAGAATTGGCTAAATTCATGCACATGTTTGAAACTGAAGACAAAGGACAGTTTATCAAAGAACTAGTCCCTTGACATGTTAGGATATCTGAGGTTAGAGAAGAAGACAACTCACTTGACCCAGAGGAAGTCAAAATTTGGACTTGCTGGTCAGTTTTTCTTTCAATTTACCATCTGAAGTTATAGCTTTGCATTTTATATTATGACTCAACCCAACTCCTTTTATGGCATTTTTCAGACAACATGATTTTTCAATGCTTTTCCAGTCTGTTTTCTGCTGCTGCTACCAAGGATGACTGTGCATGTCCATCGCTTGCTTGTATTTGAAAGCCCGTGCCTCTCTGCTCCCTCCAGTTACACACACTATAATTTTGGCATGAGGTCTTACGTTATCCATTAGTCAAATCATTGGTGAACTGCTTATTTAGTTTTGCTGCAACACTGATTTCTCTCCTTTGTTTCCTTCCTCTTTATCCCACTAACCAGGAAAGAGCAGGGAGAGACTACCTACAGGTTTGTATGACTCAGCCTGTCCCTCCATATACACTTATGCTGTTACTGTGAAATAGATATAAAGTGTATACATTAGAGAGAGTGGGTGGTTTGACAGGTTTAAACATATACTAAATTTGTCTTGAATAGAAAGAAAGTGCCATAGTCTCTACATATCTTATATGCCACAATACAATGACAGCAAAATGAAAAAAAAATTGTAAAAATTGTATTAATACTAGCGTTACAACTTCATGAGTTAGGTGACACTGTGAGTAAAAAATATGAATTTATTTTCTATTATTATTAACCTATTTGTATCTCACTTTAAAGTTTTTATTTTATGAAAAACTGGGTAGGTGTTATAAGATGTGGTGGACAGATACCATTGTGCACAAATCATTTAGAAATTTAACGTAAATCCTTTAAACTCACTGAAATATGGTCCCAGTATTGCCACTCTCTCTTCCCCCTTTCACTTTACTTTCTTCTCAACTCTTATATGACCACAGCAAAGACTTGCAGTTTTTTGCATCTGTAAAAATGTATGCTCTCCTTCAAAGACAGAAGCCTGTACCATGTCTGTACCATGACGCACTTTTTCCATTGTGATGTTATTTATATAACTCATCAAACACACGTCTGGAAGAGACAGAATGAAGTAGAAAAAGGGGAGGAGACAGGAGATAGAGGATTTGAGAAGACAGAGAGGGATTTGTGACTTTAATTATGCTTGTATAGTTTTTACTGTGCATAAAACCATGGTAACATTTGGGGTCTTCATGTTGCCACATATTAAAGAAAATAGTCTTAAACATAAAATAGTCTTAAACATACAAACAAATGTTTTACTCATCCCCAAACAAAACAACATTTAATTAGGGCTTGTTACATCCTCAACAAAATCCTTATTTAAAACACTTGCTTTAATTACCTTTGTTCCAAGAGAGCAGCGACAAAACCAGTGAATTCTGATGTAATTATATGCACACTTTTCATGGTATCATTTCTTTCCCCGGGACCAGAACAAAAAGTGTCCTGTGTTATTAGAGGCTTTACAGTCTCCTACAGGCAGCATGACGGCGGTAGGTAATGGGGTAAATGCTTTAGTGGTTTTCATTTAAGAAGACTTGTAAACACCAGCTGTAGTAAACTTTAGGCACACCGCACTTACGCTCAGCGTGTATCACACTGAGCGTAAGTGCGCCTTCAAGAGAGGGTTAATGGGCTTTTAATGAGGAGCTGAGCATGCTCCTGGGCAGATGTCATGGAGTGGTGAATATACAGAAAGGTAAAATATGATTATCTAAAATTTAAAAGTGCACTATGTAAGTTTTTGGGTGGGGGTCCGTCACCTGCTTGTTTCTATGGATATGTTATTGCTCTGCCTAGCAAGATTACTATTGCAACATGACAACATCAGTAGGGTAAAACTAACCTGTCTCACAAATGTTTCATAGTTTGACTTTAAACAACTCTACCTTGTATTTATTCAATTGTTTTTTGTTTTTTTTCAGTTGTGTTTTTACAGCTAAAAATGCCTAGATAAACAGGCATTCTGACTGTGAGCAGGGTTGCCTCCACACAGATCTGACCTGTAACCTGGTCTGGTTTGGTCTCCATGAAGATAGAAAGGTTTAAAACCATACTGTGAAACATTGCAGACAAAGCAATAACATTTTCATGAAGAAAAGCATTTGATGAAACCACTACCTTAAAAGTTACACAATGCACCTTTAACAACAAATTAAACACCAACAAAGCTGTATAGTCCTTTGTAGTGTACCACAGTGTGTAGTCAGTCCGACTCCTAAACTTCATCAAACAAATTTACATTGATATTTTTAAGTTGGATAAATTAAACAGGCAAGATTCTATATAATTTTTGTTCCCAAACCATAAGGAAATCCAACATGTCTCCTCCCTCTTTTCCTAACCATACTCCTTCTTCCTCTCCACTCTAGTAAGGGTAGGAGTCATAGGCGACTCTTCAAAAGGTATTCTTGGAAAATTAGGAGGTACTCATCCAGAATCCTCTGCCCCTGCTCTTGACCCTATAACTTGTGGATGGCATTGTCAATATAGTTTTAGTTGATTTTAATGCTGAGGCCAACTATTGCTTGCTGCCTATACAATGCTATTCAGATAAAGTAGAGTTGTATACAGTCAAGAACAACCCTAAAGTATTATGCATGCATTTTTCATTCAGAATATAATGGTATAACACATTTGATATTATTCAGCTAAATTTTCCAGTTTATCCCTACCATTGCATGTAACCTGCACCAAATCCAGCTTTTTCAGAAAAATCTATATGTTTCAAAACTATTTTATTGTGAACTGCTCAGCCAAAGAAACTGTATGAATATATGGGGAGAGAGAAATTGGACAAATTGTCATAGATGACAATCAACTTCAAAACATAAAGGCAAGCAAAGACACATTTTTATACAATACAGACTTCAGCATTACAGTTGTGGTGAGCCCGTAAAGGAAAATAAAATAGCCAGCATGAACTCTGGTGCATCATACACTTGTTTGCTATGCATGAAACAGCAAATATCTGCGACTAACAATGTATTTTCATTACAATTTTGATAGTGAATAAGAGGACACTGAAAGTTTAGTCTACTGATTACATTAACAGAGACAGTCCAGGACTCTATAGTGTATTCAGTCGTTTTTGGAGATGTAGTCCCAGACATGCTCTGTTCTGGTGTTTGTAGCATGTCAGATGAATGGATGATATTTGGGCTGAAGGGGAAGACAGAATGCTGCCCTGTGTCTGCTCTGCTCTTCTCACTCTCTGAGAGGAAATAAGTTTTGACATTGTCTTTTTTCTCTGTCTCCCTCCTTGTGTGTTTCATCTTCAATGTCTACCATCCTCCCTCTTTTCATCCTTACTTAACCCCACCTCTGTTTGTATTTTTACCCCCGTCTGTCTCTGTCTGTCTGTCATTGGCATCACCGCTTCTTATTTTATACAGTCAGAAGTTAAGTTTTAAGGAGCGTGTGCGAATGGCCAGTCCACGTGGTCAAAGTATGAAGAGCCGGCAGACGTCCATGAATGACCGCCAGCGCTGTTCCCCCGGTAACGACGTGGGGGGCGGGTCCGAGCTGATGGGTGGAAGTCCGGCTAAAGTCCAAAAGAGCTGGAGCTTCAATGACCGCACCCGATTCAGACCATCGCTGCGACTCAAGAGCCAGATACGCACACCAGTGCCTGATGGTGAGCAGACAACTTACAGTGCTTTGAAAATAAAAATGCGATATGTGTGTAAAATCCCTCAGTCGTCCAGGTAGAATCCATGGCAAAAGGAGAAATCCAATTTGTCAACCGGACAAAAGTTTATTTGGTCAAATATGTTTCGCAGCTCATCCAAGCTGCTTCTTCAGTTCTGGTCAGATGCTGGTGGACACTGCCTTATATCTGTCTGAAGGGAGGAGCTAACTACAATGAAATTACTCTGAGACTACCACACCTATTTGTTTACAGTTTCTGTTAGTTAGCTCGGCCTATTGAATATGCAATGAGTGTGGGGTCATATTAGCATAACCATTCAGGGCCATAATGGGTGGTTTCACACCTCTGAACATGACCTGGCTAGCCCTATTGTTTTGTTTGTTTTGATTTAGGTTTGAGGATAGAGATATAAATGGGAGACAGATGATGTCTGAGACCTCCATTTCTGTTCAAGGAAGGATTCTCTTTCTTGACAAAAATAGCCTCTTTAACTCATCTCTCAAACCATTTTTTTTCTCTGGCTAAGATCTGAACCTCACTGTCCTCAAAGGAGTGGCCCGTGGCTTTTAGGTGGAGATGTACGGCAGACTGAGGTCCACTCTGGCTCTCTCGTCTGTGTTGGTACATCCTCTTGTGAAGTGGCTGTTTTGTTTCTCCAATGTAGCGCTCACTGCAGTCTTCACTACACTGAATGGAGTAATGGATGCTTTGTTTGTGACTTGGTGTTTTGTCCTTTGGGTGGGCCAGTTTCTGTCTTAAAGTGGGTTTGAAATACACTGGGATTTCATGTTGTCTGAAAATGTATCTGTAGTTTTTCAGAAATGCCAGCCAGATAAGGAATAGTTACAACCTTTCTCCTGGGTTCTAATTCTCTGTTGCCTTGTTTCTTAGCTCTCTTAGTTTTATTGAAAGTCCATTTTGGATAGCCACAAACTAAACTTCTTTGATCCTTTATGACATTGAAAACTTAAAATTTGAAATACACAGCCTACAAAACAGGATAACTTTTTTAGTCCCAAAAGAAATATTTCAAAGGATCAACAACTTCATAGCCACAGGTCAGTTGAGACAGCACAACAAAACCAAAGAGCAGCACATAAGGAAGTTTACGCAACTCCAACTCCTTCTCCAGAAGCTGGAGAAGGAAGAAGCCATTGATCGACAGCTGTATTGCAGACTGTATCCTGGTGATTCAGTCCCTTGCATCTATGGCCTCTCAAAGATTCACAAACAGGGAGTACCACGCAGACCCATTGTATGTAGCACAAACTCCATCATGGATAATGTGGCCAAACACCTAAAAACCAGAACCAGGGTTAGAAGAGGACTAGAAGTGACAGGCTTCAGGAGGAAAACATGGAAAGCAGGATGGGCATTTAAAGAAGGAGGCAGCTTGAGCCGGATCACGGTGGGATTAATCACTTGATCTATTTCATATGGACCAATGTACCTGGGTGACAATTTTTTTTATTCAGTTTGCAACGTAGATCACATGTGGAAAGCCAAACCAGTACGAGAGAGGGCCGCTCTGATCTCATGCCAGACTCAGCGGGCTCGCTGAAGATGGCGTTGGATGGATGGAACAGCAACATGAGTCTCTTGGCTAGGGAACAGAGGAGGTTGAAAGCCAGTAGCAGCCATGAATGGGGACATACCGGTAGCGGGTGAGAACTGGGAGTTGTGACAGAACTCGATTCAGGGAAGATGAGTAGACCAGGAAGACTAATGGCGAGCAGTGACACAATGAAGCGCTGCCTCCAGGTCCTGGTTAGCCCCCTCAGTCTGCCCATTAGACTGCGGCTGGTACCCTGACTATAAGCTGGCTGAAGCCCCCAGAGCGCGACAGAAGGCCTTCCATACCTGGGAAGAGAATGAGGGGCTTCTGTCGGAGACAATGTCCTGCAGGATGCCATGGAGTTTGAAAACATGTATGAGCAGATTAGCAGTCTCAAACGCTGAAGGTAACTTGGGCAATGGGACAAAATGTACAGATTTAGAGAACCCGTCATCTATGGTCAAGATGACCGTGTTACTTTCAGAAGGAGGAAGGCCTGTCACAAAATCCACTTCGATGTAAGACCATAGACGGTGAGGTGTAGGGAGTGGATGGACGCAGACCAGCTGGGGCACGGTGAGAAGACTTACAGCGGGCACAGACTGAGCAGGCGGCAACAAACTCCCTGGTGTCAGAAGACATGGAAAGCCACCAGAACCGCTGCCGGACAAGCATGAGGGTACGATGGAATACGGGATGGCAGGCAACTTTTGATGACTGAGCCCACTGGAGAACCTCTGACCTGGCAGGTGGGGCAACAAACAGGCATTCTGGGGGACCCTCATCAGGTGGAGGATTTCTCGACATCCCAAAAGGCAACACCAACTATACAGGAAGAGGATAATATGGTTTCAGGGGACTCCTCCACAGGTAATGCAAACTGCCTTGACAAGGGATCCGGTTTAATGTTCTTGGAACCTGGGCGGTAAGTGAGGGTTAGGTTGAACCGACCAAGAAACAGTGCCCAGTGAGCCTGGCGGGAATTTAACCTGCGAGCAGAGCGGAGATATGACAAGTCTTTGTGATCAGTCCATACCACCACGGGTTGCACTGAGCCCTCCAGCCAGTATCTCCACTTCTTAAGTTCCACAATGACTGCCAGCAGCTCTCAATTGCCGACATCATAGTTCTTCACTGCAGGGGTAAGTTGGCGGGAGTAGAAGTCACACTACACTAAAGGAATAAGATACACCGAAATATGCAACAATGACTACAAAACATGAACCATGATACTTCTACAGGCATATTCACAGCTGTGCAATGGGCTCACCGGTCTCCCCTATCATTACTAACTTATATATGGAACAATTTGAACAGAGTGCCTTGGGCTCGTACCCAGGCACTCCACCCACACATTGGTATTGTTATGTTCATGATAATTTTTCAAAAATCAAAATTCAAGATTTGGAACCTTTTACTGCACATATCAATTCTGTAGATCCGAACATCAAATTCACTGGTCTTCTTAAATTGTGCAGTAACAATAGGAGAAGACCAGTGTCTCCAGGTAGAAGTCTTCAGGAAGCTCACACACACTGACCAATACCAGCTTTTTGATTCACACCATCCACTGCAACACAAACTTGGAGTTATTCGGACATTACGACACAGGGCCCAATTGGTTCCTACAAGCACAGAGGGAAAGGAGAAAGAAGAACAACATGTGCAGAAAGCCCTCTCTGTTTGTGGCTATTCAAAATGGGCTTTCAATAAAACTAAGAGAGCCAAGAAACAAGACAACAGAGAATCAGAACCCAGGAGAAAGGCTGTAACAATTCCTTACATGGCTGGTGTTTCTGAAAAACTACAGAAGATTTTCAGACAAAATGAAATCCCAGTCTATTTCAAACCCACAAACACTTTAAGACAAAAACTGGTCCACACAAAGGACAAAACACCGAGCCACAAACAAAGCAATGTGGTCTACTCCATTCAGTGTAGTGAAGACTGCAGTGAGCGCTACATTGGAGAAACAAAACAGCCACTTCACAAAAGGATTTACCAACACAGACAAGAGAGGCATAGTGGACCTCAATCTGCAGTACATTTCCACCTAAAAGCCACAGACCACTCCTTTGAGGACAGTGAGGTAAAGATCTTAGCCAGAGAAAAGAATTGGTTTGAGAGGGGAGTTAAAGAGGCTATTTTTGTCAAGAAAGAGAATCCTTCCTTGAACAGAAATGGAGGTCTCAGACATCATCTGTCTGAAATGGAGGTCTCAGACATCATCTGTCTCCCATTTATAACTCTATCCTCAAACCTAAATTAAAACAAACAAAACAATAGGGTAGCCAGGTCAGGTTCAGAGGTGTGAAAACACCCATTATGGCCCTGAATGTTTATGCTAATATAACCCCACACTCACTGCATATTCAATAGGCCTACCTAACTAACAGAAACTGTAAACAAATAGGTGTGGTAGTTTCAGAGTAATTTCATTGTAGTTAGCTCCTCCCTTCAGACAGATATAAAGCAGTGTCCACCAGCGTCTGACCAGAACTGAAGAAGCAGCTTGGATGAGCTGCGAAACGTATTTGACCAAATAAACTTTTGTCCAGTTGACAAATTGAATTTCTCCTTTCACCATCAAAAGCGATATGTCACATTATATCTTGTGGAGAACATTAACGTATATCTTTTACAATAAAGTTACAAAAGAATAAGGCCACATTGACTACTTGTAGAACTATTCTATTCATTTCTCAAATTTTATTTATTACATTCTTTCCTTTGCCTGGAATGTTCCACAATATGGCATTTAACTAACCTGTTTCCATGGGTACAAGTTGGGCATGTGATGCTACCGGGTCAAATTACAGGTTAAATTACAGGTCTAATCTGTGGAGAAGTGACTTTGCTCACAGTAAGAATGCAAGATAGATATGTTTAATGCCCTAATCTGCAACATTCCTGACAAAGCAGGTCACGTGAGGCAGATGACACCCACCAGAAAAATTACATGGTGTTCTTTTAATTTTACTTTTATTAGTGATTTATCTTCCCACTTGCCTCATGCTGATCTGGCAAAATGGTTTCCAATTAAAAAAAAAAATAAATAAATCTATTCCAAGCTGGGCATCAATTCGCCCCTCCGAAATGTCCAGAATGAATTTCAAACCTTATTGGAAATTGCATTCCTGACAATATTTTATCTTTGTGGGTTTAACGTTTCTGCCCAGACTTTATTATTGATGAAATGTTTGTTTTTGCAGTGGACCCTGGGATGACCACAGAGGACTCTTTAGATGAGAGAGGCTGCCATTGTGATGTTACAGTGGAGGATCTGTCTGCTCCTCTCAAGGCTGTCATCAGGGCTGTCAGGTGAGAGCTACTGCTGCTGCTCAAAAGTGTGCTTTTACACCATTTTCTTCCATCATTCTAACCAGCATATTTATGGTATATTGAAATGTATGTGGTTTCTATATTACATTTCTGAAAAATTTACATTGTTCAAATTAATAATATTATTATTAATAATAATATGTAATTCCAACAGCAGCCATACAGCCAGCTACTGTATATAACATAATAGAAGAAATAGTGTGCTTTAGAGTTGTATCCTCATGAACCTCTTGAGGAAAGCAGCTCCATAATACAATATATATGTCCTCAGCCTCATGTTGTTACCCCCTCTGATGTACACATGTAATGTTGTATAAGACATACACTGACACATGCTGTCAGTCCATGGTTCCCATGTCGTTTTCTTTTTTCTCCAGTCCAGAATGATAAATAATTGTTGTATTTTTTCACCATATGAGCCATTTCACTGTTTCACAGTTTCTCTGCTCAGTTGGAGCCTGGCCCTAGGGACCTGTGTGCGTGTGTTTTGTTCACATAGGTCAGACCTGAGCTATTTGACACTGGCACCAGCTCCCTCTGTTTGTGATGTGTTTTCCAAGTGGGGCAAACAGATTCAGTCACTTGACAGTTTTATATCATGACATAGTTTAGACACCAGAAAAGAGCTGATGTCAGTTTAAATTGGGCATTAGAAAAAAAAGTGTAATCTAGTGTAATTCTCTTTTCTGCCTGTAAGGCTGCCTGTCAGCTAATTCAATTCAATTTGACCACTAAATGTTAATTGTCTCAGGCCTTCTCCATCTCTCTGTCTCTTTTCTAATTTGCCTTTATCACCCAATTTTGACCGGGTTGCTGTGCAAATGTGCAAAAACTACTACCACTACGAAGGGCTTCATTTCTGAAACTTAAGTAATCATATTTCTCTCTGGATACATCCTTAGAGCACCACACCGCACTACAGGCACTAAGACATTACCTATTCTGAACACGTGGAAGAATCTGGCATCTGGATTAATTTTTAGTTAGATTTTAATAGCATTTTGTAAAACAGGTAAGGCTTTATCTTAAGTTCTGTTCATATCTCTATTGGACAATCTTGTGCCCACCCAGCAGGCCTATTCTTGGGCTATCCCAAACTGTGTCTTTCCCAGGGTGTCAGGTTGAAGAAGGGCACCCCCTCCCCTGTCAGAACTGTTATTACATTGGCTCATCTGTCATTATTGTTGCCATTTAGACAGTGAGAAAAATCAGGCAACTGGGGAAAATGTGAATGCAGTGAGAAGTCTAAAAGAACTACATGCACAGCTCACCTTTCATGTATCAATATTATTCACTCATCTGAGATTTTGAATAGCAAATAGGTGCAGGTTTTCAATCATGTTTGGTTGTTTAAGATCAAGGCTGCTTTGGTTTCATTATATGACCATAATGGTATCTGAGAAAATGTTGATCAATGTCCAAAGGAGAGCAACAATACAGTGAAGGCAAGTCTGTTGGGAATGTGCCTCCATCTAGCGGTCACTTGCATTAATCACACTTTTTACAGTAGCACTTCTACACTCATGGCACATCATGAAATGGTTCTAATCTGCACCTCTGTCTCTGCACGTAGGATTATGAAGTTTCATGTTGCAAAGAAGAAGTTTAAAGAAACACTGCGCCCGTATGACGTGAAAGACGTCATAGAGCAGTACTCTGCGGGACATTTGGACATGCTCTGTCGTATCAAGAGCCTTCAGACAAGGTACCTAACCAACCTAACTTCAAATAGCCCAAACAATTTTCTGTTGTAATGCAATGATCCTACACCTACACAATATTCCATGCAGAATTCTTTCCTTCTGTCTCTTGATAACCCCACTGTGCCTGCCTCTCATGTGCCCTTTCTTTCTCAGATTAGACACTGTTGTGGGTCCTCCTCCACGACCCTTCAACAGTCGTGTCAGAAACTTCTCCTCTCCCTCTCTGCATTTATATTACAGCCAGGCCCGGAGGAAGCACACAGCAGCAGGGTCAGGCGTAGCCCGTCACTCATGTCCATTACTAACAGTTTCACCTGCTCACATTTGAGTCGCATATCTAATCTATACTGGTTTGTCTGGGTCTTAGTAATATGTGTATACTCACTGTATAAACAAACTAACAAAGTATAGATTTAATTATTTATTTGTGTTTTCAATATTATTCCTGTATTTTATAAAGGTTTGCATTGCAGTTTCATACATTTCTCTTGTGGGTATATTTAATCAAATAAAAAGAGTAATACTTTGTGCTCAGCCATCTACTTGAGTAACAGTTCACTAACTGTGTGAGGCTGTCTCTGAATAACTCTTATTTGTGAGTCTGTCAGTTGTTGGTCCCTGTAGTATTGTGCTTTTGCAGCTTCAGCTGAGTGTCTGATGTGGTCTTTCTCCTGTCTCCAGCGCGACAGGCTCTGGTCCCAGCATCAGTAACCGTCCCAGGAACATGTCCGCTCCTGCACTACACAGTTATTACAGCAACAACAGGAGAAATCGCTCAGGGTTACTTTAACTAAACTACATTTGAGCAAGAATAGCTTTGTGTTTGTAATAAAATAATAATATGAAAATGTGATGAACAGAAAAGCATGATGGGATGAAATTAACAGTACATTTTCACATGTTGTCAACTGAAGAATGTAAACATTTATATAAACATTTATTACACACTTGCCATAATGTACTTCACTAATGTTGTAGTTGTTTGACCAGATTTTGTCATCATAAAAATGTATTTCTGTCCTGAAGAGTTTAATCAGTTTATGTAGGAATGAGTGCTTCTAACTGGCTTTAAAAATGTACACAGTGTGTGTTTTATCTTTGCATGTTGGGCCATAACATTCAGAATCCAGTGGGTAAAATGTAGGAAACTAGGCCTACCCAACAGATGAGTTATTTGACCAGCCAAAACCACACACTTTGACAAAACTTTACAAAGATGAGTGGGACTGGAACCGTAGCTCTATGGGCCAACTCCAAACCCTTCTGGATTTGAACTGAATGTAGAGGAGATTGGCTGGTCGAGTAAAAGGATTTTGGCTTAGCAATAAGATTTTATATTCATATTTGCATTATTCTGGAAATGTTTTGCCTGGCTTGAAATAGTCTTGATTTCATTTATTATGTCTGACAAGTGCTCAGTGAGCATACTTGAATAAGAATTGTTCATATGTGTATCTAGGGTGGACCAAATCTTGGGAAAAGGACAGATTTCTGCAGACAAAAAAATAAGAGAAAAACTACATCAGGATGGAGACTCAATGGAGGGCTTGAGCATGCTGGGACGAGTCTGTAAGGTAGAAAGACAGGTCAGTCTGAAGATGTTTCCAACAAAACACTCCATCGTGTCTGTTCAAACTAATGTGTTATTATTTTATTCCCAGGTGAGCTCTATCGAGTCAAAGTTGGATTCTTTGTTGGATGTGTATCGCCAGGTCCTACAGAAAGGCCCCTCTGCACTCTCATCCTTGCCCCTGTTTGAACTGGACAACCACCAGAACCATAACTCAGACTACCGCTCCTCCCCGCACGGGCGCGACCTGGGTGGCAGTGGTAGAGAGGGATGTGATGGTGTCCGGCGCTCCCATGGATCCAACCCCAGGGGTCTGAGACTGATTTTAGCACCGGCCGATGATGATGTCCCACCAGACTCTGCCCCTCCCTCGTACCCTCCGTCTACTGCTTCCCTGTCTCCATCTCCACTCCTGCCCCCTGAGAGCCCCTATCCTACACTGTTAACGCCCAGTGTTTCCTCAAAAAGATCCCACTTTCCTGACCTGCCGCCTCTGCCCCCCTCCTCGGGACCCTTTACCCTCCAGCTGCCCCCAGTTCTTCACCCCTCCCACTTGCAATGCCCCTCGGACTCTGTCTCAGATAATTTAGAGGCAGAGGAGGGCGGCCTGGGACCTTCTGTAATAGTTAGATCTAGTCTGGATGTGGATCAAGAGGATAGTGAGGTATCTCAAGAAGGGGTTGAGTTGCGGCGTAAGCCTGGGTTCAAGGGTGAAAGTGTGTGGAGGAGGCATATGA